>OX463847.1:33988258-34107088 GCA_949825065.1 Odontocerum albicorne | reverse complement strand
GAAGGAAAAAAATCACGATATAAATCAAACCTTCTTCTAAGAACTAAATTGAATTTCGACGGGTGACGAAACCTACATCTTTCATAATATGACGATTTATTATATTTCTACACATTTCCTTTAAGTTCGGAAGAAAATGTTTTTATCGGATGTACGATAAAATTATAAATAAAAATGAGCAACATAACGTAGAGGCGGATTTTTTCCAAGTTTCAAGGGAGTAAAATATCGAACCTCATTCGTGTGACAATTTTTTTGGAATATTTGGTAAGCGAGGCTTTTTTGGACAGACACAATACTTTATAATGCAAAGTAAGGCAACAGATTACAGTACAATACAATGCATCACAATAAAATATAATACAATACGATATGATACAATACTATACAATATCAATTCAATTTTTCAATTAACCCTTCTTTTAAAGCTCCACAAGGGAGCATAGGGAGGCCACCAGTACTCTCCATTCAGAGCGGTTTTGGGCGGTATTGGTAATCTCCCTTCATGACATTCCTAACGCTCTGACTTCCTTGTCATAGGAACGGCACACCGTAAGAGAGGGTCTTTAAGGCCGTCGAGACCTCAATGGAGAGAAAAACAGCGCTCTTCTTGGCCAACTATCATCGGGCATTCTCAGAACATGTCCCTGCCAGGACCATTGCCTCTCCCGAATTACAGAGACGACAGACCCCTGCCGGGTGCGTCGGCGTACAGCGTCGTTTGTTATGTGGTCATACCACCTGATTCCCAATATCCTCCTGAGACACCTGTTTTCAAAACTAAGTATCTCGCGCTCCTGAGCCTTGGTGAGATGCCAAGATTCACAGCCGTACAGGAGGATCGGGATGACACATGCGTTAAACAGGTGGCATTTTGTTGTGACGCTGAATCCAGTCGCCTTCCAAATCCTATCTATGTTGTTGAACGCCCCGCTGGCAGATCCGATGCGGATGGGCAGCTCCGTCCGGAGATCACCATTGGAGGTGATGGAGGCACCCAGGTATCTGAATTTATTTACCTGGGGGATCCGGATGCCGTTAATCATCATCGGCGCGCATCCATCCGGATATACATCGTTGCACATGTATTCTGTTTTACCAGCGTTGACTCGAAGGCCGAGACATAAAAAAAAATTCTTTGCGTCTATACAATATAATTAAAAATAATTATATACCCATAAATAAAATAACAAAAATAATTTTCTGGTTGGTTGTGTATGGTCTTTCGGAGTGTTGTACCTCGTGGTTTGGATTTCGATGCCGATGTTTTGAAAACGTTCCAGTTTCATCTTTAGGGCGTGTTCGTAGTCAATTTCGCTACAAGTGGAACCATGCGCTCAGAATGCAGTTGCAATCGGGACGTACACATACGCTCACGTTTTGGGTAACACTTAGCTGTAAGCCAAGTGGTGTTCGGCACGTATCTACTTATGGAGAAGTTGATTACGAGCAAGCCCTAAAGATGAAAACTGCAACTTTTTCGAAACATTGGCATCATAAGCCAAATCACGTTTTAACGCTTTGGAAGATCTTATACAACTGATTCGGAGAACCGCGAAAGCCTCAAAACATATGTTTCAGATTGGTTGGAAAACATTGTCACGTGGCAACTAATTTGACAAAAGTATAAAAAAAAATTATTACAATACAATAGAAAAAAATAAACGGTTTTGAATTTAATTCTTTATTAATTTATTTAAAACTATGTAAAAAATCACGACTACGTTACAAAATGCTCGAACATAAAAACCAGTTGGCCTTTATCTTAAAACAGTCAAACAAAGCCGTTATATGATATGAAGGGAAAATTACGTAAATGTTATAACATTTTATATCCAAATATATAAGCGGAACTGAAAAAAAAAGAATTATTTTTGGTATCAACAAACTACTTAATTAATCCTTACAAATCTTTACATTTTAGTCTAAAATATAATATAATATCCTTCGTTATTTAGGATAGTTTCTCACCTAGTGACCAAATTTTTCAAATCCACTTTTAAAAAAAGTGCATTAAATTAAATAATTCTAATTGTTTTAAATAAAATAATTTTGAGAGGTGGTTTTGCTCTTGTGTTAAATTTTGATTTCTTTTGTTGGTAATGGAATGTTCCAGTGACCTAAATAAGTGGTAGTCAGTAGACGCTAGGTCTCGTGAATAAGGAGGGCGATTAATAACTTACCAGTTTAACTCACAATTTTTTTCACGGATGATTACTACTGTATGTGGTCTTGCATTATCGTGATGAAGGATAACTTTCTTTCGATTGATTAAAACTGGTCGTCTTTCTTTAAGTGTCTCCTTAAATCTTTCTAATTGTTGACAATAAATATTAGCTGTCATAGTTTCACCTGGTTCGAATAACTCAATGTGAATTGCATAACACATGTCCCACCAAACAAACAATAAAACTTTCTTTAAATTTAGTACTGGGCTTGGAAGTTAGAGAGAGGGTTTGTTTAGGGGAAAACCATTGTTATTTTTTCATTTTGTGTTATCGTAAACAATCCATTTCTCGTCTGCAAGCATGACTTGGTGCAAAAAAGATTCAATCATGTAACTTGTCAGCAGAGAGTTGTAAATGTTTTTTTTCTCTTCCTTATTATCCTCTCACAATTCATGTGGAGTCCAAATTCCCATTCTTTTTGCTTTTCCAATACGTTTTAAATGGAGAAGTCGACCACGGAGAAGAGAGTTTTTGTGATATTAACTCAGTGGTTAATCTTGGATCACTTTCAATCAGTGACTTCAAAACGTCGTCATCAAGGTTCTGATAGTCTTCTGGATCAAATTTTCTATCACCTGACTTACATTTTTGAAACCACCGCTGATTTTTGTTAAGTGTTAACAAAAGTTAATTCGATATTTTTTGTAATTTATTTGTTATTTTTTACTCTAGTTCTACAACTATAGTTTCGATATTTGTAATTTGTTAGCTATTTTTTATTTGAATTTGAACAAATCTATATTTTTTCGTTAAATCTGTTATGAATTTAAACAAAATAATGTATCCAAGATGAACTGGTTGGTTGAAAAAAAAAAGTTGTAGGTATAGTAATATCCCGCCTGATATACACTGTACACAAAATAATGAATAAATAATTTCTTTCTTTTATAAATATCTTTAGTTCGGGGTAAAATTCCAAGAAAACCATATTTGGTGATACATGTTTTACTGTCGTTATGGAAAATATCATTGTATAAAATAAAATTTGACAGAAAAATTCCCATTTCATTCAACTACGTGTTTCTTAATAAATAATTTCAGTATGTTAAGAAAATAAAAAAAAAACATTAAACATTGCATTATTTAGTATAAAAGACTGTGGTCGCTTGACTTTTATTGTGAGTTGTATAAATCAATTTGACATTGAGTAAACATTTTATATTCCTATACAGTTTTGATTCTATCTGAAGAGTGTTTTGTTTTTAAATATTTGAGCTCTTTAAATTTGATTGAAGACAAAAAAAAACAATTTTAGTGACATGTTGATTTATGTGTAACAAGCACGTAGCAGTTTGACAACTTTTATTGTTAAGAACAACATAGAAAATAACAAAGAAAAATAACTCATCGATATTGGGAAGCCAAGGGTTAAATGTCACATAATGTTAAATTTTCAGTTGCAATAAAAGCTATTAACGCTGTGGAGATGTGTGCACTAAGGAACATTTGTGAAGTGTCAATGTTTGAAAGCTGAGTGTAAAGATATGAAAGTAATGGCGACAGCCATTACTTTAGATACTTCCCCGAATACGAATTTATTTAGAAAATCATATCTTGTAAGAAAACCGCCCTAAGCTTACTAATGGAAGACGAACTTGTAACTCTTTCAATATGTGTTAGTAACACATTCGGCTTGAGGTAAAGTGTAGTGTTCATATAAAATCATACATTTTGACAAGACCTCCCAAAAAAGATTCGTCTTCAAGTGCTTCCTAAAGCTTCACACGGCACCCTTCTTAACAATTAGAGCCAGACACTTCCATGCCACAGGACCAGCAAAGACAAACGCCCTGTCATAATACCCCGTCCTATTGGATCGATTTTAATAAAGGAAGCTGAGTTAGCGAAAATATCAAAATTGTAGTTTTAAAATCTTTGTATTAATCCACATTAATATATGCTCGATGTCACCGACATTGTTCAGTTGTTATATACAGCAAGCTATCGATAAGATGAGGGAGGAGAAGAGAGATTGGCCCGGCGTGAGGATCCAGGGGAGAAAGATTGACATGATAAGGTATGCCGACGATATTGCACTGCTTACGGAGACGGAACAGGAATTGAACGAGGCCTTAAGAAAGATTAAAAATGTTTTGTCATCCAATTATAATATGAAAATAAACTAAATGTATGGTTGCTGGACCGTGAGTGTTGTTCTGGGTGGCGTCAGTGTTGAACAAGTGAGGGAATTTGTTTACTTAGGCAGCAGAGTATCCCAAGATGGCCGATCAAAGGCAGAAATAATAAGTAGGGTCCAACAGGCAAGAGTTGCTTTTAACAAGAAATCCAAGATATTTGAATCTCCTAACATTGATATCAATGTTAGGAAGAATTTAGTGAAAACTCTTGTCTGGAGTGTGCTGCTGTATGGCTGCGAAACGTGGACCATCAGCCAGAGTGAGTCCGGGCGTCTTTTAGCGAGGTTGGAGAAACAAGACAACTCCTAAATACAGTTGCCCAACAACGATCCAGTTGGATAGGCTATAAAATCAGGCACCCAGGCCTGCTCCTTACCATCGTCGAGGTAATGATTGAGGGCAATAACCATAGAGGTCGCCCTAGATATGCTACATAGACTGGGTGATCCGGGATGTGCGCTGTGGCAGCTACTAGGAGATGAAGAGACTGGCGGATGATAGAGATGAGTGGAGGGATCGAGTGCTTGGTGTAGACCAATTCTAGGATTGTAACCCTGAAAAAATATATATGCTTGTCAAATATGAATGCTCACTGGAAGTTTACGCTCTTGCTCCAAAGTGAACATATAGTCTTGACATATCAAATTTGGTTATCTTAGAGCCCAAATGATCATTTTTCAAGTAACTTTTTTCATGCAGATTCATATAGCGTTATCTAAAGGCGAAACACGTCTCTCTTATTTTTTTTGCACTTATAAGTTGCAAACAAACCTTACTTTAGATAAAATAAGGTCAGAAATTTAAATATTAAAAAATACGAACCGGCGACCTTCCGCACGGAAGTTCAGCGCATTACCACGCGGCCATGCTCCTCAGAAATTAAAATTAGTCGATAGTTGAATCCTCCGGAATTCGAATCCGCTTTCTTATGGGTGCACGCTTATTTTTCAAAATTTATTTCAGTGTGAGAAACCTCCGTGGCCTAGTTGGTAAAACGCTTAAAAAATGCCACGGTAACGATTTTTTGGAAAATCAGATATTTATTTTATCGTCACATGGTTCGATCAATCGAATACGCCACATTTTTATCCATTAGGTATTTTTATTTGTAACTTTATAGAAAAGTGTGATTTCGTCAACATTTCACTAGTCTTAAGCTCTAGTGAAATGTTAAAATGTGATATGCGGTAGTAAAATATTTATCTTCAAATTTTAATAAAAGTTGTTGGATGAGTGTAAATTTTAATAAAAACCTTTCAAAAAACTACTGCTACGTGCAACATATTGCCCCAATCTTCTCTTCCATATCTTAAAACAAACTGAAATTTAATTTCCCTCGTAAAAAAATAGTAAGCGTTTTGTGTTTCGAGAAGATAGTTGACTTGCAGAAGTTTAAAGTCTGATTTTTCAACAAGTAAGGGTTTATAAAAAATATGTTTTTCAAAACTTTCGTTTTGTTTTGTCTCATCATTGACATTGTTTTAAATGTTAAAAGTATTCATATTCAAAAGAGACCAATACAAGATGTAATAAAGAAAATGATTCCGCGTTGTGACTATTGTATCCACGTTATTGTAGACAAACAGTATGAAGATACACTAATTGCTAGAGAAATAGGAATAAACTGTCCTATCGTGACACATGATATTGGAAAAGCTTTAATGTCTCATTACAAAGAATGTTCTCACTCTGTAGTGGTGTCACAAAACGAATCGATGATATTAGAAATGTTGCAGAGAAGTCAAGAAACTGAAATAAAGGCACATATAACTAAAAATATTCTCGTTATTTTATTTAATATGAATATAATCATAATGAAAAAATATTCTGAATATTTGAGAAGGGGTGGGTTTGCCATTCTAGAGGTAGGAATATATTTTGATATAAAAGAAAATGGACAACTTTTATCGCAAACAAATTTTTTGGTAAGTAACATTATTATATGGGACGCAGTTAACGAAATAGATATTTCAGAATATTTCAACAGCTCTTCATCGCCGATATTTTTTGCGTCGAAATGTGAAAGACCCATATCTAGAGAGAGAAAAACATTAAATGTTAGTTTATTCCACTGTCCCCCATTCGTCAATGTCAATCCTTTGACGAAAAAACCAGAGTCTGGAGTAGAAATGGTAGTTCTTAATGAAATAAGTAAAACGATTCCTATAAACTACATTGTGTATGAACTTAATAGTACAAATTGGGATGACGTGATGCAGTCGGTGAACAAAGGAACCTCCGATATTGGAGTATGCTCTTTATGGTTGTTTAATTTTGGAAACTTAAGTGTAGATACGTCAGTTTCTTACGATGAAATGATGACCAAAATGTTTGTGCCGAATCCATATCCGATGTTTCAGGGTTTATTGCTGATCAAACCCTTTACTCCAGAACTTTGGCTAACGTGGATTTCTTTGGTCTGCATTATGGGATTTGTTACCGTTGTAGTCTCAAGTTGTATTCAGTATTTAGGATCTGTAAAACCACGATCCGCAAAATTAAAGAAATCATTTTATAAAAAAAGAGGCGATTCGTTTGCAGCTGTTCTCCGAGTGATTTCCCTATCACCTCTATCTAAATTCCCGTCCAATGAAGAAACTCCATTAAGATATGTGATGATATCATGGATTTGGTTATGCACTTTATTTGCAATATTCTATACTTCTAAATACACTTCCTACATGATGAGAACTTTGTATTCAAAAGAAATCGAAACATTTAACGACGTAGTTCAAGAAAATATAACTTGGATCCATATTGACGTTAGTAACAAAACAAAAAACATGTTTCTGAAAGGAAATGATCTTTATTTAAGAAAAATAGCTCAGCATGGATTGCTTGAGCCAAACAGGACTAAACTAATCAAGAAGTTTAGGGAGCAAAATAAATATGCTGTTATATTGAAAGTTATGTTCAATAAATATGTAGTACATGACCATGACTTTGATAGGAAACATATCTACACCAATATGCATACGTTGCAAGAAAATATTATGACACACGCTTTAGTTATGGCGATTCGAAAAAATCTTCCTTACAAATGTTTCATAAATCAAAAGATCCTGGCTCTCAAGGAAGCGGGGATTCTAAAGAAGATTTTATTAGATCAAATATCGAAGTATTATGCAAAAGTTCACTATGCCGAGTGGAACAAAGGATTATCTATTAGCAATCAACCGACATCTTTACCATTTGGAAAAATTCTAGCAGCATTTTTCGTTTTACTTATAGGGACACTTATGAGTTTTAGTGTATTTATAGTTGAAATTGTGTGTTGTAAGTTTGTTAAATGTGTGCAACAAGTCAATGCTATTAAAATTTTTGTATTAAAAAATCAAAGAATCAATGTACACTGAACAAAGTCGTGTGATAAATAAAATGTATTGTTTTTAATTCGTTTAAAATGTAAGAAAATGGTAATTAAATATTTTTGTGGTGTTTTATATTTTATTAATGCTGAAAGCTTTTATTTGATATTATATGCTAAATTTGTTAACTTAAATAGATCTACTTTTGAAAAATGAGAAAAAAATCAATAAATATGAGAAAGCTCGTTGCAAATATGTTTCCGCCCGTTTGCAGATGTTATGAAAAATTACAGTTACTAATTAAATAAATAAAGAAATTAAGTATTCCCCCATAAGGTCCAGAGTGATACCATCTTCGACTTCCAATTACCACTTATTACGATTAAATGAGTTCTTTGATCGAGAGTAACCAGTGTTCTACGATCTGAAAGATTGCTAAGAAACTGAAAACCACCACCCACAAGCAAGTTATGTGTAAATATAAAAAAATCCTCGGACCTAAAATTACTACATGATATTCCAGACAACCCAATAACAACAGAATCAATGATACTCACAATCCCCTGGAAAGTGAACCAGGTGTAAGAGTCAAAATGAGCCTACAAAATTGATAAAGGAACTTAATCCTGAATTTTTCCACCGATATATGGAAAACAATCAATATCTGAAAATTCATTCAATAAGGTCATTCTATGTGCGATTGGTCACGTTTTTACTTTCTAAGATAGTAATCTTCCAAGGGTAAGTTTTTTCTCTTTTTGGAAATAATTCGCACGAATCTACGCAATACTTTTTTGGTTGGCTGAAAAAATTTACCTCATGATAATAAACTCGCCATATATACACTTTACAGTAAAGTGTCTTAATAAATACAGCTTTGAAGTTATTACTGTCTTATGTTATGTTAATGTATGGTGACACAAATGAAACATAAAAGAACATACTCATCTTTTTTTAAAATTTCTATCTAGTTAATTATTTTAATATCTCGAATTCTTAAACCCACGACCAGAAAATATTTTTGGGAAAAGATTGCCGTATGGAAATAAACAAGCCTTTTGTACACTTTAAATAAAATTTGTAAATAAATAAAGGAACTTTAATACTCTTAAATACTATGGAATCAAATTTTATTTATTTATTTGGTTGTCACATCAGGAGGTACTTGAGATAGCAAGAGGAGTAAATTGTAGTGAATATTTGTGTTAACTCTTAAATTAATATTTGTGTAAACTCTGAAATATATTTTTGTGTACTTTATTATAAATGAACTCTTATCATAAACTACACAAAAGTATATTTAAGAGTTTACAAAGGCTTTTACTTTCTTCGAAATAACGAATTACGCCAAGGGTTGACTGACACGGTGCATATTTTAATTTGGTCTTAAGACTTGTCGACTTAATGAATTATATCAGAGCTTTTAAATAATTAATGAAAAATCAGTGAAAAGCATCCACTTTTTTTTCATATGCTTATAACGGCGGTTGTAGTTAGTCGAACGGTTAGCATTTATACTAAGTAACGGGTACCCTAGTTTTTTTCCTGGGGGATTCACTTTCAAACTAATTTTACTGATAGGCCGTTTTACATCTGAATTAATGTTTTTTTATAGTTTGTATGCTTGATAACCAGATAGTTACACTGGTATCCTTGAATCTCTCATATTTTTTGTTGAGTTAATTAGGAAGCGCTCATGGGGTGATTGTAATGATCGGCTTACAGTGCTAAGCCAAATTATCTAAATAAAATATATTCTCATAAATATATATGAAAAACCTAGTTTTAAAGGGACACGACAACTGAAAGGCAATATACTCAGATTCATATAAATTGAGAGGGCCCACATTAAATCACTTATTTTTGTTTGACTTGTTTTTAATATATTATGTAAACATATAATTATTTGTCATTTAAATAAATAAATCAATTATAAAAGTCGATTTACAATAATGAATAATTTGATTAAGATACCTTGGGGGGATTGTTATGATCGAGAAACAGTGCTACACCAAATTTTCTTAATAAAAATATATCCTCAGAAGGATACATTAAAAAACCTATTTTAAAAGGGACACGACAACTGAAAGGTAATATACGCAGATCCATATAATTGAGAGTGCCCATTTTAAATAACTTATTACTTGTTTGACTTGTTTTTTATACATTATGTGTGCATATAATAAGTTAAAATTTAAATAAATACATCAATAATAAAAGCCCATTTACAATAATAAATCATTTGAATAAGCGCTCTTGGAGTGATCGTAATGATCGACAAATAATACTTAACCAAATTTTTTAATTACTGATAGTGCCCATTTTAAATTATTTCTTTTTGTTTGACTTGTTTTTGATATATTATACGAGTATATATACCTATGTACATATAATAATTTGACATTAAAATAAATAAATCAATTTTAAAAGCCCGTTTACAATAATAAATCATTTGAATAAAACACGATAATAAATAAAACAGAATCGAAACGTTTAGTGCGACAAACGTGGTTCCCTTCATCCCACGGGCGCAAGGCGGTGTGTAAGGGTATTTTCGCCACGAATTTATTAAGTACCATGTCCGCGGTATTTTCCGCACAATTCAGCTATGTATGAAGAGCGTACCCGCAATAAATCACCGCCGACTACGCCCGTGTGCCGGCAATAAAAGTTTATCGTTTGAGATTTGCCATGACGGGACCGATCGGGATACACCCTTGGACCGAAAAAAAAAACGACCCTTATATACGACGGTTTTCATTTTTATTTATTTTTTAATTTGGGCTTTTGATATGAAATCAGTATTTTTTACATTACAGGTATTATTGGTCTATTCATATGAATACATTCATTTTAAGAAACAATCTACCGATATAGAAGAATATACATACATACTACCACGTCTAGTTGTTTTAGAGTAGACAGAGAGGTTTGGTCTCCACGTCACCAGCAAAATAATGTTTCAGTTGAAAAAACGAAATATCCTTATTTGTTGTGCGATACCACGTTCGAACTGCCATCAAATTCAGAGCTTAGCTGTAGATTTTTCATAACTTGGTGAATGGGATTTTACAGGGCTCTCACCTCGTTCACATCCATATATCTCACGATACATCCTTTCCTGTTTCTTATCTTTTCTTCAGATAAGATTTCTCCATTTCTCTTATCACTATTTTTTTGGTCTTCCTCTTCCTCCCTCTTCATCAATACAGACATGTATCAATTTCGCAAGCCTTTCACAACTCATTCTCTCCATGCGCCTAAACTATCTTTAAATTCTTTCCTCAATTATATATAATACACAATACCCATATCTAACATACTGTTACCCTTTATTCGACCATTTATACTCTAACAAATATTGTAACATCAGATATTCCACGTATTTCTACCGCATCTAATCTTCCCTTATTACTCTTTTTCAATGTCAAGACTTCGCTTTCATACGTATAGGTTGGTATTATCATATCACTGTGCACAGTTGTTTGTGAATATTTTGCGATTGATTAATTGTTAAAAGTACTAAGTGCGCCATTGACTTTGTTATTAGCAGCAACACGTCTTTAATATCTTTATTTATCTTACGACCTCTCGAATCATATTTCTCAAATATTAGAACGCTTAAACTTCTTCTTATCTTTGATTATTAACTAATACATTGTAATTACTTCAAACACACTTTGATTATTAACTAATACATTGTAATTACTTCAAACACACTTTGATTATTAACTAATACATTGTAATTACTTCAAACACACTTTGATTATTAACTAATACATTGTAATTACTTCAAACACACTTTGATTATTAACTAATACATTGTAATTACTTCAAACACACTTTGATTATTAACTAATACATTGTAATTACTTCAAACACACTTTGATTATTAACTAATACATTGTAATTACTTCAAACACACTTTTTCAACTGAATAACATTTAATTGCAAAACTTTTTCAAACAGTTATATTTATTTACACAAAAAATTAACAACAAAAAAGTGTTCTTTGTGTAAAACAGTAACAACTATAAAAACATATAACGTATCAACATTTTCCAAAAAATAATATTCAGTGTACATATGTCATTGAAAATATAAACAAGACAATGTGGAAAATAAAAAAATAATATTCAGTGTAAATATGTCATTGAAAATGTAATACAAGACAATGTAGAAAATAAAAAAATAATATTCAGTGTACATATGTCATTGTAAATGTAATACAAGACAATGTGGAAAATAAAAAATGGAATACAATTAATCAAATTCAATCAACAGTAAAATACTGGGTAGGAAAAAATGTCAGTATATAGTATAAATGAATAATCACTATACATGCATTTGTTGAAGACTATGATCTAATGGTTAGCATTCATGCTAAGCAAGCGGGCGTCCCAGGTTCGACTCCTGGTGGATTTTTATGTATGTTATAAGTTTTTTTATCACAAATTCTTACAGCTTTAATCATCAATACTAAAATATCCCTACTTAAAAACTATGCCTAACGAAATGTTTTAAGATTAATCTCTTAATTATATATAGTAACTGAAGAGCAATAGTTTGTAAATAATAAATCAATACACGCACATGTGTTTTCCATTTATAGGATGGCTGACAATCATACTCGATTACGAATGATTGCCTATCGCATATTATATGCAAGGTGTAGCACTTCAGGGAGGCCAGGCGCTAAGTCAGGGACCAGAACTCATATTTTTCAAAGCTTTACCTTAATTTTGTCATGTTCTGTCGATGTAAGCTTTTTTATCGAAATTTCTAACAATGTCTATTTTTTCCGTTTTTGCTCGCACTTGACATATGAAAACTATAACACTATTTAAAATTTAATCAAATTAATTAACATAGTACTGATATTGTCTTTTTAAAATACGAAAGAGTTTTTTTGAACCAAATTTATACATTTACGCCATTCCCCTGAAGACAGAGAAGACGGAGACTGGCTTATTTTTTTTAGCTCGGGCTAAAAACGATCACAACGCGCTCAACCTGTGCGCATGAGTGCTTTCGTTATTAGTTAGCGCGGCTCACGCATATGAGCGACCTATAAGCGTGAGCGCACTCTAATCAGTACATGGTTTAAAAAAGCTCGTCTGATTTGGTTTAAAAAATAAACATATTATATAATTAAAGTAAGACTCCAGGCATACGTGTTTAAAATTATGCTATTGTTACGGATTTGTGTTAATTTGAAATATATTAAGGAGAATAAGAAATTGTTAATAATATTTTGATAATCCGAACAGACAGACCTAAGGCTATGTTATAGGGTGACAATTGTGTGCTGAAATTTTTAGTTTCAATAAATAAACTTTTAGTTTCAAAATCATATTTTGAAAGAAGGAAATGTTAAAAGTCAGAAATCGTAGGAGTTGTATGAGAAGACGTCTGGATGTAGAAGAGGCGAAGGATGTGTGTCGAGATTGAAAATTCTGGTACACTGTTCTCTTTGTCTACACGCTTAAAAGGCTTAACTTTATTTTCTTCCACTATATTTCTAATCAAATCACTATTCGTGTTTCAACACACACTGTGTCTTCCTTTTGTGATTTAATTAAAATATCTTAAATTATACTCGTATGTTACTTACTCAATAACTTATACTAAATGTAGTTAATTGTATTATGGGGATTAGAGTAAGTAAGTAATAATAAAATTAAAATATCGTAAATTATATGTTACTTACTCAATAATTTATACTAAATGTAGTTAATTGTATTATGGGGATTAGAGTAAGTAAGTAATAATAAAATTAAATTAAAATAATCAAGTAACGATACATTTAATTGATTATTTTATTTTTTCTATGGTTCGTAAACAAACTTGTGGAAATTGAATTGTTGTGGTTTAATTTATTCTTTTTCTTATTCTTAAGTAAGAACTGTTGTCTCTTATCATCAGGACTGCATCTGTTGCACATATATGTTGACTCCCATCTTTTTGAAGGTCCTCCTGTGTGACGCTTATCAGCAGGCACTTCATACATTGCCACGAAGTAAATACTTGTGTTATCCATCCTTTCCACATGGTCTCACTACTGTCCTGTGCGCTTTCTACCCTATCTCATAATATCTTCTATTTTACGAATATCTTGAATGCTGGAGTTTCTAACTCCAAAGTGTTTCATTGCAATGGTCTTGAGGTTTTCATTTGATAAGTTCTTAGCATACGTTTTGGTTTAGTTGTATCTGCTATGGACTCTATCTCATAGTTATAAATTGTGTCTAATATGTTTTGTCAATTTTTACCTTCCTGCCAATTCTCGTGTATTTCTTGATCCAAGCTACATTTTTAAGCATGTGATGAAAACTTGTTTTTTTTTTCATTTATTTGTAGAGATCATTGTAGCTAAACAAAGTGACGCATAGATATATAGATTCCATAACTTGTTCACTAGGGTTTCCATAAATAATGGTTTTATCCCACTCAGTTTCTATTGGGGATGCTCGGGTGTGAGTTGAGCGTAAGCTCTAGTCAAGCGTTAAGCTCTATGCTAAGCTAAGTCTCCTGGTATACGCCGTCACACTCGTTCAATGAGTTGTGAGATGCCCTTCATTACTACAAAGATACGCGTTAAATATACCTAACAGTAACACTAGACTGCGCTGGCAAGAACTGTTCTCAATCACATACGCAAGAATGGATCTTCCAGCTGCTATGCCTGTTGGAAGGGCCTTAACTCTTTTGAACGGGACTGCTTCGGTTATTGACATATTTCATATCGCATTATGAAAAGGCGTTAGAAATCACTCATCAACGTATTTAAATTACTTTGAATATATGTGTGTAAGTGTATGGATGTTTATATAGTTGTAATTTTTTTTAAATGTTAATAATTTTTTTTCAACGTAATTGGCTAAGCCTGTATTGAGAAAATAAATAAATAATGAATTGGATTTTTTAAGAATGTTAATATTAAGTTTTATTTACATATATGGCCATATTATATTTTTGTGATGAAAGATGGAACCTATGAAGCATCTTTAGAAAGTCTTAAAATTCTGCAAGGATTGTTGCATAGTCAGCAAATATTTAATTAAATCATCCCCTATGTTTTATCCTACCCCAAGTGGTGTATTTTGACAAGTTTATTTAGCGTTGTATTTTTGGTTAGAATTAAATTGAATTTGTCATTTCAGGAGAGTGTATTCGATTTGGACAACTCTTTTGGTCACCGTATAAATTGTCTTATTTTATGATCTTTGTATCGAGATTATAATGTATGTAATAGAGTTTACCCCTAAAGCAATGGAAATATGTGTTTTCTGTAAGGAATATTTAGCGTTATTATTTAAGCAATATGTTAAACGTGTTTGTCTTACATATTCATACTCGGATCTATTAGGCGTATGAAGTAAGCTTAAAATATAATCCAACTGTTCTAATCTTAAAAATATATTATTAACATTTTATAAACTTGATATGAAAACATACAGAGAAAAAAACACATAAATTATGCTCGAGTAAATTTTTACACTAATTTCAACATCTTCTTTGTCTTGAAGTGGCATCTCCTATCGGTGATTGACCACCATCAATGTTCCTCTCATAAATCTTGGTCACTGTAGCCCGAAGGAACTCAGAAGAACTGCAACCCAAATCACTCTTATTCTTTCTTATGAGATACAACGTCTTCCTCTGCCTCGTTTGCTATTTATTATTTTATAGATCAGTTGTGTTTTAATGTATCTTGTAGAGGCACAACATGTGAATCAGATACTGCAACATATCTACATTCACAACTGTAAGCGTTTATTGGTTCTTATACATACAAGCAAGCACTTCCACATCAGTAACAACTGGATCTATCCAGATTAGCTAGAGGATACGTTCGTAGAGCCACTTTTCGAAAGATTTGATTCGACGTGATATTTACTGGTTCAGTGCCTCGCCTCCATTCAATAAAGGCAAGTTGAGAATACTAACTTCACCTTCTAAAAAACATTCCAGCCAATGCAATAACACCTCCATCGTATACAGAATTGCTGGCAGGCTTATTTCCAAAAGACAACTTCTGACATATAATATATTTTTGGGGTACCTTCCAGTGGCAATTGAATCCGAAATCCTTAGTGAAAGACGTGGGTCTTGTCAAGAAAATCTTCAAACTGTATGGTTTTATTGTATGTCTGTAAATACCGCACTTTTTTCCAATCGCAACTCGCTTTTCAATATATATTTCTATCATCTGAAAACATACTCCCCAAATGGTAGAAATTTTCAACTCATTTTAATTTTTCATAGTTCATACAAATATCAAATTTACCTTTTCTTTCATATTTTTGACAAATCGCTTTGTTTTTAAGTGACATATAAGCGCCAGTTAAAACGTCAGATGGAATAATTTCTAAACGCATAAGTGTTAACAATAGTTCCGTCAATAATTAATAACAAGTCTACTATTCATCACACAACTGACATCGATTAAAAGAAAATAACAATAGCGTAGGTAGAATGGTAAATAAATAATCTGGCGATGGAAGAAAAATTTCGAGACTGTTGCTTCTAGTTATTCACGTTTCTATTATTTTATCTTATAGAAATATGTAATTTTTCATTTAATTAAATATTTGACACGACCTTAACCCAGTAACAACAAACATTATATAAGAATAAAATTAAAATAATAACAATAAAAGAAATGATGATATCCGTGGCCTAGTTGGTAAGACACCTGTCTTGCGACACGAGAGTTACGGGTTCAGTTACCGTCGGAAACTAATTTATTTTAAAAAAGGTTCTAGACTGGTTTGCACTTACGTCCTCTAAAAACTTTTTTTTTAACCTGGCGAGCTTATTGCTATGTGACAATCTCTTCCAGCCAACCAGAAAGATGTTTTGATGGACCCTAAGTGAAAACCAGACTGGAATCCCATTTTTTTAAAAGTCTGGGTTCCAGCGGGGATCGAACTCGCAACCTCCGGATCGGCAGACAATCGTCTTACCACCAGGCCGCGGAGGTAAGACGCTTGTTTTGTTTTTTGGTTGGCTGGAAGAAATTGCCACTTGGTCATAAGTCAGTCAGGTTGTATTGTATATAATAGAAGTGTAATACAATAATTACTCATGCTTCCATGTGAAGGGAATCAGTGATCTAAAAAGTTTATTAAGGGCCACAAATTAAAATTTATCCATCACAATATAGAACATATCTATACCGGAAAGTTCATTTAGGGAAGTCATTCCATGCGCGAATGAATGGTAATGCTCTTAGTAGTTTAGTTTGTAAATACGGCTCCTAAAACAGCAATGCCGTAAATGTTAGGTACATTAAACGAAAGTTTGCCAGTTGTTATGCGGACAAAATAAGCCCCCATCTAGCGCAATCTATTCTAGAAGATCGAAACCTTCTTTACTTTTATTTATGAGCGTGGTGTTACGTAGTAACGAAGAAGCAACTGTCCAAAGGGACTTCGGTGGTGACATATCTGAGGGTAAAAATAATAGTAGTGATGACGGACTTAAGATCCGACATCACGGAAGGGAGAATGACTCACAGTGCAGTAAATAAATTTATAAAGGGGCTTAAGGCCTACACCATTGTCATAACGTAATGAACTGGTCATTTGTATATAACGAAGAAGGAACTGTCCAAAAGGACTCCTACTCCAGGGGCGACCGACCTGAGTCTGAAAATAATGCTATTGACGTTGGACTTAAGGCCCAACATCACGGGAGAAGGAAAATGATTCGCAGCACAGTAAATATAATCTTGAAGTGACTAAGATGTGGAGTTCAAACAGCCTTACCAAATTTCAATACTTTCATTGAAAATAGAATGCTACAATACTATCCACACCACTAGATCGGAGAAGTCAATCGATCCGAAGATGAATCGATGTACGAGTATGTATGTACTACTGAGAGACGAAAGTTTGTTAGTTATTATAATAAGGAGTATTTTTTTCCTGTAAGTTATTTGTATATGTTTTTTAGGAACGGTTGTTCCTTAAAGGAGAGATGATGGGGATGATTGTTGATAAATAAAACTCGTTCGAAATCGGAATATGCAAAGAGGTATTTTATTGATACACGTCGGAATTTATAATATTTGGAATGTGTGCGAGAATGCGCAAGAGATATATCGCTGTTTCGTCTTTGCCTTACAATATGTTTATTGTCGTCACGTAGGTATTCGTTGTTTTGACTGACAGCGCGGAAGATATGTTGCTCCCTCCTTTCCTCATGGAATGCGGTCTCCGCTAGTAGTGAGTTGAATGACCGACCGTGTGAACTTTGCCCATTGTTTGTCTCGCATTGTGAAGCATGCGAGTTTGATGACCGGGCGGGCAAAGGTCGCCTCGTGGGTTCAGTTGCCGCACGTATAGTCACTACATGTTCAAAAAGCTGGGTCTATTCTAACGCTTAAGGAGAAGTCATCAAGTACACCCATTAAAACAATGTGGGAAAGAGCCATGAGTAAAATCCATATTCCCAAAAATAAAGGTGATACAGAAAACTCTTTGATTATTGATTCCGATAACTTGAAAATTACAAAAAAAATTAAGTGAATCTATAAATTTCCTAGACACCAACACTAGATTTGACTCGGACAATATAATTGCCGGCATTTCCGAGAGAAATAAAAATAAATCAATCACAGTAGAGCAATTAATTCCATTTGCCGTGTTACTAGCAGAGGAATATCAAAAGAATTTACCCAGATTTTCTCTTTTTCCAGGGAAATGTTATGGCTTTTATAGGGCGCCGGGTAAAATACGGCGAGTTAATTTTTTTATTGCTCTGGCAACACCATTTGGATCTAACGAGATTTTCAAGTTTTGAATATCGATTTTTTTCTTTTTTTTTTATTCTTTTTCAAGACGCCAAAGAAATTCACTATTAAGTATTCAACGCAAATAAAACGTTACATGCGAATAAAAAAAAAGTTACATTTTTTAGAAAACTTTTCTATGAAAATCAATTTAAAATAATATTGAAAGCAGAATGGATAGTTTTTTTTTGTTGCAAATCGTAGATTAAGTGCTAACATTTGTTCCTAACTATAGTAAAAAGTTCTTATTTAAATGAAAATTTTAAAACAGATTTAGAAATCTCTGATTTGAGAATATGTGGCTAAACAATATATGACAGGGTATAAGGAAAGAATGTGGATTGAAACAAGATGCAGTGTTTAAGATAAAGAAAACAGCATTGAGATGGTTTGACTGAAATATTTACAAAAACAATTTAATTTAAACAAGTAGTATGAAAGTAAAGGAAGACCTAAAAAACACGTGGCACAATCAAATTAACCATATTCTGAAAAAGGGAAAAGTAAATTAAGAAAGTATGCTTGACAAGGTGCGTGTACGTTGCAAGAGGAAAATATGTGTGCCAGGATATAATGTAGAACGATTCTCTCTACCTACCCCAATAGAGACATGGCGTGATGGTGATGATAATGAATAATTACTGTTTGATATGTATTTGATTTAGTACACTGTGCAACAGAAAGCGTGATAAATTAAAACCTTACTTAAAGATTTTCAAAAAATACTAAAATGATACAAACCTTTCTGTCTCTCTCTCCCTCTCTGTCTTTCTCTGTCTTTTATTCTTCTACTACATATAAGGTACAGTACTCTTTGACTTGATGAGGGGCTGAAATAATATTTATTATTTTGCCTTTTCCCTATCAGAGTACGCGAAAAGAACAGATCGCCAGTTTTTTTATAAAAAATATACATCTTTCTCCTCTTCTAGATCCAGATAATTGTCGATGTACTATTATATATTTTATATAAATTAAATTGATAATGATTGGTGTCATAATTTAATTCTTTTTAACAAAAGCGAATTCGATTTATTTTCAGTATTTCTTCGAAGGCATTTGTTATTTTTTCTACCAATTTTAGAAAATACGTAACTTTTAACTATATATTTTATATAAATTAAATTGATAATGATTGGTGTCATAATTGCATTCTTTTTAACATAAGGGAATTCGATTTATTTTCAGTGTTTCTTCGAAGACATTTGTTATTTTTTTTACCAATTTTAAGAAATACGTAACTTTTAATTATATATTATATAAATTAAATTGATAATGATTGGTGTCATAATAACATTCTTTTTAACATAAGGGAATTCGATTTATTTTCAGTGTTTCTTCGAAGACATTTGTTATTTTTTTTACCAATTTTAGGAAATACGTAACTTTTAATTATATATTTTATAAAAATTAAATTGATAATGATTGGTGTCATAATTAAATTTTTTTTAACATAAAGGAATTCGATTTATTTTCAGTATTTCTTCGAAGGCATTTGTTATTTTTTCTACCAATTTTAGGAAATATGTACAAACTTTTAATTATATATTTTATAGAAATTAAATTGATAATGGTTGGTGTCATAATTTCATTTTTTTAATATAAAGGAATTCGATCTATTTTCAGAATTTCTTCGAAGGCATTTGTTATATTTTCTACCAATTTTAGGAAATATGTTATGTAACTATTAATTTCACCCTATCTAAAGACTTAAGTTATGGGAATAGAAAAATGTGAAAGGAAAAGTGAATGCGACATATAGGTGGGCGATGTAAGATTAGAGTGTGTTCAGGCTTCTGCTATTTAGGTAGCATTATATTTTCTCAGATAATGGACGTTACGAGATATGTCGAACGACATGAAGCAATAGGAAACAAAGTCAACGGATCACTAAAATATATGTACTCGAACCATACAGTATCAAAATCTGTTAAGATGACAGTCCATAGCAGTGTTCAGTACTAATTTTGATCTATGTAAGTGAAACGCGGAGTGGAGAACGCATAAAAAAGAACTGAATGAATGCTGTAGAAATGAAGAAATACGTACATTGTATAAAGAACATGGGATAACTATTCGACAAAATCTACACATGATATAATAGGTAATAAAATGATTAGGTATGAATGTGAACTTAGGCTGATGTACTAAGGAAGACCAATCAGAGCAATCTGAGATCGTTTGGACATCTAGAACGAATGAATGAAAAAAAATAATTACAAAACATATAGTGCAAATATGAGTGAAAGGTGTGGAAGAGGAAAAAAAATGAAATAATGCTTGGTTCGAGGGTATGATATTTTGAAAGAAGTAAATATTTAAGTCAAGGTACACGGTGAGATGGTGGATGGATGAAGAAGAGGTAAAATATGTATGTAGCGATAGGAAAAATAAATTCCCAGTCTTTTGTTATATGTTTGCTGTAATCAAAGTTGATAACAATATATCATTATTTTATTATGAAATTTTCAAAAGTGAACTTTAATCTGAGTCACCCTATATTATGTGTTTTAAGGTTATTAGATTGACGTTTTCCTTTAAATTTTGTTTTTTTTAGATCCGTTTTTTTATATAATATTTGTAAATGAAATAAGTTTTTTTTGTAGACTGCAGCTGTAAAAAAATCTATAAAAAAGTAAATATATCAGTAAAATGCTCCTAGATTGTATCATGGCATTATTATATCGTTATATACTCACTCAGCGGGAAACGGTATATAGTATTGTTTGTTGTGAGGTTTTTAATGAATTTATTGTAAAATATTATATTAACAAAGGTATAAATTTATCGGTCGATATGTCTATTCAATATTACAATTTGTTTTGCAAGCCCAATATTTTTGTACATTTATTTATACAATTTTTCAACATTAACATATGTACATTAACACATCCATCAATAAGTCCCGGGACTAACCAACATATGGCCCCTCTAATAACAAATCCATACCATTCTCAGTTATTACCAACCTTTAGAAGTTACGTGTCAAATTTTCATGACATTCAGACATTGTGTCACTGAGTTACAGTGGTTTTAGTGACGCTACTTTCGATGATTCAGAGCGCTGTTTGGAACTGTTTACGCGAAATAAACAGGAGTTTTTGAGTCGGTATGTGACAATGGATGAAACTTGGATCCACCACTATACTCCGGAATCAAACCGGCAGTCAGTTGAGTAGAGATCAGCCGGTGAAAGTCGTCCGAAACGACCAAAAACTCAACAGTCGGCCGGGAAGGTTATGGCCTCCGTATTTTGAGATGCGCATGGTATAATATTCATCGATTACCTTGAAAAAGGGAAAAATCATCAATAGCAAATATTACATAGCGTTATTGGAGCGTTTTAAGGCAGAAATTGCAATAAAACGGCCCCATCAAAGTTCCCTTTCATCAGGACAATGCACCGTGTTACAAGTCGATGGTAACGATGGCCGAATTGCATGAGTTGAACTTCGAATTGCTTCCGCACCCACCGTATTCTCCAGATTTGGCCCCCAGCGACTATTGGCTGTACACATACCTCAAAAAGATGCTCCAGGGAAAGAGATTTGGCTCCAATGAAGAAGTGATCGCCAATCTAACGCCTATTTTGAAACCAAAGATAAATCGTTCTACACGGCTGGAATAGAAAAGTTAGGAAAGCGTTGGAATTAATGTATCGCTCTTGAAGGAGACTATGTTGATGAATAAAGAAGAATTTTGGCAAACAAATGTTGTTTTAGTAGTTAGTCCCGGGACTTATTGATCGATGTGCTAAAAGATTAAATTGAAATATAACTTTAAATTAAATTTATGTAAAATCGTATTAAAGTAAAATATTATACTCGTGTATTATTATTTATTTATTTAATTAACGACACAACAGTGTCTTTATATACAAATGAACATGTGACAGGTTATACAAGTACTTAAAATTAGTGACAAAAAATACAAAACTTAGTCTTAAACTAACATGAAGATACAAAAAACAGTAGTAATAATAAATTACAGTCATTGTTTAAAATGATTTAATATTAATATGCATATTTAAGTTCAATTTATGTATGTACGAGTATATTTTACAGATGAATTGTGGTGTTTAATATTTATTTACAGATTGGAATATTAAACAATATTAAAGAGTCGAAATATTTAATGACAGTAATAGATTAAATTTTTAGAAAGTAAAATAGGAATTACAAAAACAATCACGAGAAATGCTTTTGCTAAATGGAATTTTACCCCTCCTTCAATGTATGAACCTCGGATAAGTGAGATTAGTGACAAAGACGCATACGGCATAATGGAGATATCGAAAAATTGTCCAAAGTAATGGGATGTTATTCATCAGAATAGTTGGAAAACACGATATCCTTCGAAAGGGGAAAATATCAGACGAAGGAATTAAGTAATCCGAGAGAGCTTCAAATTCTGAAGAAAATTTAGCTAACCCATTAACTTTTTATTTTCGGAGAATTCCACAATGACTGGAAATCAATACCAAAATAGTCTTTTGTAAGTGGAGATAGAATAATAATTAAAGGAACAAATCGTCAGCAGAGTAGATAAAATGAGAATTTTAGTATTTTGCAAAATGCTTAAGAATTAAACAATACGAGAGATTGCCGACATACTGAGAATTTCGAAAACCACCGTCTATGAGCATTTCATGAAACGTGGTAACGTGAATTTCTATTAATTTTACCTGTAAATACGATTTTTTAGCATGCCACCAATACATCATTTCAGATATTAGGAAAACTAGTAAATAAACTAAAAAATAATCAAAAATTATTCACTCAACAATATTTTAAAGTTTTACATTACTAACATTTGTACGGGTTTGACAGCTTAACAACATGGCAATAATTACGACTGCGAGCCCTCTCAGAGGAAAAATAAACTCAAAATAAATTTTCCAAAAAAAAATCCTTGCCTATCGCTTCAGATAACTTCTTCCTGCTTTAACAATTACACAATCTTGTGAAGAGAAACAGAGGACGTCTCTGTAAAAAAATATCTATAAAGCTTTGATGAAAATATCATCCTGTCCTACCGATAGGCACGCCGCTACACCAATTGTAACCGCTAAGTTATATGATTGCCGTAAAAAAAGTATTACACACATTCGATAATTCGATAGTCGCTTTGTTTTAAATAAACAAATATTAGTTATTATTTGTGAGGATCTAATACTGACTGCTCTATTTTGTCAAGTTTCTAGATTTCAGATAAATTTTATTTTTTGTTTAAATGAAACTCTTTTTTAACAAAATATAATGTTTCATCAGATCTGATAGAAACGCTATTTTAGTGTTTTTATTGCTGGTGATACAGTGTACACCACTTATTTAACTTAGCGTAGTATGATAAGGAATTAGGAATCCGGAAGAAGAAAGTTCGGCAAGTTTTACAGCTACAGTAATCGCAATTGACTCCGCACTGAAAATACAACATTTCTAGAAGAAAGAAATAGAAACTTCACAAGACCCATTAAATTAGTGAATATGATAGAAAAGGTTTTTGAGCCATCTAAGGAGTAAACTTTCCAGTTATTTAACTTCTTTTTAATTTCATGTAAAAACATTTTTAACTTAAAGAGACTTATACTAAAAAAAACTTAATGTATTGTATTGCATAACACTTTAGTTGGATTTAGTACGACCTAATTGGCTTATTGGTATGTAGTGATTTCTTCCCACAAATCAAAGAAAAATCAAAGAAGCCTTAAGGGAAACCAGACTGTAACACGTTTTAATAAATCTGAGTACCAACGGGAACCGAAATCCTGTCCTCCAGCTTGAAAGATAGGCGTCTTAACATCTAAGTTACAGAGGTCGTCAAACTTATGTTACGATGAAAAACCAAAAAAATCAAAATATTTGATTATTCATATCATTTTTCCAACGTTAATACAAGTACAAAAAATAGAGTTCTGTTTCTATGTTTTGACTTGAAAAAAAGTGCAAATCAATTAAGCTCGTACGATGCCAATGATCCACCCTTATGACATCGGATCTTCCAAGACTTTCATATTCCGAGATAATTGGACAGCCCTTACTTACTGCAGGAGCATCTTCTGTATTCAGAACTATTTTGTGATTAAATTAACACACATTAAGACAAAAAGCTATAGGGAAACCCATTGCAATTAAATTAAGATTTTATATTATACCTTTCAAGACTGAAATTCTAGGAATTAGGTATCAAAAAAGTACGAAAAGCATTATACCAATTACAAGTGAGTTGGAACAGTCAAAAAAATAAAATAATTGTAGATAAAATAAAATACTCAATTGGGTTAATCTAAAACTATTTAAGATATCGTACTAAAAAGCAACGATCTTTAAAGAATCCCAGTAGTTATCCGTGTTCAAGGAGTGGAAAAGACGTCTGGTTATGAGTCTGACCCTAAAAAACAGTTGTTTCGAATCTTTTTGCGCTGTAAAGCTCATTCAAGATAAGTTTTGGACCGGGCTGCCTTTGTAATAGTGATAGGAAACAAAGTTAATGGCGCCTTTAACATATATACTCGAACCGGACAGTATCAAAATCTGCTAAAATGACAGTCTACAACAGTATTTTATGACGTGGAGAAATACTGAAAATAGTCGAATTATTGCAGTAGATATATGGCCTGATAATGTTTGAGAGAATATGGTATGAAGGGATAAGGGATGAATATTTTATTATAACGCCGTAAATTCTAGCAACTTTGATGTATGGAAGTTAAAACTGAACGTAGAAAAAAACTGCGTGCACTTGAATACACGGGGTGAAAAATTATGACAGAATACAAAATTTAATGGTTAGGAGGAATGTGAACTCAAGGTTAATGTGTTAAGTGAGAAGAAGATCACTCTGAGATGGTTTGGACACGTAAAACGAATTAATAAAGAAATACCAATAAATAAATACAGTGTAAACGTGAGTGGAATGAGTCAAAGAAGAAGAACAGGGAAAGTATAGTTGGATCAAGTGAATAAAATTTGAAAGAAGGAAATATAAGAAGGAAGAGAAATCGTTGGAGCTTTATGAGATGGATGTAGAAAGAGCGAAATGTGCGTGCCGATATAGAAAAATCTGGCGCTTAGTCTTCTTTGGACAACCCCAGTAGGGAAACGACGTGATGGTATGTTAAAAAACATTAATTTAGATGTAAAAGCTCCAAGAGTGAACCAGCCCGAAAGTGAATCCGACAGGAATCGAACCGAAGGCGACCCTTGCTTAGCGAAATGTTAACCGTTAGATTACAGCCATCTACAGAAAAAACATTAAATCACACCCATTTATATTACGTATAACTCGTATGAAACAAGAGTTTCATTCAGCTCCATTCAGTATTTTCCATGTCCAAGTTGCACTCCCATACATCATAGTTTGTACTAAAATACTGTCATCTTAGCTAAGTCCATGACTTTGGAATTGTTATCTATATTTATATATTATAGACAAGTCCACTATCTATCAGACGGTTGGCAATGACAATATTGACGACTACGGTTTAACAATGACAAATTCAATGAGGCTAGTTGATGATACGAAACAATGTTAAACAGCCACTGTTTCTGGTTAGTAGCAATTATATTTTCCTAACTTTCTGCTTACGGCGTCCAGTTTTCAACATATTTAAAAAAAGCAGTTTAAATTTTCTAAATTGCACTTTTATTGAATGCAGTAAAACCTTGTGGATTTATTAACAAATGGCAATCTTTTTTAACTAAACAGAAATATGATCAAGAGGTCTTTAGTAAAAATCCATCTGGAACCCTTTATAATAAAATAGGGTATCAATGGACATCGAGTCCGTAACCCCCGTGTCGGAAAATAATCCTTCCAACTACTAGACCAAAAATATATTTATGTCACGGAAGTGCACATTTCACCTTTCTGAGATAATAGGAAAATTTATATAGAACCGTTTAGAGAGAAAACTCTCCTCAAGGTAGGATTAAAAAAAACACAAAGCCGTAATATGGTTGTGGGAATAAAGAATAAAGGTAGAATTTAACAATTTATATACCCATTATAACATAACCCATTTGACTTTCTTGATATTTTTGCACACTTGCTTTTATATACATACTCGTTTTTCAAATAAACTTTAACATATATTTGACGTGTTCTATCTTCTTAGTTGTTTTCGAACTTTTTTGAATACCATAAGAACATTGTTGATACAGCAAGGCAACTTGGCAATTTCCGTAATCCAGTGGTAAGATGTCTGTTTTTTTAACTGCATTTCAGGCGTGTCCTGAAGGAATGACTGTCTTTGGCTCCAATAATCAAACCATCGGGCTTAAAACTAGGCACGGAACTCGAAGAGAAGGCATGGAACATGCGGTTCGTCATTGTACGCGTTGGTAAGACTACCGCACGTGAATACTCAGTAATAGTAGCGCACATACTCGACGTATGCGAGTATTGCTATTTGACGAATTCTATTACCAGGACCTTTTTTTATATTTTGGGTACCATCGAGAATCGAACCCGACTCAAGCGTCTTACAAACAAGGCCATGGAGGTTGTCAGGAGGTCGGTAGCTAGAAATTGTTATTTAGCAATAAACCTGTCGAGTTGTAGTAAAATACATAAATATTTGACGACCGTCTTGTAAGAAGACGCTTGTCTACAGATCCGGGGGCTGCGGGTTTGATTCCCATTGGTATCCATTTAAAAAAAAAGTATCAGTCTAGTTTCACTTAAACCTTTTTTGCATTTTTCTGGTTGGTTGTAAGAGATTGGTAGATAGCAAAAAAGCCTGCCAGGCTATACTGTAATGTGATGCTATACAATATCTTAAAAAAAACAAAATGTAACAGTCTTGACATATTATTTTTATTAATTGTAGTACTGAGAGGCTCAATCTTGTGCGGATATCATGAGATTGTAAATAAAAGGTCACTGTATTGGTCAACATCTGTCTAATGCACACATCATCGAAGAATTGAGAATCACCAACATATTGTCGACTATATGCTTATGACAAGTCCTCCGATTTTTTGGATACAAGTGCATTCTATGGATGCTCGTGGTCAAGGATACAATTTGGAGACGATTGTGGACACTGGAAGCGGGAAGGACGATATGTAAGAGGAAGAGTCCCAATACATTGGAGTGACTAAATGAGAACAACAGAACTACCCTTGACAACTGCTATTCGAATCAGTGCATGGATGGATTGAGAGGAGTCGTCAAAGGCTATCATGGTAGTCGCGATACTCACTCATGAGCTACGCGACATGATAGGTGGATTGGTTTTAAGATATTGCCGAAGAGATTGCATAGTAGTAAACACACCAGTTCGTACTGTATAGAACGAAAGTTTAATACAATACGTTTTGAGTCATTATTCAAAAACTTATCCGTTGTGCTAAAATAGTGAAGGGCAGACACAAATAGATCGGCAAGTACCAAGATGCCCGCCGTCAAAAGGTTGTGGCCCCCTGCCCCTGAACAATGGCACGTTACAACCGAAATGATGAAAAGCTCAATTTCCGGGGGCGCAAAACCCCGACCGGCTAGGCCGAAGATGTTTAACTCCTTAACAAGATTATTAACTCTTAACATTGTTGTTTGGCTTTATTAACTCGGTGGCTGAATAATGGAGAGATTCGCAGATTACACTTTTGTGTTTATTTTCATAACGAATTGAATATAAACCGGTTTATTTGTGGTGTTCACGTAAACTCACTAAAATGGATTACTTTCTCTGCAAAGCGGCTGTAATATATTTTATGAAATGAAATATTAACTGGAAAATATTAAAAGCCGCGTACTTGAATACAATTATGAGTTAATGTTTTATTAGGGGTGGAAATGAATAACTGAAACTGGTTGACCGCGGAATAACATCGTTAGCTAAATTAATTGGCTGGGATAATCTTGTTTCTAAAAGTTTTCCACTTTGTATAATTAGATTTAGATTTTTAATTATCTGTATAGTAAATATTTCATAGGCTGAAAAGTATACTTAATTTGAATAAAGCAACGACAAAAACATGTTTTGAACATGTAATAACTGCTCGATTGTCTTGACCTTTGAATTTTTCCGTATGAAACATCTCTCCATGAAGGAAAAAACTGTTCTCAGATTATGGAAATAATGCAAAGGGCCAGAAGTCAAGTACAACTATGCTTCATCTTGTTCGAATGATGAACCAAGTGTGACTGAGAATAGCGCTCATCCTACCATCACTAAAGCAATACTTTCGCAGAGTCTCAAGTATGCAGGGAGGTAGTCTACAGCCAGCATCAAATTGCCCACTTTATCTGCCAACCTAATTTGGACAAGTATATCTTAGTCTGTGCTGTTTCCACACGCTGAAAAAACCATCTACAAATCCCAAGAATGATTTTTTTTGGTCTAGCTCTATTTGATAACGTGGTAAAGCACTGTTTTCTGACCATTACAATCACATTAAGAGCACATCCTAACTAGGTCATCCTATAAAATAAATATGGGAGGTTGAAAGACTCCAATGTAGCCAACAAAAGTACAATCAAAATAAAAATATTATAGCAAGACAAACGTTTTAAAAAGACTTAGGAAATAGTTCAGATGTTTAAATAATGATACTTTTTCGGAAATCGGTATTAACTTAATCAAAAAAACCCATTCGTTTGATATCGATCGTGATTTACGGATTCTGCACGGAGCAAGGGTGATTGCAGTTGGATAACGTAGAAATTCTCGAGATTAAAAAAAAGCGTTAAGTTAAGTTTTGACATTATAAACAACAAAGCCAATTTCAATAATGGTCCTCTGTTAAATATGTTTCCCATTCTAACCTACTTAGTCACTACTCCCCTCCCACGTACCTATTATAATTATAAAAAATATATTTAAGACATAATTTAGTTCATCTTCATCTGACGAGGAAAACGTCTTCGAAATCTCTTCGAAAAAGATGTCTTCGAAATCAGTCAAGAGCTAAATTAAAAAAAGTAAACATGACACCACAAAGTAAAAACAAACGTATTTTTCTAAGATTTAAGAAATGATTACTACTTTATCAACCTTATTCAAGATTGAAGAGACAATGCCCGGCTTTCCGTATTGCTTAAGAGTGGTATGTATCTTTTGAAACTCTTTACGGCGGGCGTGAAATCATTCACTATACCTTGTTTTTATAATAATGTATGAACAATAACATACAAACACTATACTCCCCATAAAGCCAAATATGTTACTATCACACATAAAAATATTTACAAAGGTTTCTTTGTAGTTCGTCTTCCCTTGGTAAGTTTTCTGCAATTATCTTACCGAATATGTGTTTCCAAACATATGCAGACGCGGGAGAGTATCTAATCTAATGGCCGCAGCTACTATCTTTCTATCCTTACACTCAAAATATTTCTATTTATTTTGCAATATTTTTATTCCGTCAATAATACATGGTTTGAATCCTGCGTTAGAGTACTTTTGAAAAAAATCTATTTTCTAAATGGCGTTATATAAATTGTCTTTTTATTATTTTCAAACTATAATCTTTTGATTATTTTTTCCAATTTTAATTATATAACCATTTATTAATGTGCGAATAGAGCTTTATACTTTCTTTTAAGGTTTTCATTCACACGATAGTGAAAGCACTGTTTTTTTCAAAAGCTATTTTCATCTGTGAAAAAGGGATAAATATACTATATACTATATGTTGATATATCAAAGCGGGTACATTTAAAATAAGCATAAATTGTTGTTTTTTTTTGTACGCCATAAGGCTCTGGTAGGTTATGTGTATTATGACTGCAAATTGTATGACTCGTGTGACATACATAAATACCATCACGCTGTTTCCTTACTAGGGTTGGCAGAGCGAAAAGAGCGCCATACTTTTCTATTTCGACACACATAATTCGCCTCTTCTACATCGATACAACTCATACAGCTCCTAAAACTTCTCTTACTTCTTATTTTTCGTTCAAAACATCATTCACTTTATCCGACCATATTTTGGTTCACCTTCCTCTATCACGTCTTTCACTCACTTTTGCACTATGTATTTGTATTTGACAGCCTTTCTTTATTTATTTGTTTCCCGTGCTCAAAGCCGAGTGTAAGTATATGTAGGTAATGACCGCAGCCACTACCGTCCTATTCTTAAACTGAATTTATTTATTATTTTGTTATTCTTATTCTATATTTAAATATTTAAATTTATTCTATACTTTTAATCTGTTAATAATAGTGAGTTGGAGCGCCCTTGAAGACAGTTCATATAAATTGTTGTTTATTTTGTAATTTGTTTTATCAAATACTGTTTATTCCACTTTTTGTATCGGTATAACCCTACCGGTTTCAAAGCTTTCCCCTCATCATCAGGAGAGCACATACAATACTTGTTTATGCTCTAAAAAATGTTGAAATAAATAAATTACACTCCATATAGTTACTGAAAAATCCTGATTGTACATGCCTCATTTCAATATGTGACTTCCCGTTTCATAATGGGTAGTAAAAATAATACATCGTGTCTCATATCATACTTTTCAATGAGTCACTAAATATAATATTGTACATACTAGTTTTCAGATTGTCTGACTTTAAAAATATTTTGAGAAAAAGTAACGGGTCAGGTCATGAATATTGTAAAGGTAGGAAAGGAAGAAAGATGAGACTCAAGTGGTTTACATAAATGATGTCTCTTTGGAGCATGATATTCTGATGCTTTTTGGGTTCCCAGAAATTTTCAATATTTTAAAACTAAGATATTTATTTTCCTTTTACAGAAATGTTTTTAATCAAGCTGAGATTATTTTTTTATTTTAAATAAATTTCACATGCTGTCTTCATTCGTGTTGACATTATTAATTTCTACGTTATTATAGTAGGAGAAGCTATACTAGTTGAGGTGTCCAGAAAATATAGTGTTCATGTTTTGTCTCATAATCTTTTTCTTTGTGTTTGTTTCATCAATTCTGATAATCATGACCACCATTGTCATGATCCACCCTTCTTCAGCATAACCGATATCATACCTATGTAGCGTCTACTGAAATGAACACTTGATCAGTACATCGGATGGAAGCTCGGCCTCCATGAGTTCCTTTTGTCATTCACGCCTTATCTCCTTTTCCCGACCAAATTGACCGTTCAAGGTTTTATGGATTTCGGCAAACTATCGTAAGATTCATGTTGCAAACCGCACCATGATATGTTTTTAAACCCCAACCTCTTTGATTATCGATTGTTTGGTTTTTCTGGCTGTCTCAAAGGCATCAATTCTTGGAGAAAATAAGGCTTTAGACTAATTGAGTTATAGATTTACATATGATTCCTCGAACCCTTCAGGCCATTTCAAGGTGATTCATCACTTCTTTATCCCTCTGATTCTATGTATTATATCTTTAACACAGGCGCCCAGGTTAGTATGTTTTTTTAGTAATTTAATTATTAAATTATCTGAAGTCGTATAACATGGCTGCGTTATGTTAGGAATAATTCTTTTGAAATGTGTCGTATGCTTATATAATCTGGAACTCAGAGCATAAACTATTTAGGTATATCTAGTATAGCAAGTAAGACTGGTTCGCACTTTCAGACTGACTGCCCCTATCGTATTTCCTTCTCTGGAGTCTCGAAGGGCTGGAAAAATTCAAACCTTAAAATACTTCTAAATTTGTAACTTTTTGAATTATGTTGCAACAAATCAGATGCACCCTTAGAGTGACAAGGCTTTTTCTTCTGCATATGACCTTAATACACAATGTATCTTTTCCAGTTAGGTCACATCGTCTGGTGTTAGATTGTGTAGCTCCTCTGATTAATGTTAAGGGTCCAACTATCTATGTCACGGAGGTTGTCAATGGTATGTTAAATAGTAGATGTGTTATTCATTATTGAAATCATCAATTGAGATAGACATGTCTAGTGCGTGCGAGTATGGTTAACAGACGAACTCTTACCAAATCACATGGTAAAAGTCAAGTGTTTTGCCAATTAGGTTATGAAGATCGTCCTAAACGAAAAAGTTTGTGCGTTTATTTCTAAAACAAACCTGAAATCAATAAGTCTGCACAATTTAATTATCTACCCTGCACGTGTTGTTAAACCAACAAAATAAATACAACAGTATTAAACCATCGAAATAGCAACTCAATAGTTGCACCAATTCCACATCCGCCTGACAAATTGTGCAGTTTACACGAGTCTTGTCCGAATTCATAGGGGTTCGTAAGGGGTGTTGATTGCGTCTCTCGGTCTGCAATAAAACCGTAATGACTCGAGTTAGGGAAGGAGCAAGGGTCTTGCGAGAGGTTGGAATGAAATGGGACTAATTTTGATTTCATACTGTTTCCCTCCCCTAAATCGATGTGACAAATTCATCTTTCTCTTTGTTTAGTTACGTGTGTGGGTTTCCAAAAAAATGCTTTATTTTGGTGACTTGTTGTTGATGAGACGTATTTATAGTAAGGGTGTGACGGAAAGTTTAAATAAAAACATAAAAAAAATTTGTGGACATAACATGAAATTCCAACCATTTTATACTTACATACTATCACGCCATTTCCCTGTCGGGGTAGGCAGAATGCAAGACTTTCCTATCTCGACACACATTTTTCGCCTCTTCCAGATGCATATATCTTTTCATATAGCTCCTAAGATTTTTCTGACTTTCTACTTTTCCATCTTTCTCAATATTATTCCCTTAATCCAACCATATTTTTTATGGTATTTATCTTCCATGCCTTACACTCAAATTTGCATTAAATGATTGTTTTGTTAGTCTATCATAACTCATTCGTTCCCAATCATTTGTGAACAACAATAGATTGTCACTTAAATTAAAGTACAAATAAGGGCACCTCTTGATAAAAGCAATAAAATTGTAAAACCAGTTCAACTCATAAATATCTGGGATGCTGACTAAATTATCAATGGGATCACTCTCAAGAGATCAAAGTTATAGTGGAGATAGCGCGAAGTTGCTTATAAGGATTTCCTCTGCAACAAGATTTCAATAATATCGATTTACGCGTACGAACTTTGCGTTGCTGCATATTCTCCGTAATTTTAGCATATATGACGTTGCAAAATGGATACTTGCTAATAAGATCACTACGAAGAAACTAGAATTTTTAAAAATGTAACACTATCGAAGAATGCTGAGAGGCTCGTGGGTTGACAACGTCCGAAATGATGACATCTTAAAATGAAAAAAATCTGTAGTATTTTATCTACCATCAAATCGAGAAAGCTTGACTTATATCGTTATAATGCGAGGAGAAAATATAAGATCTTTCAACTGATATTTTAATGGAAAATAGGCTCATATTTATGAGTGTGCAACTAAAATTAAAACCATTTTGGAAAGTGAGAAATAATTTTTTATTTTAATTATGAATTTATTGCTATAATGGAGTTCAATGGCTAGCTACTCGTATTTATCATAAATTATTCTTGTATTGCGTCAAGTACGCTCTCCTTTGCCTTCCCAAGAAGGGACACTGTGTCGTTGTATGATTGATTTGACGATTGCCATCATCCATAAAAAAAAATTGAACCATCATTGACCAACCTTGTGTCATCATTTATTGGTTTTTATATAGCGCAGAAAATAAAGGTAATCATATAACCCCATCAATATTATCCTACCCTAACCAAATTTAGAAATCCCGACTTTCATCAGAAAGGGGGTAGAAAACGAGTTGTTTTTAATTAATCCTCTTGTCGCAATGTTCATGTTTTTCAAAAAGTTGTATGTTAAAAAGTTTTAATTGCTACGAGTGTAGCTAAAAATCCGTATCCATAACATGGTCGGCGTTTATCGCATAACTTAAATTTTAATCTGGCCCGGATTTCTGCCAACATCCCTTTTGGGTCCAGTACGATGTTATTTTAATTAAACCATGTCCAGCATCATTGGATAAATTGATGTTTTCTTCTCGTTTTTGGGATGAAAGGAAAAATAAATGATTATGACGTCAAATGACATTTCGCTGGGTGGTTTTTCAAATTCCGCTTGTAAAGGAACCATGACATTTAGTCTTTAGTTTCATTTGTCTCTTTGAAATTCTTTTTTTTTTCTTTGAAATAAGTACCATTTTTGCTAAAAAAAACAATTTTAATCGTTCATTAACTCTTAACTTTAACTAAATAAATTGTTGCTGTAACTACGAAATAAAACGAACATAAATTTTGATTTTCCTTTTTTGTAAATAATACACTTTTTATAGTTGTTTTATATAATACTTGGCCTTTATTGTTGGACTGTTAACAAATAATTTACTTACAGCTTACAAATAATATTCTTACTATTACTGAACATTTCTTTTATATACATTTCATTGTTGTATTCCTTTCATAAACACTACAAAGATGGCAGTGTCGATATATTTCTGACAAGTATTGACACATTTTTATCATCAACATTTTATAAAGTCGTGTTGACAAAATAAAATGCCGCAAGGCCAAGGCCCGCGCGTTATAGACATCAATATTATTGATTACAAAATCAATCAATATTATTGATCCAAAAAATTGTGATGGCGCACTTAACATAGTATTGTTTTTGTCAATAAATCGATCATAAAATTTTTAAAATTGATATTATGCACAGCTTAACATTTGTACGAGTATAATATAAAAGCGAGTAAAAGGAGAATGATAAACGTGTGTCTTCTGTAGACTTGATTTTTTTTTAAATTTCAACTTGTCATTAAAAATATACATCTTTATATATAATATATTAACCTAATAATGAATTATTTATTCTAATATTAACCTAATAATAATAACCTTTTAATAAATTATTTTTCGGTAAGCATTCCCAGAGAAAATATATGCGGTAAAAGTATGTGGCTTGCGATATTTAACTGCAATTCAATTTTTTGATAGCGTAAGAAATGTTCGGATTTAAGATAAGATTTATTGGAGACGGGTGCTATAAGTAATATTATGAAAAGGATCTTGGAATGGCGCGGACACATTAAGAAAACGAATTGCGAAAGACCTACGAAACAAATGTATGTGTACATGTCTATAGAAAGGGTAGAGCGAGCCAAGGGTGGAAGGAGATATTTGGAGAAATTTTAACAGAGCGAAATGTATGAGAAACAGAAAACGTATGTGACGAGATGTATGAATATGGATGAAGTGAGAGCTGTTTGTTTAGATAGCGTAGATATTTGTCATGTCTGCCTATCCCAAAAGGGACAGAGCGTAAGTGTATATACGAGTATGTAACGTTGAATAGCAAAAATATAATATTTCACAACTATCCATCCTTAGATACAGAATTCAAAAACATTAAAAATTAAGGCTTGGAATATTAGAGATGTAACGTGAAATCTTGAATATAACAAAGTATTGAATCAAATTTTGGATAATCCGGATTGGTAATTTTCCAATTTTTTATTGGAAAATTACCAATCCGGAATGTGTTAATCACTCATCTCATCTAAGCATTGATCACTCATTTAAGAAGAAGAAAATAGTGATTTTTGGTTATGTATTCTTGCACAAAGCAAGGAAAATGTGTAACCTGAGAAGATTTCTGGTCCTCATGAATCCTTGAAACGTTGTAAGTTCTTACTTTTGAAGTTGCACAAAATTCACATACGAGTACGTCGACGTATAAACTGTTCGAGGTTTAGATTTTAACTGGCTTAACGGCTTAAGTTCCTTTAAGATTAATCTACTACTGGTCGAATGTCACGATCGTCGAACAAGCGATGAGGATGGGATGTTTCAATTGTCTATGAAAGGGGTTGTCAACCTTTTTGGTCCGTGTGTCAAAACCGGCATTGGATATAAGACCGTAGCCCGAATGTGTATTTCTTTTTAATCAATAGGTGTATCGAAATTTGAGTGCCGGAAAACAAAGTAATGTGCTCCGACTGGACTCCTGAGTGCGTTTTATGTTACTATTATCGCTTCCACAAAAAAAAACAAGAATCAACTCGGCACCCTTGGTTAGTGGGCAAAACAACTTAACCACAGAACCATGAGAACCGACAAATACTTGCATTGAATTTTTTTATTGAATACTATTTATGAGTGTTATACGTTATACTCGTATGTCATAAATATCGAAATAAATATTAGTATTATTTTGGATGGTACACGAAAAAACAAATGTACCTATTTTGTATTTTCTTTTTAATTTTTGTCTGCATATAGTATTATATTGCTATTAATTCGAGCCTTATTTCAATATGATTTTTATTATTTTAATCAAAATGTTCTTCGTATCGGAAATCTAGAATTTATCGCTATTATTTAACAACCATGTTTTATAGTTATTTTTTACGTGATTTATAAAAGAACAGCTCGCGGGGCATACAAAACATTATGGCGGGTCGTGGGTTGGCCATGCCTGGTCTATGATAATGGGATGCGTCAATTGTCTTTGAGGATGGAATGTGTCAATTGTCTATGAGGATGGGATATGTTAATTGTCTATGAGGATGGGATGTGACAATTGTCTATGAGGATGAAATGTGACAATTGTCTATGAGGATGGTATGGGACGATTGTCGATGGAATGTGTCAATTGTTTATGAGGATGGGATGTGTCAATTGTCTATGAAAACGGAATGTGTAAATCGGATTTCGGACAGATCTAAGGATTGAATTTAAAAACAACTAGAATGTTCCAGATATTTTGAGGTCTACGTGTTGATTCGAGATGGTTGTTACTTACTATGGCCACTATCACTATCTAAAGCGGGGCTAATAAAAATGAATAATCAATAAGATGAATGATTGATACCATAAATGAGCACTAACAATAGTAATAGGTTATCCAAAAAGTAATTTTAGATCAAATAAGAACGCAAAATTGCACCAAATGCTCATGGACGTAGTTTTTTGATATTCTCAGTATCTCAACGATATTTCGTGTCGTAAAACGCTGGGTTTTGTGTTAAAACCTTAATTTGGTCGTCATCAGTTCTAATTGACCTTCCAGAGTGAACAGCATTTTCCAGTGTCGTATCACCACTACGTATGTTTAACCCAATTTTGACACACGATCGCTAACAGCATCGTCGCTATACTGTGTACATATTTTTTTGGTATGTGTTATATTTTTTCCTTAGGTGTAGGAAAAAAACATCATACTAGTATACCGACAAAACATTTTATTTTGTTCCATCTTCAAAATTACGTCAAAAAGCCACTCGAGGAATTTGGGAAAACAATGCCCAAAAAACTATAACCTTGCAAAATAAAATATATTTCGCACGCTTGAAATTAAGTTAGCGACGAAAATTTTGTCCTAACGACATCTATCAGTGAAATACGAAACTGCTTTCTGGACAACCCAATAGTACGTCAAAAAGTAAAAAAAAAAACCGAAGGTTAAGCGGCGTTTTCACCACGTCTCGCATGTGACAAAAGTAATAAAAATAATCCCGATGTCGGGCCATTTTTCACACAAATAAACATTTGTTTTATCTTGTTGGGGCGTGTTGTCACGTTCTTTCGCTTTTCTTCATAAAGCGCTGACACCGCGAAAATTGGGTAGATTTTATATTTAACCGCCTCGATCCCAATATGTTTTTCTTTTTCACAAGCCATTTTACAACCCCTCTTGGAAATAGGTCAAGGAAGGTGCTGTAAATAAGATACGAACTGACAGGATACGTGTAGAAGAAATGAAGATGCTTAGATAAGCAGATTTTGAGAATAGGGCAAACAAGATAAAAATTTATAATGAGTATGAAGAGTATAGATTCAAAGATTGATAGCTCCGTTTCCACTAAAAAAAATAATCATTTACAATATAATATTTTGAAACTCTTTTAAGATGTATCATATGGTTGAAAAATATATTGAACACCTAATTGGAGATGTCAAATTTTTGTTTCTTCCAAACACGAGTCATTAAAGTTTTATTTAAAATATCACTGAAAGTTAAATGATGAATAACTCTTTGAATTTAGTTATGAATTTGATGGTTATATAATTGAGGGAAATGGTTATATAATTTTGAAGACAATTTTGAATGAAACTCCGAATTCGAATAGAATATACTCGTATGGTGATCCCCCATGAATCCGCATTTTCAGTTACCTGCGGTTATAGATCATTCAGCCAGAAGACTCATTTTGCAATAGTGTGAGTAACAGTGCGTTTACAAATACTTGTCACTTTATTTTTTTAATGAAGTTAAAAAGCAAAAAAAACATAAAAATAATATTTTATATTTAAACACACACGTTTTGTAAATTAAAAATGCTGTCAGCTTAAATTGGAATAATTGGAAAAATATAATGAATGTAAGTTTATTTCACATATTAATTGTTTAGGCATGGCAGATTCTAGGAAATATTAAATATTAATAATGAAAATTTTCAAGATAAAAATAAATATAAGTACAAGTATTATAAAGTAAAAATGTTCGTCAGCTTTAATTAGATTATAGCACATAAAAATAAAATTATTATTGTACATGTGTAAGATTATTTAACATATTAATGTATCATAGAATAATTATATAATTACAATGTTCAATAATAAAGTTTTAAAATAACAGTAGATGGAGTGATACTAAATTCTAGGAAACTTTAAATTATAACAAAGTACATTCTAAGCTTTCGAAAATTTTTGAATTATACATTACATTAGACAAAAATCGCACTCCTAATTTCGACATGGTAGTGTTTTTCTTATCACCGAGTATTTTAACAACAATACAAATGTGCGATCTGCGCGAACCAATCGTGTGGCATTCTTAAACCAATACCACTGCATAAATTGCGTAATACAGAGAGTGTTACTCACACCATAGCAAAATGAGTCTTCTGGCTTCTTCTTTTTCTTCAGCCGTTCTGGATCCATCCCTGGATATAGGCCTCCCCTTCGGTCTTCCACAACACCCTATCTCGGGCACACTGCATCGATTTCATCCCTGTGGCCCGTCTTATATCGTCCGACCATCTAGGCTGTGGTCTCCCCACACCTCTCTTGCCCGTTCTACGCTGCCATTCCAGGATCTTTTTCGTCCATCGAGAGTCAAAATATCTGGCAATATGTCCTGCCCAGCTCCATTTTAAGGCAGCAGCTCTCTCAACTACGTCCGTAACTTTGGTTCTCTCTCTTATCCATTTGTTGGTCTTTCAATTTCGCAGTGAAACTCCCAGCATCCTCCTCTCCATGGCTCTCTGTGTCACTAGTAGTTTTTGCGTTATTCGCTTTGTTAGGACAGAGGTTTCGATTCCATGTGTGAGGATTGGTAAGATGCATGAATCAAAGACTCTCTTTTTCAAATGATTGGGGTTTTCTGGCTGAATGATCCAAAGTAGTGAAAATATGGAATAGAAAAATTCAACGAACGTCACTAGGCTAATTGTACCCTAAAATAACATTACAATTCCTACGCCATTCATCTAACTCAATCTATCAAATCATTACATTCAAGAGTGAAGACAGTACAAAAAGACATTTAAAGAAATTTTTTATGAAAAATTATTTATAAGAAAAAACAGTACAGAACCAGCCTTGCATTGGATCTGGGATGCAAGATTGCTCTGTTAACCAACCAATTAAATGATCGAAATAAATTTTTTATTGCCAAATTCTTAAATATCTTTACTATATTTGCTTTGTAAAATATTACTTTGTAAAATATATATTTACTGAATTTCCTTACTTTATGGTATCTTCAAATAATACACGTCAGTGAATGGGTATGAATCAGTTAAAATATTCCACGTTAAAATTTTCCCAAGAAAAGACGAATTGTTTTTTTTTCCCCCGATCTCTCTCAAGTCAAATGTGTGTGAGGGTTTGAGGTCTTGGGTGAGTGCCGACTTTTTGCAAATACAAGTCTGCCTGCTGAATACAAATCGTACTCTTATTGTGCCATATTCCAAGTTCAAGACTGCTTTGGAAATCTCTCAACCCTAACGGAAAATATTCGTTAGAAATGTAATCTGTAAAGCAAATATACATCCAGACGAATCATCACGTACTTTATATTCTACTTACGAGTATATGTCTGAATTCAGAACTTCTTTGTTGGTCTTTTTGTTAGGCGAGTACGAATCAATTGAGATCAGGATGTATTTTTTTTAATATAGTTTATTTTTTTTTCAATTTATTCAAAATATTTTAATTTTTATGATGAAATATACAAAACACTGACCTACCTAACTAGTCGTGAGTTAGTTCTAATGGAGGTAAGTCTCAGAAAATAAAAATAAAAAAAGAATTAAAGAAACACATAACGAGTTTTTCATAATAATTATGACAAATTTCACCATAATCATATTACACCAAAAATTTGCATTTCAATTAGAAACGTTCATTTTACAAAGGATCATTCACTATAAAACATTACATATAAAATTCCTTAGATAAAATAGAATAAGCAGTTTTCAAGTCAAAATGCCAGAAGAAGGACTTTCCTGAACACTTTTATTCACATTTTTTTCAGTATCTGCATGAAACATTCCATTTTTTTCTGAGCATCGATTTTTCTACGATCTGGTGATGGTAGAGTCCTTTATATACTAATGCATCACACACCATTCTACACATCATCTTTTACGGTTCACTCGGCTCGATTTTGGAACGATCTTTCTGGCTCAATCGGATGTGCTACATCCTTATCGATATTTAAAAATTATCTAACAAATCTCTATTTGTCTCAAAATATTCTTGACTCCCATGAAAGTATCATTATTATCCTTATTTGCCTTAAGAATCATCTTTCATTTTTGTTAGTTTTTCTGAAATAATGTTTTCATATCATAAGTCAAATACTATAGTATTCATGGGCACCAATAAAAATTGTGAAAAAAACTGGATGATTGGAAAAAATTGCTTTAAAATATTAAATCCGCTAGATTATTTGTATGAAAGTGTTAAATGAATAAATATTTAGAAAAAAATGTATTTTTAATAAATGTGTATTTTTTAAATCCCTTTTTATTCATTCTTAGAATTTTTTTATGTAATTTTCAAATTGATAGCTACACCAATTTCTTGTGGAATGTGTATATTTTTTCCTGTTTTTTATAAACTAACGGCAACGTTATAACTTAACGAGCTTACGACAACGTTATAACCTAACACGAATGCCCTGGATATAATGTAAAAAAATATGTCGAATCGAACAATAAATAAAAGATGACATACTTTTTCATTTTTGTTACGTATTACAAACTCAAATTTTCCTTTTTTTCTTGTTCACAAAAAGATATTTACTTGTCAAACAAATATTATAAAGGATAGAGAACGAAAAGCGGGATGAAAATATTCTGAGAAATCTTGAATTCACCATAAAATATGCAATGTGTTATTTGTATGTATTTTTTTTGTATATTGTCAACGTTAACAATGAATAAGATTTGATTTTTATTTAATAAGATTTTTTTAAAATACATGATAAACATATCACTTGTGAATTCTTCCTCGTATAGTTTTAAAATTTAAAGCGGCACTCTCGGACGAAGTTATTGACTCGATTCCCACTGTTTTTTTTAAAGTTCCAGTCTGGTTTTTATTTAAGAACTAACATATTTCTAGTTTGTTGGAAGAGATTGTCATATGGTTATATACCCGCTGCTTTTTACTGTATACAACTAAAGTATGATATAATGTAATAAAACAATCGTTCTTTTCGTCTCTGTTTAGGGTTATGTTTACTATGGAGAAGGTATGCTTTCTTAATTGTGAATTAAGTTTTGTGATTCATTTCATTTAACAAAAAATGAGTTTTAAAGTTTAACTTGTATTCTTTTATATTTATACATATATACTTTCGTTGTATATAGTAAAACCTGGCTTCTTACATTGTGGCAATTTCTTCCAACTAATCAGGAAGCCGTTAAATGGGCCTTAAGTGAAAAGCAGATTGTAATTCATTTTATAAATTGGACTTTTCGAACGGAAGTAGCATTGAATGTGGTTGTGGGGATATACTCGTACAGGACTCAAACATATACTCTTCTTGAGATATACTTTACCAGTTGGCTTTCTATATTTAGGTTGATTTGCCTCGGGGTTGATCTCTGAGGGTTTATTCTGTAGAACGATGCTGATGTTTCTTTTAACAAAGAATATAGTTAAAGTTGAGAATTAACTGTTTTTTTTAATAATGACCAATCAGAATCGAACTCGTAACTCTCGGGTTGTGAGAAAGGTGTTTTTATAACTAAGCTACCAGAGATCTTCATGCAGGCTTGAAATCGTGAAGTTGAATGACATAATATATTCGTGAAAATAAAGAAATAAAATCCTTCTTAATAAACACATTACATCTGCTCTATAGTCCTTAATGAACACATTATTTTAGAGCATTTTATTATGAAAAATATTTATATAAGCCTAGAGAAAAATAAAAGGGATTTTTAAGCAATTTTTTCCTCCCTTGAGTAGGTTGTATTTCTTTTCATGACCTTTTAAAAGTAAATTAAATCACGAGTAAAGACGGGCTTTGCACCCATGTTAAGAAATTTGAACCCACGTTTACATGACTAACGCGATGTATCAGTTAAAATTGAGACAATTGGTGTGACTTCCATCACCAGGAGTCAAAATTTACATTGAATTTTATACATAATACCGTTTTTTTACACCTGCCCTCACATGATCACTCTAAAACTGCACCAAAACAAATTCAGATGTAAAAACAACTAAAACCAGTCAAGAATTCGCCGGGATTCACACTTAAGACACCTGGTTACTAAACAAACGTTTTTAGGGCACTGGCAAAATATTCGAGAAGAGCCGGTCTTTTAATCCTCCTCGATTGCGATTGGTTATTTTTTATTGTATTTCTGATACGGGTAGATTTTTAAAGTTTCAACGACAAAGCACTCATTAGGAAAAGGCCTGGCTATTAGGACTGCACGAAACCCCTGACCGGAACTCAGGTCTGGAGGAAACATAAAGAACCAGGAGTGAATTAGGCTATAAGGGTTCAAATCAGGGAAGTCGTTGAAGTTTAAAATGTGGAGGGTGCAAAGGTTTTTGAGGAAAATGGCAGACACGTGTACTTTATGATCGTTGAAATTTTTAAATGGAACCTTTAAAACAAGGAATAAAATTAAGTCCGTTCGTATTAAACTTAGCCAAGCCCATCAGATTTCAAAATAATAAAATTTAAAAAAATTCTCGCGAAAGCTGTTTTTGAATGAACAAATATTGTTGGAAATGGCACATCTGATTTTATGTGTGTATGGAAGCATTTGACGTAATAACTCCCCTCTTAAGAGCACTTCACTGGTTTGTTTATTTAAACTGTTTAATATATACTCGTACTTATAAACGACTTCAGCCTAATCTACATACATTATAATTTTAAATCAAAGAACTTACGCCATATTTTTTGGTTTTTCAAAAATCCTCAAATCTATTTTTAACAAATAAAATACACAGACAACCAAAAACCCTTTTTGGCATTTTGTAAAAAAAAATGAACCCTTTGTAGTATAAGTAAGTTTGACAATTTTGTTTTTTGAGAGTCGAACGTCATGGCGACTTTTTGTGAAGTAATTTTAGTACTCAATGTACATCAAACTTTTTCTGGTATTTTTTGGCAACAAACTTCTGTCACTTAGACTAGGATATTATAAAAATGTATATTGTTTAATCAAACACATATCTAGTTTATAAAACATACCCTTTTTCAACCAAAATATTTATCCCTGTATTTTGTAAGATTTGAAGTTTCCTTAATTGAGATTTATGAATCAGAAAAAGAACACTTGAAAAATAATTCATTGTTTTAATTATTTCATATGTTGATTCGGTTGAATTTTGACATAATAAAGGGTCTTTCAAATTGAGCGGTTTTTTTAATTCTTGAATAAAACACACAATTTTCTTTGATTTCAAATATTTTTTTATTGGTCATTGAAGTATAATGTATGACATTTAAACACAAAAAACAATATCCGTCAAGTGTCCATTTCTTGCAGTTCCACAGATATCCACTCTTTTGTCAAAATTTTCGATGACATTTTGGCATAATTGCGGTTCGGCCTTACCAATAATGCGAATAATTTTGTCCTTCAGTTCAGGAATTGATTGGAGTCATTCTTATAGACTTGGCTTTTCACATAACCCCAGAGAAAATTGTCCAACGGTGTCAGATCACATGATCTTGGTGGCCAATTGACATCACAGTTTCCGGAGATTACAATACATAAAATAATTCAACAATTTGAACGCGTCGTAGTATTATATACGACTTCATTTTTATAAATATCATACATTACACTTCTCAAATGTCACAAGACCCAAGCAAATTTGCGACGCCGTCTGTGTTTTATCTAAGAATTAAAAAAACTGCTCGATTTGAAAGATCCTTTATATTTCTAATTCCACTGAGAAATCTTATCTTTTTGACATTATGAAACTATCAATTCAGTTCTTATAACTGAGTTACAAATACTAACCCAGAACTTTTATGATTTTATCCACATTGAAGTGCCTGATTGTATTTGCAATAAAAGTGTTAAATAAATAAATAAATAAGTGTCTTAGCAGATAAAGGTCTAAGCCGTATCTTGTGTATGACGAAACTGTTACATCCATCACTAACAGTTTCGTCAGTATATGACGGAACTGTTATTTATGGATGTAATTTCTGGACTTTAACTTAATGTTCCAGCAATTCACATATGCTAATATATTGCCAATGTGAATCGACACAAACGAGGTTGAGTGGAAATCACTTGACATTGGCATATATTTCAAATAAAACAGGTCACTACTTTTTTTCAGCAGAAAGGTACTATGAAAATATGTGAATTCTAGAAAAAAACAATGTTCGAAAAGTGTTTCAGTTTGGGGAATAAATCCAAAGTTAATTTTCCAATTTAGACTCAAAGTACAGCACTGACTATGAAAAAATAATAACAGAGATAGCTGTCGCTAGCTTGAAACAGGAAACGGAACAGGAAAGCTGAAAAAAAAAACAGAAACAAAACATCGTTAAATGCAGTGTGGAGATTTTTTAACTTTAGGCAATAAAACAGAAAGAAAAATACAGCTTTTTCTCTAAATATACAGGGTGGATGATGCTTGATGCAAGAAATGTTTATCTTCCTACACAAGTAATAAGGTTTCTCTGAATAATGATTTTATATCTCAACCACTATGAAGTTAACGGGTATTAAAAATAATTGAACTAAATTTCAAACATCACATGACTTCGTCTTTCCGTCGTATCGTTTTCGTCTTTCCATCGTACACAAATTAAAGTGTAACTTGTTATAAGCATTGGCGCAAGTTACTCTCAAAAGAGAGTTCAATTATTTTAAATAGTTAACAATTATATATAAACAACAATTAACAACAGTTTTAAAAGCAAAAGGGTGTACGGCATGGGTGCTTCCTCTCTCCCGATGTATTTGACGTACATGGAGAATATATTATTAGGAAAACCCTTGAAGACTGGGATGGCGGGATTGCTTTTGGGGAATCCACTTAAATTAAATTGAAATATAAAAAAGTCTAGTATAAGAAGACAATATTAATGGATGCGGTCATTAGATTGGATACTCCCTCACCTGTATATGTTTATAAAACACATTTGGTTAAAAAAACATAGAAAACTAACCAAGGGAAGACAAATTAAAATGAAACCTTTGTAGATCTTCACTTGTGCGATAGTAACACATTCGGCTTTTAGTGGAGTGTAGTGTATAAGTATACATGTAATACTATAGTTATATAAACAATCATTTTGATAAGTCTTCTCAAAAAGAGTTTTCTTTAAGTGCTTGTTGAGACTTACCCGTATCTCTTATACTTCAAACATACTATTCTATGCCATGGGACAAGTAAAGGTAAAGTTAAAAAGTAAAACCTTGTCATAATACCTCACGTACTTGATCAATTCGCAACAATCAATTTTCACGATAAAAATATTAGATTGATCTCAAGGTCTTACATCTTTCAGATACAGATCCGAAAGGTAAAGTAGAGATATGTCATAATACCTCACGTAATTGATCCAACAAGACCTTGTCATAATACCTCACGTAATTGATCAATTCACAACAATTCATTTTCACGATAAATATTAGATTGATCTCAAGATCTTCCATCTTTCAGAGACAGATCTGAAAGATAAAATGGAGATATGTCAGAAAGAGACTATAATAAAAATTGATAAAGTGGGAAATCAATCTGTTCGTGACACTTCCACACACACCAATGTAGACATTTTAGAACTGAAGTAATACGACACTATTTATGATCAACATATACGTATAATAGCCTAGTAGCGCCTTTGAAAACGGACTGAAGTCTAGTAATTTGCTAATTCGACAGACTAGAATAAATATAATTACGAGAACAGTAATCGGGACGTGACACCGCAAATTAATATAAAAAAGTTTTTATCTCTTTTTTATTGGAATACATCGATGTTTAACTTTTCTCAGTAAGCTTAAAGGAGCCCTAGTCTATAACCTATTTGTCTGTTGAAAGACAATATACATTTTAGAAGCGGAGTAATACGTTAATATTTATGATCACCATAGATCAAACAGTTTGACGTGACCAAGTTATGAATGACGAGACCAATGTGTCACTAATTTAATAAATATATATAGAGAGTTCAAGTGTTTGATTTGATATTTGAAATGATTTACATGTTTTTTTTACGGTTTTAAGGGTGATATTATAAACAAGGGTTATTTTTCGTGCACTTAGAATAATACACGGGGTAATAATGAATGACAGAATATAGAGTGTGTTACATTAATGTGTTGAATAAGAAGAAAAAAATCTCTGAGATAGTTTGGACACGTGAAAAGAATGAATGAAGAAAAACTGTCAAACCAACATGCAGTGCAAATGTGAGTGAAAAGTGTCAGAGTGGAAGACCAAGGAAAGCATGGTTGAATCAATTGAATAGTATTTTGACAGAAGGAAACGTAGAAAGTCAGAGAAGTAGTTGGAGTTGTATGAGAAGAAGGAAAGTCTGACGCTATGTACTCTCTACCTACCCCGTGATGGAGATGGCGTGATGAAATATATGTATGCATGTTATTAAAAATCGGAAAAATTGATATTTAAATTACAAAAATAACTTGTTGCAAAGATGAATTAAAAAATATATAAAATTGTCTCCGTATAACGATAAGGGCATCGATTGCCTGACTAGAGTCCACCTACAGTGGAGAGGACCACTGTCTGATAGTAAATGTGATGTAGCCTGAACAAATGGACATGACGTGTTAAATAATTAGTTGTAAGAATTGTTATCTAGTTCTAAGTTAGAATGCAGGTGTTAACTATATTTAATATATTTAATGTTAAGATGATTAAATATGAAAATTACACGCTGGAAATTAAAATTAAGTAAGCTTATAGTTATAATATATTAATTGTACGAGTATAAGTCCTTTAGATCTTATGTTATAATTCCGTATATGGGTGTAGCCTTTAGTAAACGTGCGTATCATAGATTACTTTATCAAATAAATAATTAAAAAACAAGAAATTATGAAACAAGTTTATCAAAATTTCGGAATAAGAAACAATATTTTTGTATGAAAAACAACATCTTGTTTTGCTACATAAACACATTTTCGAACTGACATAATTTATTCAAAGTTTATTTTGTAGAATTTATTCAAAAAATGAAAATCATTTGATAAAAAAAGGGATCATATACCGTAAATTTCAATTCAATAAATTAACGGATTTCGTTAAAATTATATGAATTGGGTTCGATTCCGTTTAGAACCCACACACAATAAGGTAAATACTACTATAACGCAATTTCCAAACTAGACATACAAATATGACAGAGCGTCTAACTTTCGTATCAAGACACAATTTTTTCTTATCCATAAATCGTTTTTATATAGTTAATTTAATTTTTTACCCGTCACATTTCCTTCATCTAAAATTTTGTTCACATGATTGAGCTATACTTTTATCGGTCGTCTTGTGTTGCAACTGTCAGTCATGCTTGCGTTGTAAAATAGTTTAGTCAGCCTTTCGTTACCCATCAGTTCAACATGTAGAAACTATCTATCCCACGGCGGAGCTTTTCAGAGAGTATCAGGTCCTGAACATAGCCAATTTACATCTCAAATCTATTCTCTGGCACTACCATCGAGAGGAAGGGAAGATGCAGACACACATGACACGCATGGCAACTAATGAAATGTTCACCATCCCTAGAGTTAAAACCTCTTTTGCCCAAAGGCAATATGTTTATTTGGCTCCCATTACATACAATGGCGTGCCGACTTCAATAAAGGTAAAGGTAGGAAAACCATTTAGACAGTCGATCGGAGCGTGGTTGTTATTGCGACAGGATTTTGAGTACTTTGGCTTTCAGGATGAATGACGAGTGGAAGGGATTTATGTGAGCTCGTGAGTGTTGGTTTCTTCCTGTTGTTTTAATCTTGGTTGTTTTTGTATTTGTGTTTCTGTGTATTTTTTTTTTTTTTTTTTGTTTTGGTTTTGTTTTGATTTTCACTCTTATGATTGTGTGCGGTATAGTGTGGGATGAATATTTTTGGTCTTTCTGGAGTGATGATGTATGAGGAGTTGAATTTCGCAAGATGTTTCCAGTTGTAGTTGAGTGTCACTGTCAGGTTGATGAGAGCGTGCAACGGGGTTTTGTTTTTGTGTAATCAAAAATTGGAAAGAAGTATCGATTTATTTTTCTCATGCTAAATATTCTCAGTGAGATACAGGCAAAAGCCTAGTTTACTGGGGATACGACAAATGAAAGGCAACAAACCCAGATCCATTAAAATTGTATGTCCAAATCAAATTATCTGTTGTTTTTCTCAAATTGTGTATATTTCTTGTCATGTGTAATAATAAAATAAATAAAATAAAAATTATCTTTAGAGTACTTAACACATCAGCTATTAGCTCAAAAATATTTATTCTCGCATAAGTCAATTTAACGCAAGTTATTTTATAAAAGGTTCCAGTCTTATTTTCGGATAACGTCTCGTCTTTATTTTTGGCTGGTTGGAAAAGATTTCCACACAGCAATTAACCCTCTAGGTTGTGTTGTGTACAATGAAAGTCTTATATAAAAAAACTATACAATAAATATTAATTCCTCATATTATTGCCGTCCAGTAGCGATCTTAAAGTATAATGTAAAATGTAATTCATTTACATTTATAAAAGTGAAAAGTGTCACAAAAGAACAAAAAACATCCTCTAAAAGAATGTACGAAAAGTATTTCTATTCGGTATTCTCGAGAAGAAAAAGAATGGAAAAGATGTTTTATGGCGTTCTAAAAAAAGTCTCCCTTAAATATTCTCTCATATTTCATTTCCCTATGAAAAAGATCATGAAAAGTTCAAAACTGAAGCAAATCAAAAGAAAAATGTGTATATATTTTTTCACGGATTTAAATAAAGTGCCAGTTACAATGGAGAAAGGAGAGAAACTTTTATTTTGCGAAGTTTTTAAACGTAAGCAAACAATAAAACTCGGAGTTAACTCGATTCAGGCTTTATGTTTCAGAAACAAGCGCTTTTCAACTTGATTTTTTGTAAATTATATACTAGAGTATTTGAGTACCAGCTTTGATGTATGCGAGTCAAACGTCGAGTATTAAGTAAGATGAAGAAGGTCACTAAAAGATGGATTGAGAAAATTGGTGTAGAACGAATAAATTGAGGAAGACTAAAACAAATATACATTTTTGTAATTTGTTTTATCAAACAATGTTCATTCTACTTTATGTAACGGTATAACCCTATCGGTTTCAAGGTTTTACCTCATAATATGATGATTTGCTTTATCAAACACTGTTTATTCCACTTTATGTAACGGTATAATCCTACCGCTCTAAAGGGTTTCACCTCATCATTTGATTATTTGTTTTATCAAACACTGTTTATTCCACTTTATGTAACGGCATAACCCTATCGGTTTCAAGGCTTTACCTCATCATCAGATGATTTGTTTTATCAAACATGGTTTATTCTACTTCATGTAACGGTATAATCCTACCGGTCTCAAGGGTTTCACATCATCATTTGATGATTTGTTTTATCAAACACTGTTTATTCCACTTTATGTAACGGCATAACCCTATCGGTTTCAAGGCTTTACCTCATCATCAGATGATTTGTTTTATCAAACACGGTTTATTCTACTTCATGTAACGGTATAATCCTACCGGTCTCAAGGGTTTCACATCATCATTTGATGATTTGTTTTATCAAACACCGTTTATTCCACTTTATGTAACGGCATAACCCTATCGGTTTCAAGGCTTTACCTCATCATCAGATGATTTGTTTTATCAAACATGGTTTATTCTACTTCATGTAACGGTATAATCCTACCGGTCTCAAGGGTTTCACATCATCATTTGATGATTTGTTTTATCAAACACTGTTTATTCCACTTTATGTAACGGCATAACCCTATCGGTTTCAAGGCTTTACCTCATCATCAGATGATTTGTTTTATCAAACACGGTTTATTCTACTTCATGTAACGGTATAATCCTACCGGTCTCAAGGGTTTCACATCATCATTTGATGATTTGTTTTATCAAACACCGTTTATTCCACTTTATGTAACGGCATAACCCTATCGGTTTCAAGGCTTTACCTCATCATCAGATGATTTGTTTTATCAAACACGGTTTATTTCAATTTATATAACGGTGTAAGCCTATCGGTTTCAAGGTTTTCACCTCATCATGAGGGGAGCACATACAATACTTGTTTGTGTTCTCCTGATGATGAGGTGAAAATCTCGAAACCGGCAGGGTTATACCATTACATAAAGTGGAATAAACAGTGTTTGATAAATGCCTTACAATGTTAATTGAGTGGAATGCGTGGTAGATGAATAACTAGGCAAGTATGTTTAAATCAAGCGAATGCGATTTGTTAAAAAGTCGGAGAAATCGTAGGAGCTGAATGAGAAAACGTATAGATGTAGATAATGTACAATGTGTATGTCACAAAAAGAACGTATGGGGCTCTGAACCTGCTGCTTATTTCAAAACGGCGTGATGGTATGTATAATATATAAATACAGCGTGGCGCAGAGGAAACGCATGTTTTTTGAATGGCTAGTATTTTGCAAAGAGAGGAAACGCATGTTTTTCATTTAAGCATAACATTGTTTATTTTCAAGATAATGTTTTGATTAATACAGGTAAATGAAGTAATTACTCGTATATTGCACCTTGAAATTAATTGTGAAAAATAATGTCAGGCAAGTATTGCCCCTCTTCGCTCACTGAAAGTTTCTATTCGTCAAGAAATCGAAGGAATACCAGAAGAAATGTTTGTGAGAGTGATGCATAACTTTCAAGAGAGGCTGCAGATATGTGACCGCGAAGAAAGGCAACACTTTCTTGACATTATTTTTCACAATTAATTTAAAAGTGCAATATTGTTACTTTATTAACCTGTATTAATCAAAAAATTATCGTGAAAATAAACAATGTTATGCTTAAATGAAAAACTTGCGTTTCCACTCTTTGCAAAATACTAGCCATTCAAAAAACATGCGTTTCCTCTGCGCCACCCTGTATATGTACGAGTATGTATGCACATCTGACACTTACACATAAGCCTTTTACACTTACACATATGCTCATGTTTGACTATCATGATTTCCATGGTAACTTTGACTATTGTACCATTACATTACACTTAAGAACTACAGAGATATCATTTGGTGCCATACAAATGTCGAATGGGAACATATGCGATTGCTGTGAGCAGATGATATGGTAACGATGGCGAAGAATGAAGTTGAATTAAAGAGTTTAACAGGTCCTGATTACAAATTCCTATCCAGTTGCCAAATTTAAAAAAAAGTGTTTAGCTGACTATTGATATAACTTATTGAGTTTTTGTAATACAAAAAATAAATAGTATTATTGAATGCTTGTTATGTGGGAAAAACTCCAAACAGGGCCAAATTTTCTTTTTTTTTGTCCCTGTTTATTTTTCTTTTCAATTTTAGAAATTCTACGCACATAACTAGAAAAAAGCACTTGTACTTTGCCTTACAGTTGGAGCTTTTTCTGGCAGTAATCCATTAATAACAGATAAGCGATAGACATGTCATATAAATACATTTATGTGACAAGAATATTATCTATTTTATAAATTGTGCGAATTTATCAAAAGTTGTTATAAGGTATGAATAAATAACTTCTTGTATCATCGAAGAGTTTTTCGCGAATATGGAAAATAAGAAAGTAACTGATCTGGACGATCAATGTCAGACATACAATATTTATAATATATTACTGCCTTAGGTTTTGTTGACATCAGTCCTTGTCACTGATCCTATTTTATAATATTTTGAGTGCTACAACAAAATCGCGGTGTTGCGACGATTGCTATATGAATACTTATTTATGTACCTTTTACGGACATGCTCTTCCGTAGGACGCAGGCGGTACCACAGGATAACTTTCAACCCATAGGCGCCGCCCATAGGCGAAGTTGACAGTGAACCTCTTAATAAGTAAAATATATGAAATATGCGAAGAGAAAGATCTGAGAATGAATGTTGTAAAATTCAAAGTAATGGGGAAAGGAAATGTAAATGCGACATACGAGTATGTATCATATAAGGGAAAAAAGAAAAATTGGAGCAAGTTGAGGAATTCTGCTATTTGGGTAGTATCTTCACAGATGATGGAAGAGTTAAGAGAGATATCGATCGGTGTGTAGCGATGGGAAACAAAGTCGATGGGGCACTAAAACATATATACTCGAACTGGACAGTATTAAAATCTGCTAAGATCATAGTCCACTACAGTAGTATGAGAGGAAGACGAAGGAAAGTATAATTGGATTAAGTGGATGATATTCTGAAAGAAGGAAATTTGGATAGTCAGAGAAATCGTAGAAGTTGTATGATAATGTGTATGGATATAGAAGAGGCTAAGGATGTGTGGCGAGATACGAAAGTCTGGCGCTCTGTCCTCTCTGCCTATCCCGACAGGAAAATTACGTGATGGTTAGTATGTTAAATAGCTTGATTATTATTAAATGTGATAAGATACATTTTTATTGATATAAAAAAACGAGTAATATCTTGGAAATTCATAAAAAGGCGTTGAGTTTATTGATTTATTCTAAATTATATACAATCTTCTTTTCAAGGATAGATAAGGGTAAAATACCCAAGAAGGTAGATGTCAAACTAAATAATTATTCTTATTCTTGATTTAAAGCTTTCGTTATTATCAATCACTGCACCATTTTATCACTTTTTTTAAATCGAAATAATTCTCCACTTCAAGGAAACTTTTTCACCCTTTCTTTTTATTTTCATCAACAATTCCTGACAGGATTTGAGAAGAGAAAAAATCCACACGAAAAATTATAAGGGTGATAAAATAAAATATTTTTGGACACCAAAGATAGCAAAGGAATATGATTGGAGTCTTCTTTAAGGTTGATTCGTTCATCCATGAATACCCTTTTCTAGCGATTTCATGCTTTGTGTAAAGCCTTGTGGAAAGGCCACCCAATTTGTTCATTACTACCTTGTTATTCTACTATCACTCCCATTTTCAGTCATGATCGGTCTCTCGAGGTTCGAGCTAGCATACTTCTGCGTTTTATTAAGTTAATATGAGTTTGAACAAATATACGTGTTTTTATGCCGAGTCCTTCAATGAACGACTTGTTGGTTATTCTCTCTTCCTCTTACCTCAAATCCTTCAAAATAATATCTTTCGTGTGTCCGTAATTTATTCCATATAAGAAAATGGAAAAAAAGGTTTAGACAAGCCTGTCCTTCGTCCTATTTTTATAATGGAATATTTTTAGACATAAGTGGAAAAAATTAACTTGTAATAATTTATTTCATCTAAAAAAATATACGGACCTTCTAATAATGTATTATACAAAACTGAATTTCATAAACCCTGAAACGTTAAATGTTCAAAATTATAACGAAATGCCAAATAGTATTAACCTCTCCCATCCCGTACAAAAAAAATCCGCACGTTCTGGTGCTGTATATTCAATACACATGTAAAAATGAGCGCTTAAATTATCCAATCGCTTAAATTAAATTTGAAGTCAAAAGTGATAATAATTGAAATTGAATTGCTGAAAACATGAAAAAAAGTATCGGCCGACGTTCACAAAACGGGCGAAGCGACCACCTCAAACGAAAGCCCGCAAGTTACTGAGCGAGAGAAGCGAGCGAACTGAGATTCTATTTCTTGCGTTCCCATATACCGAAGTAGAGTGAGAGTGAGACGTGAATAGCGTCGCTTCCTCATCCTTAGTGATTTTTTAGAACGAATATACCTACGTCACACACTGGCACACGTTTGGTTGTATTGGTGAATTTATTCCCGATTTATACAAAATATCTCTGATGTGGCCGATAATTGCTAATTATTATTAATATTATTTTTCATTCAATGTGTAAATGTATTACAGAGGAATGAATATCTAAAATCTGAACCCAGTATTTATTATATTTATAGAGATATTAAAGTTTTTAGAAGTAATGTGTACTAGTTACACATCACAGGGAAGGAAGGGTTAAAGAAACCGAGATAATCCGAACCTTCCCTTATCCATGTGTTTTGTGTGTTAAGGATATATTTGAGTATTGATGAAGTAAAAAATGGCATAAATTTAAGTTCTTGGATGTAAAATGACCTATGTTAGTTAATTTTGTTAAAGTTAATTTAAAATTATTTTTACACACATACATATCATATATCACAACGCCATATCTTTGAAAAAAAAAATAGATAAAAGTGGATACTTCCAGACTTTTCTATCTCGACAGACATCCTTCGTTTTTCCCTCATAGAACTTTTACCGATCCGAGACATCGGACTTTTACATTTCCTTCTTCCAAAATATCATTCTATTAATCCGACCTTATTCTTTGACGTTCTACTACGTCTTCCACTCACATTTGCACTGTATGAGTATATTTGTTTAGTTAGTCTTTCTTCATTCATTCAACCCACGTGCCTAAATCATCTCAGAGTGGTCTGTTTCATCTAACTAATCAAATCAGTCTTAACTTAACTTAAAAAAATTGAAAAACGAATAAAACTAGCTTCAAATCTATGAAACTGGGAGACAGTATAACCGAAGACTCCCAAAAGATTGCAGAAAACTTTGCACAATATTTTCAATCAGTTAACCTACATTCAGCGGCCAAATATGACATAAAAAATATATTAAACAGTTCGTCAGACAGCAGAAGCATATCGCTCCATTCCATTTCTAAGGAAGAAGTGCTGAAAATCATAAACTCCTTGCAAACCGACAAAGCAATCGGACCAGATGGGTTATCAGCCGACATTTTCAAAGTATGTGCGAAATACGTGTGTGATCCCATCTGCTACATATTTAACTTGAGCATAAATACCAATACATTTCCCATAAGCTGGAAGACAACCAGGGTCTGCCCTATCTTCAAATCGGGAGACCCGTTAGACTCTCATAATTACAGACCTGTAGCTGTTCTCTCTTTGCTTCCAAAAAAATTCGAAACTGTACTGTGCAACCAATTGACCCACCAAGTATCAACAAGACTTATTGGAAATCAGCATGGCTTTTTGCCAAAACGATCGACTGTTACTAACCTTCTCTCTCTCTCACACAACAGATTGCGTCAAACTTAGACGAACTTTCACAAACGGACGTAATATATACAGACTTTCAGAAAGCTTTCGACAAAGTTGATCACGATATATTACTTAAGAAAATGCACAAACTTGGCTTCAGCGATAATCTAATTGGATTATTTGCATCTTACCTAAAAGAAAGATCTCAATACGTAACAATCCGTAACAAGTCTTCTGTGGAATTTATCGCAAGATCTGGTATACCACAAGGATCCAATTTAGGTCCCTACTATTCCTCATATTAATAGAAGACATTCAAAATTCCATAAGTCACTCGACATGTTTATTGTTCCCTGACGACTTGAAAATATTCAAAAAGATCAATTCACCTCACGACTGTGCACAGTTACAACAGGACCTAGAATCCCTAGTCTCCTGGAGTGAGCAAAATCATTTTCTGTTCAACATTAATAAATGTGTCTGTGTATCTTATAGTCGATCGTTTTCACCAATCCACCATCAGTATACTATACAGGGAGTGGCACTAAACAGAGTTTCTGAATTCAAGGATTTGGGCGTAACCTTCGATGTTGGACTCACGTTCGTTAACCATGTCTCACGTTTGATATCGGACTGTTACAAACTACTCGGTTTTGTAATGAGAATATCAAGAGAATTTAACAGCACCGATATCCTCCGAAACTTATATAATTATCTAATTAGAACCAAATTAGAATATGCATCTACAGTTTGGGCTCCTCACCAGCTCAAATATAAAAACAATATAGAAAAAATACAAAAAAAAATCCTCAGATATCTATGGTACAGAACAAAGGGCGATTACCCAAAATATGCTCACCATGTCGAACTTCTCACGGTGTGTAACTATAGAAGCCTTGAAACAAGAAGGCAAGAATCCATTGCGATATTCCTAATAAAGGTTTTCCAAGGTTCCTTTAACTGTCCCGCGATTCTAGAAGCACTAAGTTTATATGTACCCAATAAATATATCCGTGCAAGGAATCACCCTCTGTTCTACATACCAACTTACAGGACGAATATCATGGCTAAACACTCAGTCACGCGTGGTATAGAGATATTGAACCAACTGAATGACACGGTTGATATATTCTCGGTACAGTATGAGAAGAATCCTGGCTGATATTATTCCTAACGAATAAGCTAACGCTAGAAGCAAACCCTCTTTGTGTAACAGGAAAAATCCGTGCAAACTGGATAAAAAAAAAAAAAAAAAAAAAAAACCCTTCCTGTTCTGTGATGTGTAACTAGTACACATTGCTTCTAAAAACTTTAATATCTCTATAAATATAATAAATACTGAGTTCAGATTTTAGGTATTTCTCCATAATACATTTACGCATTGAATGAAAAAAATATAATAATATTAGGTCCTTACATATGAAATTGGCGTTTTGCCGTACTGGCAACTTTGATCTCAAATATCTTCTCTTTGGTTAGGAATTTCAAATTCAAATTTATACAGCTATTTACTCAAGTATTTGTGTTTCGAAAATTATAATTCATTTGTTTTTTCCTCAATTGTTTTTTTTCTTTGCGTCACTCAGTTTACAAAATGGAAAACTTGAAATATCGCGTTATTTACGAGTACGAGTTCCACCGTGGCACCAGTGCTGCAGAAACGGCTCGAAGGATTAATGATGTGTATGGCGACGGTGCCGCAAAAGAAAACACAGTGCGTTTTTGGTTCCAACGTTTTCGTTCCGGAAATTTCGACCTGCAGAACAAGCCCGTGGACGGCCGGAGACCAAAGTTGATAATGAAGAATTGAAGGCTATTGTGGAAGCGGATCCATCGCAAACCACGTCCGAGTTAGCTGCAGGCTGCGGTGTTAGTGATAAAACTGTTTTAATCCACTTGAAGCAAATTGGGAAGGTGAAAAAGCTTGAAAGGTGGGTACCTCACGAATTGAGTGAAGCAAATCAACAAACGCGCGTTGACTGCTGCGTTGCATTACTCAACTGGCACAATAATGAAGGGATTTTGAATCGAATCATTACCTGTGATGAAAAGTGGATCCTGTATGATAATCGGAAGCGCTCATCGCAATGGCTGAACCCTGCCGAACCAGCCAAACCATGCCCCAAGCGAAAATTGACTCCAAAAAAGTTACTTGTGAGCGTTTGGTGGACTAGTGCTGGTGTCGTTCACTACAGCTTTCTTAAATCTGGCCAGACGATTACGGCAGATGTCTATTGTCAGCAACTGCAAACCATGATGGAAAAGCTAGCTGCTAAACAACCGAGGCTGGTTAATCGCTCTAGGCCACTGCTGCTTCATGATAACGCTAGACCACACACTGCACAACAGACGGCTACCAAATTAGAAGAGCTTCAATTGGAATGTCTAAGACATCCACCGTACTCTCCGGACCTTGCCCCAACAGATTACTATTTTTTTCGAAATTTGGATAACTTCTTGCAAGGGAAAAAATTCAACTCCGATGGGGCAGTCCAAACCGACTTCAAAGATTTTATTGATTCCCGTCCGAATGGTTTTTTTAGTAAAGGGATCCATGAACTACCAATGAGATGGCAAAAGTGCATAGATAGCAATGGTACATACTTTGATTAAATAAATATATTATATTTAAAAAAAATCAACTTTATGTTCCTCCCAAACAAAACGCCAATTTCATATGTAAGGACCTAATATTAATAATAATTAGCACTTATCGGCCACATCAAAGATATTTTGTGAATATCGGGAATAAATTCACCAATACAAACCAAACGTGTGCCAGTGAGGAAGCGACGCTATTCATGTCTCACTCTCTATATGGGCACGCAAGAAATATAATCTCAGTTCGCTCGATTCTCTCGCTCCTTTCGCTCAGTAGCCAGCGGGCTTTCGTTCGAGGTGGTCGCTTCGCCCGTTTTGTGAACGTCGTCCGATGTTTTTTTCATGTTTTCAGTAATTAAGTTTAAATTATTATCACTTTTGAGTCCAAATTTAATTAATTTGAGTGATTTGCTATGAATATTCTTATTTTTTCCGATTTTAAATGCTCATTTTAACATGTGTATAGAATACACAGCACCGGAACGCGCGGATTTTTTTTAGCACAGGAAGGGAAAGGTTAAGATCATATTCATTCCTAATCGCTTAATTCTGTACGATACTGTACATTGTCACCTCATATATTTTTATCAGTAGTTGTTTTTATTTATTTAATATAATCTCTACAATTGTTTTTAAGCTAAATAAATAAATAATGGAATTCCATACCGGATAAAGCAGTTGTGGCTGGATTTTTTATTAATCGAACTCTATACTTTATCTTCGTAACAAGTTCTCAACAGATCTTTATGTATTGAAGCATTAGTACTTGACCACAAATGCTCAAAAATAAGGACCCCTTTGATGAAAGTGGAACACAGTTCATTTGTCAAAATATCTCAACACCATGGTTTCGGCAGAGATAACTCTGAACTCTTCGTTTACAATAAAAATGTGGAAACAGCTTGACCTAACGGCATTTGCTCTAATGATTTACATCCGCAGTATTCTTTAATGAAATAAAAAAAGTGTTTATGGTCCGTGGCCGTTAATTTTATAGTTTGAGAAGTTTAAAATTTTGCAACAGAAATTTTCTACAGAAAGTTATACCAATGAAACTTAAATGAAAATCTGTTAACAAATTTTTATTTATTCTGTAATTAAGATTATGTTGTTCTTTTCCAGACGCATTTCTTTTGACCGAGGACTGTAACTCCTTCGGAGTAAGTTTTTAGAGCATATATTTCAGACGATCCTTCTCTATTTTTATATTATTAACCTCTTTCAAAACCAACAAGTCCATTTCTAAATGCCACTATCACTCACATTTTGCAACCGTATGTCTTTACAGATTTTCACATTTCATAAAGCTCCTTCAAGGTGAATTTTTATTCTTATTATAAGATATTTTTCGTTAATTTCTTGTCTCGTAATATTGTGAAGAGTTTTGACATTTACTTTTGTTATATGATATTTTTGTCTAATGTAACTAGGATATATGCTGTCAGCAATTCCAGTAAGGATCACGCTCCTTAGCATTGAGGTCACGTCGCAGAAGAACGACATTTTACGATGAAAGCTATTGTATCTTCATATACCATAGTAAATTTTAGGTGCATGGCCGCGCGGTAATGCACTAGATTTCCGTGCGGAAAGTCGCCGGTTCGAACCCCACGCTGTGTTACTCCCCTCGATTGACACAGGTATTTTTTCAACCTGGTATTCAGGGGTACAAGCATACCTATGATTGTAATCATATATATTCTTTAAAAAATCAACAAAGTTTGCTAGTTAACCGAAAATTTAAAAAAAATATATAAGTATAGGTGTATGAATTTGTCGCGATAAAAAATATTGCGCCAAGCGCTTCGCCTTGGAAATACGGTGAAAAAAATATTTTTGGAGATGAGATACAAAGCCATTACTAAACAGCTATATCACTTAAAAATTTACCCACATTTCAACCTTTTAGCCTCACACAATCAGCACAATACTGATTCTTTTTACCAACAAAATTAGCTGTGTTTTCTTCTTATTGTATAATATTGTTTTGCTAGTAAGGAAAAACTAACTTGCTTACAGCATAGTGAATCTATTATATAATTTACCTGATGTCGTTAAGCTAAAAATGAAACAAAACATATTGTGACCGTGAGTGAAAATGATATAAAACATATACAGAAGTTACAATATTTCAATTTTTAAACTCTTACCATCAAATTAAAACAAGTAAGCAATCCTTCCATAGTACATGCAATATTAAATTAGGCCGTTTATTTTTTAAACTGAACATTTCTTTTGCACTGTTTTACAAAAACATATGAATATATAATGCATTTTTTTGTCAATTGTATTTATTAATACTTAGATCTAACTAAGTGTTTATAAGAAATATTGTGTATAACGAATTATTTTTGAAATTATATTATGTACTTAATTCATGTCTTAGTAAAAAAAATAAAGTAACGAAATAATAGTCTAATAAAATGATTTTAATATTGCATTTAAAATACAACCGTTGAAAATTATATGTGAAAAAAGATTGATCGATAAAGTTATAAATGACGCAATAAAGAAAAAAATCGAATGTGAGAGAGATAAGTGAGGATAGGATTACGAAGAAAATATATATGGTTTAACGAAAACAGAACGTCTGAGAGTTGAATGTAAGTAGCATGTTAGTCAATTATTGAAAGAGGGTAAGGTGAAAAGTATGATGAATAAAAGGAATTGTGTGAGACGGAATGTAGATGTGGTAGAGGCATATAATGTAAGTAGATGTAACAATTAACAAGTATTTAGTTATTTTTTTCGTAAATCTTTCGATGAGCTTTTCAGCTAGTATCATAAAAATGTCACAGCGGTAAAAAACATAAATTGGGAAAATACTGTAGTGTATCGATGATATATCGGATAATCTACGTTTATAACTCCATGTTTGTCCATAATAACGCATCTTTTAGTTCGATATTCTATCACCACCCTACAACCTATCTACCACCACCGAGGGGTGAATTTTCCGATGATAATAATAATCCCCCACCCTTTCGAAGAGCGTAATCTGCTCGGTTATGGGCAGAATAAAAAGGCAATAAACGCGTACATTTATACACTCGGTCGAGATTTAGATTCGTAAATTCCTTTAGTGTGGGGGGCCGGGAGGGAATTGGCTGTGAATGGACCGTATTACTTTATTAGGCAGTGGGCGAGAACTGACTTTTTTCTAAAGTTTACAATCTAAAAGCGTTTCAATTTAAAACTTTGAAGTTATATTGAAAACGAAAATTAAACCGATCTTCAAAAACATCTATTTAAAATGTTTAAACACTAGAATTGTGTTGGGTCATAGTAAGAATACCTCTATAGCCTAGTTAGTAAAAAGTTTATCTTCTAGCTCGGGGATTGTGTTGGTCATTATAATAGTACCTCTATGGCCTAGTTAGTAAGAAGTTTGTCTTCTAGCTCGGGGATTGTGTTGGTCATTACAATAGTACCTCTATGGCCTAGTTAGTAAGAAGTTTGTCTTCTAGCTCGGGGATTGTGTTGGTCATTATAATAGTACCTATATGGCCTAGTTAGTAAGAAGTTTATCTTCTAGCTCGGGGATTGTGTTGGTCATTATAATAGTACCTCTATGGCCTAGTTAGTAAGAAGTTTGTCTTCTAGCTCGGGGATTGTGTTGGTCATTATAATAGTACCTATATGGCCTAGTTAGTAAGAATTTTGTCTTCTAGCTCGGGGATTGTGTTGGTCATTATAATAGTACCTATATGGCCTAGTTAGTAAGAAGTTTATCTTCTAGCTCGGGGATTGTGTTGGTCATTATAATAGTACCTATATGGCCTAGTTAGTAAGAATTTTGTCTTCTAGCTCGGGGATTGTGTTGGTCATTATAATAGTACCTATATGGCCTAGTTAGTAAGAAGTTTATCTTCTAGCTCGGGGATTGTGTTGGTCATTATAATAGTACCTCTATGGCCTAGTTAGTAAGAAGTTTGTCTTCTAGCCCGGGGATTGTGTTGGGTCATTGTAACTTTCATGGCCTAGTTGGTAAGAAGTTTGTTTTCTAGTCCAGTAATTGTGTTGGGTCATTGTAATAATATCTCCATAGCCTAGTTTGTAAGAAGTTTTGTTTCCTAGCTCAATTCGATCAATTTACTCATTTCTTAGTTCGAATCCCGAGCTAGAGAACTTTTGAGGAGAGTCTGCTCTCTAAATTATCTTTTTATTACAATACTATTTTAATTGGGCTGAAAACCACTGGAATAGACAAGTTACTCTAAGTTCCCCATTGTTAAAATACTATCGCATGTGTAGTTAAAATACTATCGCATGTGTATAATAAAATACTACAGCATTTATTCGGCTTTTTTTAATATTTTTTAATTTGTAAGTTTCCTTCCCAACAATTGAACATTAAAAATGATTCTCCAAAATTAAGCTACCAAACGGAAATATCATGCATTGAACAGAAGGTGGAGGAGTTTTTGGTTAAATTACTGCTGGGTTCCGGCCGAAAACTATTTGTTCAATTAAATCATTACATGTGTGGTGGAGGAAGGCTCCTGTAAATGAATGACAAAGAAAAATTCCAATATCCAACCAAACTCGAGAGTATTTTGGCAACTACGTGATGGAAAAGAATAAATATTTTGTTAATCGTTTGTAACCCTTATACGAGTATAACCAACTTTGCTACATCTCGTCAAGTGTTAAATAACCTATGTATACTACACGTAATCATATGTTGTGCAAAGCGAAATCTTTATCATCTCAGAATAAATAGCTTTGTTATTGTACTAATTCCATTTATCGTTATTACATGCATTTCTACCTCCTATCTGTTGGCTCTTTTCAGGCCTCCTCCTGAAGATAGTTTTCTAGAAAGGTAGAAACAAGTGGCGAGATTAATTTAATTATTGATATAGCAAAGTAATTTATTTTTCTAGCATTCTAATATATAAAAGTTCTACAAAGTTAAAGTCGTAACTTTTGATAAATAATGTCATTTCAGTTTGAGCACCCGTACACGTATTAAGATTATTTATAACTATATAGAACCGTCAGAAAAACAAATTTGGTCAATACTTTTTTTAGTGTGATACTAACGTAACCTTAAAAGCAAGTTATTTTTCTTAAAGGGCATTAAGATAATTTCGTTTTAACTCCTGTAACTGAAACCTGAAACAATGAGGTACAAGGAATCTGAAATATCTTCGATTTTGGTCAATGTTGCGCTACTGTGGAACAACTTTCCAAGAGTCATCCTTTTTTACGTTTGTGGCGGTCGCACACTCGGTCAATGACCGATGAAATGACCTTTGCATTCCTTAGCAATGCAAAACAAACAAGTACAAAGTCCACGCGCCGGTAATTCAACTCATTGCCGGGCGCGGAGCGCATTCCATGCTAGAGCGAGAACGCACCACATCTGTCGCGCCAGTTCCGTAAATAAATTATCACCTACATACAACATTAATCGTTTTGCGAATGCAGAAACGAGACGGCGAGATATCTTGCTCGCATTCCCGCACACACGCGAGAATAGTATAAATACCTACGTTTACCAATAAAATTTCTCTTTCCGCATTGCGATCGAAAACGTGTTTTATTTATCAAGAAATCATCATCATCTCTCCCTCTACGACACATCTCCTAAACGTTCATTAGAGAATTGGAAATATACTATACTCGCATCCTAGTTTTCCTTAAAAAAATTAGTTTGAACTTTATAGGATGATGTGTTTGCGAGTGGCGGGTTACCTGAGATTAGTGTAGTGCAAGTTACAACTTAACAAGACTGTCAGAAGGTCTCAAATGTTGAAGCTTGCACCCTGGTGAAACTATAATGCTCGACAACTCCAACTTCTCAAACTAACTTGAGAGCGAATAAAACTTTCTATTACCCGCAGAATTCTAATAACTAAGCGAGTAATTTTACGTTTTCTTCTTCTTATACTCGTACATAACAAAAATAGTTGAAGAAATTGAGATGGTCGATAAAAGTAATTTAAAAAAAATCTTGTGAACACTTTTTCAATAAAACTTATTCTTTGTAGGAAGAAGATAAGATTTCTGCCAAATAGCCGACACCCGTACTATTGTTTGAAGAATATATGTCCTGCACCCGGAAGTTTTGAGTTCAATTTCCGATGATACCCGAAAAAAACTTTCCAGTGTGCTTTTTTTACCGATGGCCCGTCCATATTTCTCTTTTTCGTTGGAAATAATTATTATCAGTATGCAACGAAAGTGTTATACAATATAATAGTTACACATTATAAATCTGGCAGGATTATTGATATGCAGACTTTTTTTCCATATAAATAAAACATAAAAATCGAATTTTATTTGGAATAATAAAGAGATGATCAGGTCGTATGGATAAGTTAATCAAAAAGATTCTAACATCAAAAACAGTTGTAAAGATAAATGGACTGCACTCCAACAGAATTCATGTACCGGTGGGTTTACGACAGGGTGGACTGCTGTAACCAGTTCTCTTCAAAATCGCTATAGACAAGGAATCATATGGAATTCTACTACCGTTGGGTTACAAACAAATATGTTTGGGTCTGCAAATAACCTGTTTATGATCAGCGATAAACATAACGGTCTATATATCATGTATTCTACCTTGAAGGATACAACAAAACAGTTAGGGTTAAATATTTAACACAGATAACACCAAATGCATGCGCTCCAAGAAGTTAAACTTCTTAAGAAGGCCATTCATTAATCCCTTCATGATGGAAAATAATACAATTGAAGATTTTGTAATTTGTTTCATCAAACACCGTTTATTCCACTTTATGTAACGGTATAACCCTAACGGTTTCAAGGTTTTCACCTCATAATGAGGGGAGCACATACAATCTTTGTTTGTGCTCTCCTGATCATGAGGCGCTATACCGTTACATAAAGTAGAATAAAGAGTGTTTGATAAAACAAATTACAATGTCGTTAAACCTCTATAATGTTAACACTTGCCTTACTGTGCTAAAAAATTCCGCCAGCCACGATGCTGGACGTTTTGATAAGGAATACATGAAGTATGAAGACCAGGGTGTCCCTTATTTGGTCAAAAAAAAAACTTTGCGATTTTTTTTGCTCTCACCCTCTAAATATTTTCCATTTGGTTTGATTTACTCAAAAACAAAATTTTATCTCAATAAGATGACGTTAACCCGTGCCGACTTGAGCACCAAATTTGAATGTTAGGAATTATAGGTTTATTAGTTCTAAGTCAGTGTAAAAACTATTGATAAATGTATAATATCTAACTTTTTTTTAATTCAATACATTTTTGCTCTTTCGAGTGCACTATGGTTTTTATGTATTCTTGTGGATACTTTATTTTCAGTGTTTCTTTCTTAAAATCTGGGTATGGTCTACGATGTTCTTGAACACAACGCAACACAAATTGCTTTTGCTCCTCATCGACTGTCAATAGTCCATGGAAATCTTGCATTAATTTAACACGTCATTCAACAGTCATTAACAGCTATTAACTCCTTAACTATCATTTTAACTTTTCAATATGAAGTGTTGGTCATCCATGTTGAAGGATTTTCTTGAATAAAACTAGTATCCATCTTCAGGCGAGATAACAGATATCTGCTCTTAGTTGACATGAAGTCATTTATTGTTTTCTCGGAAATGAAGATAATTTTAGTATTTTTTGCAGTCTCCTCCCAAAACAATTATAACGAGTTCTTTGAGTTCGCGGCAATCGCCTCTCAGTATTGGTTTATTTTATTTACTTTCATAGAAGTCTAACACTTCCTTAATTTCCGACTCATTGAAAAATACTTCCACATTCTTTATGCCACTTTCAAAATGATTTGAACGCTCAAAGAATTTGTGCATTGTCTTCTCTATCCCAATACGTTATTGCATCCCAAACAGCGTTCGCTTGCTCTTTACCAGAAGCATTCTGTAATTTTGGAACGCCGATGAGCTGCTCACTGCCCCCAAATGTATCAACGATTGGAAGTCTTTCTTCTTTTGCGTCCCTGACATTAAATGCGGGCAACAATTTACCATCCCAATGAAAAGTAAGAATTGCAGAGATATTATTCTTGAAAGCCGATTTCATTATTTCAGAACGTTATCTTCTCTTCATCTGGCTGATTCGATGAATAGAAGATTTATTAATAGATAGCTTTTCGGTATTGTGGCCAAGTGTCTCTGCTGTCGCCTGAAGGATGTGTACAGAATCTCTTACACTCAGCTAATATCTATCCAAAGCAGTCACTAATTTTGTAGTAATAAAATCAGTGGTACCCTCCTCGCTGCATCGATGTACTCTCAAGACTCACCAACGTCGATTTCATCTGAACTTGGAAATGCCTTATCTGAATTTTCAGATGACGAAAAAGGAGGTACACTAGAAGATGTGGATACTGCACATTATTGTTTCTCTTGCCTTTTCTCTTTTTCTAATTTTCTTTGCCTCGCCCTTTTTTCTTTATCCGCGAGTTTTCGGTCCACTTTTGATAGGTAATCTTTACGTCCAGGCTCTCTCTGTTGAAGTAAAAACTTCCTTTCTTCTTCCAACTTTAATGTTCGTAGAGCATTGGCATGAGCAATATTAAATAAATTGTCCAAACTATTTCTAAACTAAACTAAGGAGAGTTTCCCCTTCACGGCGCTTAAAAAAATCTTTAGATTTTTTTTGCAATTTTCTCCACTCCGAATGCAAGTATACAAGTTTTTGTGAACAATGGTGAACAGCTCTTGTGATTCTCGCTTTCTCCCAAAATATCAGGCACTCACGAACCACAAGATTAACACTTATACTGAAACTTAATTTTACCTCCCGTATGTTATAAAATAAAACTTCCAGCATTTGTCTATTTGTCGGTAACTTGTGCCCTGTTATTTGGTGTTTTATATATCCTATTAAAAACGCACGTTCCCTGGCACTGCGTAATTGATGTGACATAATGTTATAGTAGCAAGCCAAAAACACATGCTACACGCTTGATAACAGATAATGAACTGAATGCACTGCATGTGCCACGTACTAGAGACCTGACTTAGCGTGACAAGTTCGGCCATGTTCTTCATGCGAGTTCGCGCTCAAGTCGGCACGGTTTATAATGCTTCGATCACAAGAAAAACTTTTGTAGACATGTTTTAGAGTCATTCAAACAAAATTGGAGGGTGAGCGTTCAAAAATTTTGAAGTCGGAAAATAAGGGACACCCTAATGAAGACTCTGCAATTAGTATATTTGGAGTAATTAAATAAAATATAAGTCCAGGTCACTCGCTATCCATCACAGGGTGGCAAATGTTAACGACTTAACTATAAATTTAAAAAATAAGTTGTTCACATGTCTGCGCAGTGTTTTCATCAACATGAATGAGGTATGCACATACATCAAAACAAAGATCCAAAAAGCAGCAGTTTACAAATTGCTAAGTTGTAAGGCTCTGTCCTGGAGTTTCAAACCAAGAGAATACACAACTTGATCATCTTACTCGTAGTAACATATGGATTCGAAGCGTGGATCAAGAAACTCAAAGATCGAAAAAAATTCTGAGCTTCGAAAACTGACCACTACAATACTTGACCTAAAACATGTTGCAGAAGAGTTGAAACTCAGATCTAATGATAAAACTTGACTATTGACGAAATAACCATTAATTAACAACGGCATAGTGATGCGAAAGTTGATATGGACAGGTTAAGTTAGCAGAGCTCAGTTGACACGGTTAATTAACAATACGGGAAAAGTGCCACTTAGTAGACCGAAAAAGAGACTTTTATGTAAAGCGCAGTAGGATCTTAGGGGAACAAAATTGAGGGGAGACTAGGAAAAGATGGTTTGAGACCGATCGACTTAAAATAAAATCATCTGGGAGGCTAAATCACTTTAAGAATGGCAATCTGCAGTAGGCCAATTTGGAGACGAAAAGAGATTACTTGAGACCGTAATTTCAATCTGAGGTAGGTAAATTTGAACGAAGAAACATTACGAGTTATGCCGATTTTTTTCTTTTCTTTTTGAAACGCTGTTGTGAGTGGTATATACGATTCTACACAAATAAACAACATTGTACATGTTTTGAGAAAATTACCACGAGGTAAATTAAATAGCCTTCAAGAAATTTTCGTTAACTGTATATATTATAATATATTGGCTAGATGAGGATTTAGTAAATAAAATTATACGCTTATTGAAACTGATAACTTATCGTGTTCGATGGGCGAATAAGTCAAACAAAAACATAGGAAATAAGTTGATTCATCTTATGGGTTAAGCTATAGCAGTTATTCTTTCAGGATAGAAAGATAGAAAACAAGACAAGAAAAGATAAAGGTTGTTAACATTAAACCCTTCGCATCAATCCGTCAAACGTCAACATTGACAAGTAGTGAAAACCTTTGAAATCCTTGCATTGTGTATTCAACAAAGTTCCTGCACAATTGATTTGTAAGCCCTCCTAAAACCGATTATTTTCGCTCAACTTGGCTCGAGAACCATTTATTTCAGTCCACTCTCTTTCAATATTCCAAAATGGGTTTTTCTCAACGCGGAAACTGGCCACTTTGCAAGGAACTCAGACATTTCGGCGCCCAAATTCATTTGTCTGCCACCCCTGTAACCAGCACAACATTCAACTCTATACAATAATAATGATAAATAATTTAATTAATTTTTTCACCAATCATCAGTTAATTTTTAAAAAAAAGATGATAGTTCCCAACACCCAAAAGATGTGCATAGTAAATATTTAAATCGCCGACTTCTCAGGGTGATTATCACCTGTCACCTGCATGCCCTGGTTAGTAATACATCTGTATTACAATCCAGGGGTTACGAGTTAGGTTTCCGTTGGAACAGTGTTTTGAAAAACAGATTCAGGTCTGGTTTCACTCAAGTTCTATTACATGTTTTTGGTTGGTTACAAGAGATCACCACATGTTTACAAGCCCACCAAGTTGTGCCGTATGCAACAAAAGTGTAATACAAGTTGTTGAAGGAGGTAATAAAGAAGACCAATAGAAGAAAGTATAATATATTTATTTGCATATGCTCTTAGTTCTCAACCTTTAAGAAAATGTAAAATAAAAAAAATAAGCCTTAACTAAGGTTTACAATAAAAAAAATACATAAAACCATTCATCCAATATTTTAATCAATAATGATGTAGTCATTTACTTACATCAGTTAGCCATAGGACTCCGCTAGAGTTTAAATCTTCCGGATAATATTTCTCCAGTCTCTCTCCACCCTCAGCCTCCAAAGATCTTTCTGTAGATTATTTCAAAGTTTCCGTCTGCCAAGTGGCCTTTTTCCGCGTTGTTGGGGCTGCATATTAATCTTTCTTGACCGTGTAAGCTGAGCTCTGCTTACACGTGATATCCATACCAACCTTTGCGAAATTATGTTGCTGGAAATTAGTGGATGTCTTGTTATTTTTTTAGTTTCTTCATAAGATCTCAGGTTCCACTTTCACGCAGTATGTTTTGGGTCAAGTATATTTCGTTGGAGTTGATTTTCAAGGTCAGTAACTTTCATTGGTCTTTGAGTGTCATAACCTATGCTTCGGATCCATATCTTATTACGGGTAAAGTGATCAAGTTGTATATTCTTAGTTTGGTATTCCGGGACAGGGTCTCACAGTTCAGTAGTTTTTTGATTTGCTGCAGCTGCTCTGATTTCAACTTGGACCATTGTTTTGATACCCATGCCCACATCATTTTTGTTTGTGTGGACTTTTCAATACCTTCAATCGCACCCTTTCCCAACATGATCGGAATAAAGGTTGACCTTCTTAATTAGTGTAACTTCGAGAAACACATAAAATTAGTTTTGTCTATATAACTGTTTAACCCTACCTGAGCGATCAGCGGTGTCATTTAAGGTTGAGTATATGATATTTAAGGTTGAGTATATGATATATATACCGCACACAATCATAAGAATAAAAATGAACACAAAAATATACAGAAACGCAAATACAAAACAATGAAAATCAAAACAACAAGAAGAAACCTACCTACACTCAAGAGCCCACACAAATCTTTTCCACACGTCATTCATCCTGAAAGCCCAAGTACTCAAAATCCTGTCGCAATAACAACTACGCTCCGATTGACTGTCTAAATGGTAAATTGAAATGTAAGTGTTTAGATTTTGCATTGATGTGTCGTTTGTTTTATACAAGCTTTTTCCTATTGTATGACATTGCTTACATGTCAATATCCATTTTTATTAATTGTTGTTTTTTTTTAATCTTTTGTATCAAAAAATCCATTCGATCATTGAAATAAAATAAAATGGATCGTTAGTCGCTGCAAAATTTAAATATTTAAATAAATATGTAAACTGTAACGAGTATTTTATCAGTGACTAAGTTTAACGTCAAAGAATTTCTACAGGTAATTTTTTTTCCGTTTGATAAAACTGATCAGGGTTAATGATACTGCAACGAATATGCATAAAAACCCTTAAATTATTCCATGAACATGAACTGAAAATAACACGATTCAAAGCTAATCTTTCCGTCAGTATTCCCCACAGACAGTCTGTTAGACAGAATGAAAATGGATGTACGAGTAATCAAGAAAAATCTAACCCACGTTCTACTTGTTAAGAATATTTGGATAGTGTAAGATCGGGTTTAGTACAATATATTTTATCGGTGTTAAATTAAACCGTAAAAACCTATTTATTTTGATTAAAAAATAAAAAAGTATTACACATTAAGGGTTTTAGCTTTCTAAACCACTCCTCGCAAGGCATATAAAATCATTGCAAATCCCCTCTTCGGAAATTCATTCCGATGTCTAAACATTTTCCCAGCAATTTGTAGATATTTTTGTATTTGTTGAAACAAAATACTCATATTGTCGTCATTTGATAGATAGTTCAAAAACAAAATTATTTTTATGTTGGTTGGATCTTTTTTGCATATTTAAATCCAAATGTCGTTGGCGTAAGACTTGAATGAAAACTCTATTTGTACTTTCATCACGTAACCAATGATCAGGTCTGTTGCGATTTTGAGTGCAATGTGAGCGGTGCACGCAGGTAGTCCAACTCAAGGGACTCAAAATATGCAAGAAAAAAATCATTCTCTTAATGTTTTTTAGATATGCATAAAAATACAGAGGCTCTTGGAGTGACTAAAGGGTACTTAATAATGACGGAAAACCATGAATTGATTTTTTGCTTATTTTCTTTTTTTCAGGGGTTGTTGCGTTAAAACGCAGAATTATTAGTATTTGTAAATCATATACCAATTTGCGTGTAGTTGTTGTTTGTGGTATCTGACTATTGTGTTTTTTTATAGAAAGTTTGTTATTTAAACTATAAAAGAGAAAATTTCATCTTTCTCTAGTTTTCCACGTTATTGTTTTTAATGTTCTTTTCCATGGTGCGAGCATTTACATGTGATAAGCTGGTTGACTTGGCCAGAATTTCTAGTTAGTTAGCCAGCAGGTCCATGGTATCTGTATATAGTAATTAAGAATGATGGGGAAGGGAATGTGTTTTTTTTATAATTATTGAAATACATTATAAATTGTTAAGGTATTAACATTGTGGAGGTTTAAAGACATTGTTATTTGTTTTTATTAAACACTGTTCATTCCACTTTATGTAACGTTATAACCCTACCAGTTTCAAGATTTTCACCTCATCATCAGGGAGCTCAAACAAGACTTAATTCTGTTCGAACTAGTACATACATATACACTTCTAACGGTAACCATTCGGGTCGGAGATTATGGATGGAGGGAAGTAGGAGACAACTTCAGCGTGCAGCGGCGAGATTCTGGAAATACACGTGTTTGTCAGATGCTCACACCGATGCACTGACTTTAAAATTGTTTCCTGCCTTCCTCCACCCATATTCCCCAACCCGAATGTTTACCGTTAGAAGTGTGTATGTTGGTACCAGTTCGAACAAAATTCAGTTTTGTTTATGCTCCCTGGTGATGAGGGGAAAACCTTGAAACCGGTAAGGTTCTACCGTTACATAAAGGGGAATAAACAGTGTTTGATAAAACAAATTACAAACATTATTGAAATATATGTCTAAAAACATTGCTTTGTTATTATTGTATATTTCCTAGTCATGTAAAATAAATGGAAAAAAATTCCGCTTAGGACAACTCAGTTAATCATATTGAAAACTTATAACTTAAATTTTTTTTTAATGTTTTTAACGTTAAATGCAACCAAAATATTGAAATCTGTGTAGTCTGAAACAATGGCGTAAGAAGAACTTACCTATCAAAGAAAATTAATTCAACAAGAGTTAGTAATATGTGACCTTCTGTCAGTGCCGTTGCTAATTTATAAGCACCCAGGCATGCCAGATTCGTTTTAGTTGAAGACCTTTTACCATCTGAATTTATCATCGTCTTAGCGCTAAGGAACTGCTTAACCTAAAGTGTTTTAGTGCTTTTGGGATAATTAGTATAACAAATTAGTGTTGAATAACTTTCTATTTATTTTCTCTTGATAGACATACAGTTTGATAACTGGATCACCAAAATTTCAAAATATTTAAACATTTTAAATTTTATCGGAACCTTTCTAAAACTAACAAGAGATTTTTATAATACAGAAAATGATACAGAAGACGGTATGCATTTACGGGTATATAAGACATTATGGGCTTACGGGTAAAACATAAATATGAATTAAGTCCATAAAATAAAGAAAACGTTTCAATATTTATAAATACCACTTCAAAGTAAAAACTATATATTTACAACTGTCGATTCGAATACTGGAAGTTTATGAGAAAAAATTTCAGACAAATCAGAGAAGGAAATACATAGAAGGGACATTATAATGCCGAGCTATATGCATTATAATAGAATACCAATATGGTCCAAACCATCGATATTAGGTATTTTGCAGTGTTTGAGATATATACAGCGTATGGGGTGCAGCAACCCTAAACTAATACTACTCGACGAAGAACTCGGAGGGTGAAGCGGATTTAAAAAGCCGAGCTACCTTGGCTAAATGGAATAGTTGCAAATTATCCGCCTTAGGTTGTCGCACCATTGATTATGATGATTGCTTCTGTTTTTATACTAAGGTTGAAACTTCCTTAGGTCAGGCCCTGCAAACGACAACTATACGTGGATACATGAACTGAGCTCTTAGAGTACAGATAATACAAAGATCTCCCATTTTCCAGCGTCGTTTTTCCTGCATTTCCTTACCTTATCTTACATCAGAAGACATTATTGACGACAGTATGGTTTTACGGGAAAATACAAGGAAAATGTGCCATGGATTTAAATTTATTTATGTTATGTAGCTTGAAATCGTTTGTAGATTACAAGCTACATACCATATATATAACTCATTTACAGGAAAGTGTGAACATTAATAGGTTTATCAAAGTAAAACTTCGAAGAAAAGATAATTTCCTAATTATTCCGTAACCTGCCAAATAGACATTGAGAGAAAATGCCATCATTGACGAGTGTATGTTTACAGGTATGTACTGTATAATAAAAAATGTGTCTTGGTTATTCATATATTTATATTTGGCCACTTAAATTAGTTTTTATTATGTAATATAATTAAATAATCGAGAAGGGATTACAAAAAAAAAGCTAGCTCAGTACTTGCTAAGTGGTTATTGCGCGCAAGGGCCGTCCGATCCATAATGTTGCGATAATGCAAGGACCGTATAAAATGGCGTTTTATTACAATACCGTCATATTAAAAAAAAATTACAACAATGTTTACAAGTAATAACATAAATATAATTGTTAATCAATGTGAAGATTGCGTCCGATTTGAGGAAATACGATGGAAAACAATTTGAGTCAATATTTTAAGGCTATCAACGATATTGTGAATAACCTTATATAGAAAAATCTGATCGATTTTTTCAGTGGGCTTAGAAAGGTAAGTGTCATTCTATAACATCGTCCATTGACTATGATATCGATATTATATCGTTTGAGCTTTGTATGTAATATATTTAATAATAAAATAAAATGTGTTCTCTCCAATAGGTATAAGTGATGGTGTGAGGGTGATGATTATGATGATGATTCTACTACATAAATTTAGGCGGAATAATATCTCAATCTCAAATAATATAAACTAGTTGCAACCCGTTAAATATCCACGGAAGTAAAACAAATTCTACATTTATGAAAATATATATTCATAAATATAGAATTTGTTTATATATATAATTTATACATCGTCCCCTTTGTACACCGGTTCAAAAATTGTTAGCTAGGTATTTGAAATTCGTTCAGTTATCACGGACCCACCGAGATTCAAATTTTGAATTACTTTCGCAGATAATCTAAGTATTCCTCTCTCGCTCTCTTGTATTCAAAATTCAATTCTCGTATGCTTTCTTTGACGACAACCAACGTACGGGTTTTGGCGTATTTATATTATGACAGACCAAAGCCCGCACAACGGTTGTCGTCAAAGAAAGAATACGAGAATTGAATTTTGAATACAAGAGAGCGAGAGAGGAATACTTCGAAATTTGAACCTCGGTTGGTCCGTGATTTTTGAACCGGTGTAAAAGGGGACGATGCCAATTTATTTTGAATTGTTATTCATTAAGTAATTAATTTATTTCCTATTATATTAAACCTTATAATTACTTGTGTTTATTTATCTTATGCTCTTTTTTTGAATGCATACAATTATATGTGGCTTTTTCACGATGTCGGAAACGCGAAAACATTAAAGTCAATATATCTGAAACAAGTCTTCAAGGAAAACTTTATCAACGATTTAAATTGAACAACAGTAATGTTTATATGTATACACAAAACATCGTGTATAAAGAGATTTTTGGGAATTAAATAATTCATCAATCAAGATGTACTTTTTTTTATTTTAAACTTTAAACATTAATGAACCCAAAAAACTTTAAGCTGATCTTGCTCCATTCGGTATTTCAAAAATGCAGAATTTGTTTTACTTCCGTGAATATTTCACTGGTTGCAACTAGTCTCAAATTAATGTGCAAAACAGGGATGCTATTAAAAAATAAAATATTGTACGTATTTATTTGACTAATGGTACCGGCAAATATCGAAAACCAAGATTGTTGTTTATTTATTTAGTTAAAATATATATGACATTTAAGTGTTCTTTACAAACTTTACGTTTATTTATTTAACAATTATAATATATAAAAAAGTAAAACAATTCAGAACACATACGGCGTATTAAATCAATGATATAACAATGAAAAATGATAATCAATCAGTCAAATATTATTAACAGAAATACAAAATATTTGATATTACAAAAAATATATAATACAATAATACAAAAAAAAAGAGACGATAAAAGAACAATTTGAATAGCATCGTTTAGAGAAGACTATCCTCAATTGCGTTGTTATTCGGGATTATTGATGGATTATTAACTATTATTGACAGATTAAAAATATTATAAAAACACACGATAGGAACTCAGTAACTGCAAGCATTAAACTTGGTACTTGCCCGCAACTGCATTTATTTATTTATTTAACACTTTTATTGCAAATACAATCTGACGGGCTTATTGCGAGGCGGCAATCTCTTCCAACCGACCAGACAAAAGTAAATGAAGCAAATTACGTGGTCGCATAAATCCTCCATCCCCACGAAATCTATAAATATATACGTGAGCACATGCCCACGAACCCCACAAAGACGGACAATCACCCGGACATTATTTTTCATATAAAGTGAGATATTATGCATACATTTAGAAAAAAACATATGTGGTAAGAAAATCACAGAAAACTTTCTTAGGGAAGACAAACTACAATAAAATCCTTGTAGATTTTCCAATATGTGATAGTTAACATATTCATAAAAAATAGCCACCAGCTAGACATAAGTTACGTTATTTCTATAATGATATAACACACCATTATAAAGATACATAAAGTTAAATCAGGACGCATAATATAAAATACATGAGTATAAAATGTTTCAGTGAGATTTCGACAAATAATTTCAGTCACTTGAATTTGCACGTGACACAACCTTAAAAATACAAATAACCCTCTTCAAAACATCCCCAAAAAGAAGGAAAATTGGAAAAGGTTAATTAATTTTCCCTTTGTTCTCAATTTCTTAGAATCAACGGAATTTTGATAAAATCTATAATATACAAAATTTCCTTTAATACTTGTACGTTTTCCTTTAAAAGGAAAGTTGGTTCAATTTCCCGGAATCTTATTTATTACAAAAACATTAAAACCTTTCGTCGTTTGGCAATAGAAGTTTTTATAAATCGTTCTTTTTACCTAAAAAAGTGTTCTTTCGAAGTCGTAAAAACCTTTTCGAATTTGCAATGTGATATTTATGAAAATTTTTCGTGAACGTGATACTTTTACGATGTTCTAACACTATTTTAAGTTTTTTTACTCCTTTCGTTTTTTTATATTTTTGATTGTAAGACAAAAATCGATTATTACAGACGACTCTTAATCGATTTAAATCCTAATCTGGATAGTCAACAAAGTATTATCTTTTTTAAAAACTTTTGAGAAGACAGAGATTTTCAAATTAAAAAAACATTAAATCAAAGTTCAACTGATTCTTTACCAGGTTTGGCCTAATAATTATAGAGGTTCATGGCCGCGCGGTAACGCGCTGGACTTTCGTGTGGAAGGTCGTTAATTCGAACCCCTCGCTGCGCTACTCCCCTCGAATGACACAGGCATTTTTCCCACCTAGTATTCGGGGGTATAAGGATACCTATCACTTCGGCCATATCTATTATTTAAAAAAGACGTTAAATTAAGCAACGCAAAAGGGTTACCATACATACATTGGGCGTTAAACTAAAGCAACACAAAAGAGTTACCGTACATTGGGTGTTAAACTAAAGCAACACAAAAGGGTTACCATACATTGGGCGTTAAACTAAAGACCATACATTGGGTGTTAAACTAAAGCAACACAAAAGGGTTACCATACATTGGGTGTTAAACTAAAGCAACACAAAAGGGTTACCATACATTGGGTGTTAAACTAAAGCAACACAAAAGGGTTACCATACACTGGGTGTTAAACTAAATCAACACAAAAGGGTTACCATACATTGGATGTTAAACTAAAGCAACACAAAAGGGTTACCATACATTGGGTGTTAAACTAAAGCAACACAAAAGGGTTACCATACACTGGGTGTTAAACTAAATCAACACAAATTTAAAAAAATCATACTTCAGAGCAGTTTGCCTAGTTATTAGGGTAATTAAATTTATTTTATCTAAAATTTCCAATATAACAGTATTGAAAATTTTGATGTCTTATAAACATTATAAAAATATGTATTATATTATCGATGCTTTGTGTGCTTTTAAATTTTGGACAACTTATTGAAGTTGGCAGATAAATAGAACGTATTGATAGTTTATTAAGAGCGGCGGATATTATTTCTCTTTTCCGTAGCAGACCAAGAGTAAGTAAATATTTTGTTAGTATGTACCAGGAGCGCATAAGAGGTAGGGGTAGGAAAGGAAAACACCCTTCGCTGCTAGTGCTGCCTCGGGTGCACTCAGCCGGTCGTTTCCCTCAAATAAGTTACAATCAAAGGTGAGTATTGTAACCGATTCACGTAATTCAAACGGTAATGATATGTTTTAAAACGCTTTATTTTACATTTAAAAGTTTACATGGTTAGGAATGTATAGTTGGATCAAGTGTAATGAAATGTAAGAATTATTAGAAATCGTAAGTATGTCGAGATAATAAAGTAGCGCTCTGTCTACTCCAGCAAGGAAACAGCGTGATGGTTTGTAGTTAAAAAAACGATGATTTTTTACTGTTATAATTCTTTTTGTCTCGTGAACTTTTTTATTTATTGTATAGTGTCCAATATGAAGGGGTTATGGCTGAATGGTAACCTCTTCCGACAAATCATAGTATAAATAGACCAAAACCCATACGATGGTTGTCGTCAAAGAAATAATACGAGAATTGAATTTTGAATACAAGAGAGCAAGAGAGGAATACTTGGATTCTCTCCGAAAGTAATCCGAAATTTGAATCTCGGTGGGTCTGTGATACTGAACGAATTTTAAATATCTAGCTAACAATTTTTGAACCGGTATAAAAGGGGACGATGTATAAATGATATATATATAAACAAATTTTACATTTATGAATATATATTTTAATAAATGTAGAATTTGTTTTACTTCCGTGAATATTTCACGGGTTGCAACTAGTAATATATTATTTATAAAAAGTTTTGAATGAAAGTTGGGGGATTTATATTAATGAAGTAGATAAAAACTATGCAAACAAAAAAAACATAAAACAAAAAATAACACTAATTTAATAAGATAATCGATAACCAGGAGAAGGAAAGAGAGTTAGGAAAAAAGGATAGTGATACCAGACTATACCTAGCATGTCACTGAAAGGACATGAAACGTATTTTTATTACCATTAACATCGTGAGAGTCTTATATTAGATAGTAGTTGGTTCAAGAGTCGACTGGAATGGACAGTGATAGACGACTTTAAAAACAAAAAGCAGTGAACTGGAAAAGCTAAAATGTATTCTCGGCTGGAGTGTACGTGTAGTATAAGTAATTTTCGACAAGATATAATTTTTTGTTTGAATTAGATATAATCTCGCATCAACAATTGATATTTTTGTATTAAATAAATCAATACGGTATTAATTCTTCTTGAAAGTCCCTTTTACCCGACTGGTGGAGCGAACGCCACACTATCAGATGAGAAAAAGAGGATTGGTACTCACAGGTGTTGAAGGCGGGAGTCGGATGTATGGGCTGAGCTCTGCTGATGTTCCAGGACTCTGGAGCTTCGTTTGGGCTGAAGAGGTCGGTCACGGTGGTCGAAAACTTATTGTCACTGGTTCGTTGTTGAAGAGTATTGCTTGCTATTTTCCCTCTTGATGTATTCGGTGTCATCCGGATGACGGTCTGTGCCCAGCTGTGTTCGTCGACGCGACTCTGCTCGTCGCATCAAAATCGTTATAACTCGCGACAATACCATATTTAAAACTTGCGAGAATACCACTAAATCTCGCGACAGGGCCGGCAGCAATAACAGAGCGGCCCAATATCGGAACGATATTTCACGTCACGCTTTGGCGTAAACACCGACTAATAATGAGTTGAGTGAAACATCTTTCATTTGCGCACACGAAACTCTCTTATTGAGCTTTAAATAAGTAATTAACTGTTTTATTTAAGGTCAAAACTACTTTATACTAAGTCTTCATTCCAAGATCTTGATAAATTGTATTTTATATACAATATTTTAGGTTTTTAGACCGGTTTTTATCGTCTTGATTTAATTTGCATTTAAAAAATGTAAAAAAAACACGCATCATCATCACCATTACGCTTTGCTCCTTATAGTGTTAAGTAGAAAGAATATACCATTTTATTCAAATTCACATTTCCTCTCCATGTCTGTATACCTCGACATGCATAATATCCTACTCAAAATGAGTTTTCTAAACCATCTTTTAGAATTTAATTTACTTGGTTGTGTCACATTCCCTAAGTATTCTCTACATTGTCGTTCTTTCTGTACTACTTGTATTAAATTTCGTATAAATCTTTATTAAATTGATTTTTATAAATTTTTATTTATCAACACGTGTTCTTTTGAATTCGAAATAGTTCCCAATCTGAATCAATGTGATAAAAACCGTATTGAATTACTGAATCGATTAGATTCAACGCACTTCAAAAATATTCTCTCCTTGTAATGCAAACGAACATTGGCCGCACTCGATCCACCGGGAGCTCCGTTCAACTCCTCGACTCTCATGCGCGCCTGATACAAATGCGATAACAACCTTCAACTTAGCAACTAACAAAAGCGATAGATCTTGCCAGCTTATTATTTTTGCCTATCAAGATAAAAGCTGTGGGATATAATTCCAAGAGCAAAAATATTCCACTGAATCCAGGTAGCTTGTAACCCCGTTCGTTTAATTTTTATGGTAAGACAAACATTTTTCCTTTAGAACGTTTTTTATTAACATAAATTCCGCTAACAAAGTTCAGATGTATACTCGTAAGACGTGAGTAGGGTTAATTATGACTTATAGTGTCGAAATTAAAGCCAAACTTGAGATGAGAAAATTATGAACGATCGCAGAGAAATATCTTAGAGATATGTAGGTTCATAAACTCTCATACCTGAGAGACCTGCAATATATGTTTATAGTAAAGTAAGATAGATCAAGAAAATAAGGCGATACTGGTGTGATCATGTAGATAAGTGGTGTCAGAATATCATACATGGCAGCACACAAGATACACGCAGAACATTTTCTGTTAATATTACTGAGTTAAAATCCCAAATCTGAGTGTCTTTGAGGTGAGTTTACTATTTAAGTAGTGCTATGTAAATTGTCCTTTTTAATATTATTGTTGCCTTCCAGGACGGTCACCTAAAAAGTGTAGAAAAAGTTGATGCTCCACCTTTAAGAAACAATTTTCGTAACAAAGCAGAACAAAGATCTATGTACATCAAGAAAAGAATAATATAAAATTAGTCACATTATTCGTGCGTGTATTGATTTGTAGCATTTTTAAAAAGCGTCAACCTTAAATGCCTCTTTTATGCCTCTACCTACTCAGTATTCTGTCTATTTACGTGCGATTGCCTCGGCCACTCTAGACAAAGGATCGACTAAGACTACTTCTTCTGTTTTTTAAATTGTTTTAAAATACAGTGTTTAATTTTAATGTTATGGGATATTGAGTTTTAACATTTTTTTATCATTATTTTGTGTCTTCTATACAATATTTTTCTTAATATTTATTTATACGAGTATTATTGCAAAGAGAAGAAGTGTCTTTTTTTAATTTATAAATTTATTTTCAGGATGAACCTTGTTAAGAGAGAATCGATAATCCATACTTTGAAAGTAATCACATTAACTTAAATAACTAAACAGTCAATAAGATTTCACGTAGAAAAACACACTAAAACACACCGTTTGGTCACAATTCAGAATCGAGCAAAAAAAATCCGAGTGGAATATAAAGCTTAATTAAATTATATTAGTAGACCCTTGAAATAATAAAGTATAGAAAACCTAGAACTGTTATAAAAACTTAAATTCATATTTTTAGGAGAAATGTTCCTAATTGTGTGTTTATTCGCAAATATTATGAAATGTTCAAAAAGATTTTTTTATTGTCTTCCAATTTATTTCTCTGTTTTATTAAAATTCGGACAGCCAATTTTTTTTTCTCACCGAAAGTGAATCTAGGTTTGTATGTATACATGTGAGTGTGTATATTTATATTTTTAACAGTGTTTTTACACAATTATAGTATTTATAATTGTATCCATTGCTAATTTACTTTTATTTTTGAATATAGTTTACGTGTACTAGGCTGTGAATTAAAAAAAAAATGTTCTTGAAACTGGAATCCCCCTCCTATTGGTGGGGGTGTATTTCTATTATGATGATGTTATGAGATGAGTCCAGATAGCTTGTATTTCCCAAATGTATTTTTTTCTATTTTGTTAGTAATTACATAATATATATTTATTCATATGCTATATTGTTATCAATAAGTTTATTATTATTTTTTCGTTCAGAGATCCGGACACATAGAAATAAATAAATGGCAAAAATACCGTCGAGTTTATGATAAAAAAATAAGATTCCTTGCAAAACAGTTTTGGTGATGGGGTAGCGTATAAATAAGCAGTGGATTAATCATTTATTTATTTTCATTTCTTTATGCACATGATTATATATGGTAAATCTGGCGAGCTTATTGTCATACAATAACTTTTTTTCCAACAAACCAGCTTATCTAGGACGCATTAAATTGTTTTAATTTTCATGAATATTTCTTATTTTACAAAAATGAATCGTTTAAATTCAAGTAAAAAACGAATAAATAACCAATCTCTAAAAAGTAATCGTAGAATTAGAGGAAAGGAATTAGTTCAAGGGTAAGGATGGGAAACAAAGCAAAATCAGGATGAAAGGATATGTTGAGAAATGTATTATTTTTTCAATTCTTTTTTAAACGTAAATAAGGATGGTGCAAATTTGATAGCATTCAGTGGACCGAAATCGCGAAAAAAAATGTTTAAGTAAATGAATCAGTTCATTTTAGCAAGGCCCACAAGTGTTGCGAGGGGATAAACTCAGACCTCTTTAGTAGATTTTTTTCCAAAAATTGTTATCTTTAATTTTGTTTATATCATTGAAAAAAAAATAGATTCTTAGTTTATTAATTTGTATAGCAGTTATTTACATATTGGCATTACTTTTGTGACCATTTTGAAGACAGTGGTCGGGAGAGAATAAGTTTTCATTCCTGGATAATCGAACCTTTGGGTTCAGAGTCACTACATCAGGTGCGAAACTCGATATTCGACGTCGTACAAGTTAGTGAAACTTCACAACGATGGGTTTTAACAACGTTTGGAATACTACAGCATATGGATAAGCAACAACACTCACACACGTCTAGCGCGTGTGTATATTGTAACCAGACAAAACCCTATAAATTAACCAGATTGTGACTTTTTTTTACTATTTTTCTAGATACTAAAAGAAATTGAAACCGAAACTCCGTTAGGAAAACTAGCTTATTATTAATTTGACAAATTCCGAACAAAAAATTTTTTTCGGAATAAAAACATTGAATATTCACATGCTAAGTTATGATGATTAACAATAATTATATAGTTCAGAATAAGTGTTGTATATTCACATGCAAAGTACTATATAGTTTACATGCAAAGTACTTGTATATTCACATTCAAAGTACTATATTCACATGCTGCTGGCACAATATCAATTTAGTTCACAATAAAAACAATGAATATTCACATGTTAATTTATGATTGGTAACAATAATAATATTGTTCAAAATAAAAACATTGAATATTCTCATGTTTAGTTATATGTAGTAACCTCAATATAAATTTAGTACAGAATAAAAACATTGAATATTGAAGTGCTAAGTTATGATTATCAGCAATGATAATGAAGTTCGGAATAAAAACGTCGAATACTCACATACTGGGTGACGTATAAAAAGTTGGTTCTTTGTCATGTGTAAGACTAGCAATCAATACAATATTTCTGTTATTTTTTATAATTATACGTCCAGAAGTTAAAAGTAACTCAAAGTACAGTATAATAATAAATTCCGATTCATATTTAGACTACCAAAATATTGTAGTACTTCAGAGATGTTTGCTCTGGGGTTTTACCTTTTACCAGGTTTTAAAGAAAGAAAATACTTGAACGTATAATGTGAACTGACTGCTCATTAATCATATTGCAAGTCAATATTTTTTGTTGCGCCACTGAAGAATGTGGTTAGTAACTAAATAAATTATTATAAAAATAATACACATATTTTGTTTGTTTTATTTAAAAAAATTATCGCACTTTTTCATTTATATTTTTTATATTCATGTATTCTCTAATTTTATTACTTGTGTATTTTTTTCTCTTTTTTATGAAGATTTTAATAGAAATGCTACTTATTGCAGAGTTTCTCATGTCGATACTTCCGGAATGTTTTAATGATCTTTCCCCAATCAAGACCAGAAGACTCCGAAACTATCCCCCGTTAAAAAGTTTGTGTACTTGTTGAAATGTTTCTAATAGAATGATGCAATTTGATCGACAGAAATGATAGAGTACCTGCAAGGTACCATAAAACGGGAGATATTCTTTCGTTTTACACACAGACGAAATCTATCTAATTCTTGGGACCAGTACCGGAAGGGATTCTTTATTTATGTTCTCTTATTTCCTAGCTTATTTTTTTTTATAAAGTTTGAGTTGTATTATATATTCTTGCATATTTGCTGGTAATAACTATTGTTATAATTAAGTACCTCGACCCAGAAAACGAAGTCAAGTGCAGAATTGAATCATCTCGTGTGACTTTTAATAAAATGAGAAGCGTATTCTGCGATGATGATCTAAACTTGAAAGTTAGTCAAATGCTACGTTTGGTCAGTGTTATTGCATGAAGTGAAATCATGAACCCTCAAAGTAAGTAGTATGAGCCGACTGGAAGCATTCGAAATGTGGATGCACCGGAGAATGCTACGGATACCCTGGACGGATATGGTCAGCAACACAAGGGTTCTTCAAAGAGCCAAAGTCGATAAAGAGTTGCTGACTAATATTAAAATCCGAAAGGTGTCCTATTTGTGTCACGTACTTAGAGGAGCAAAGTACAAATTACTGTACCTGATCATCCAAGGCAAAATAGAAGGCCGAAGAGGTGTTGCCAGGAGGCAAATCTCCTGGCTCCGCAATATACGTGATTGAACTGGCAAAAGGGGCGTTGGAGATCTTTTTCGGGCTGCCGGGGACAAAGATATCTACTCTCAAGTGATATTCAACGTTGAGGGGACCTGACATGACACTGAGAATAAGAAGATTATTAAGTATTGTGTATATGTTTGAATACGCATTTTTTCTACTAAAAATCAATCCTTAATTAACTAGAATATTCAGGGAAAATACAAAAGAAAAAATACTTTTCATAATAAATGAAAATATATTTAATTTTGCCAACAACAGTTATAACCGAGTTCGCGAGCATGTAACAGATAATATGGTAAAAAGTAAAATATGAATATAGCGCAGGGAATGTTAACCAGTGCGAGTCGCTACAATAAAGCCCTGTAATTATACATTTTCTGCGCCGGTCGCACAAAAGGGCCTTTGTTACAAGTGTTTCCTTTCAGAGATAATAAAGAATGAAAAATGGCTTTTGATCTTTTAAACATAAGGAATTATAAAAACTTATGCTACGTGAAGTAGTAAATCGGATTAATTTAAAACGAAAATCGAGTTATAAAAGGACTTTTCCATGGAATCGGACAAAAAGCGAAAGATTTGTCAGCGATTCTCAACTTTAATTAACAAACGGGTAAAAAGGGCATGCAAAAAAAAGTGTTTAAAATATTAAAAATAATTACTTTGTTATTCTTTTCATTACATTAATCCTCGCAAAACGTGTTTCTACCTTCTGTCTATTGGCTCTCTTCAAGCGAAATTATCCCAGTTTATTACGAGAGCAATACCATGTTGTCATAGGAAGCGTGTGTAGTCAATTGCCCCGAGGATTTTTTTTAATGCGGAAGGATTTTTTCATATTGTTTGATTATTCACTACAGTATATTTTTTAAGGTTTTATGTACATATCTGTAATGTTTCACCAGCTGGATTTAATCATTATTCTCGAACTAAACGAAGAGAGCCTCCGATATACGAAGTAAAACGAGAAAAAAAGTTATAAAGACGAAAGAGTTCTTAAATTTAAAATATAAAAAAAGTGTTTTATATATATTAAAGGGGGTAAAAAATATGAATGAATAGAATCAATCAATGAATGTTTAAAAAAAACTTACAACTCGTGTTACACATATCTTAGTAAATATATTGTATGATAATAGTGACTTCATTCAACAATATGATACTTAAGTAAAAAAAATTAAACCTCTCTCAAGTGCAACAATAATACGAAATCATAAAGTTGTAAAAAAATACTTAAGATAAAATTTAATAACCAGTTTCCCAGTCAAAGTCTAAGATTAAGGAAATACCTGAGAAGGATTCTCTTAACATCTACTTTAACCTTTCCTTCCCTGTGTTGGGTATCTTTTACACGTTGCTTCTAATAACCATCAATATCTCTATAAATATAATAAATACAAGGTTAAAATTTTAGGTATTCCTCCATAATATATTTACGCATTGATTTAAAAAATAATATTAATAATAATCAGAGTTTATCGACTATGTCGTGGGTATTTTGTGAAGATCGGAAACAAATTCGCATTTAAACGCTGTGAGTGCCTCGACCTTGTGTCTTGACGATAGGTGAAGAGTATGCGGGAAGCGCGACACTATATTCGTATCTCACTCTTGCATACTCCACTGAATTGCGAGGAGCTCAATTGTCTCAATCGTCGCAAGCGTAAGCCACGCCGGGACTGCTGCTCCGCGCCGCAGTTGCTTCTGGGATGGCTAATAGATTAGACGTACGCCCGTTCCGTGAGCGTTGCCAGATGGTTTTTTAATGTTTTCAGCAAATAAATCTCAATTATTATAATTTTTAACTTCAATTATAATTAATTAAGGGGATTATCTATGAATGTTCTTATTTTTCCGATTTAAAATCGCTAATTTTTGATCGCGTACTCACTACCCAACGCCGGAGCGTGCGTTTCAATTTTAGCACCGTAAGGGAAGATTACCAGATCAGACATGGAGTCATCTAATTTATTTCATTCTCACGATTGATGAATTATAACGGGGGAACTGTCATAAGCAAATTGCTATTGACATGTTTGAATTTGAAAAAAACTAACTTAATAGTATCAAAATATTTAATCTACGAGTATAACTACAATATTTGGGAGTATATGGTATACTTTCCGAATTATTTATCTATCTTCTTTTCTTCCTATTTTAGTGGAATAAGATGATACGTATAACTAATCATAAATTTTTGTGTTCAGGGATTTCGATACAACTGATATTATGATATTCGCTCCATATAATAATAAATACATATCTTTAAAATAAAAACAAAATATTATTTTTGTGGTATGTCCAAAAAAATTAACTGTGTAAAGTAATAAAATTTCTAAAGGAAATTCGATGCCTCTTAATCCCACAGGGGAACTAGACTGGGTTTCCTCGTCGTCATCAAGATTTTTCTCTACCACTTTTCTACGTGTTAATCCCAAGGCGAATGAGATTTGATTGGATTTAGAGAAAAAAAACAGCATCTCGTGTACACTAGTCTCTAGTGATATAAAAGGGATATATCATTATTTTGAGTGTATTATTTAGTTGAAAACTTGTTAAAAATATTTGATATCAAAAATGTTTTTACAAAAAAAAAACAATATGTTTCCATACATAATTAAAAAGTTTCCAAAATATTTAATTATGTATATAAAACATATCCATCGAAAAATAGAAGATTTATATTTTTTTCCTATTGAATCCAAAATATCCATCAATAAATAGAAGATTTATATTTTTTTCCTATTGAAGTAATATTTTTACTCTTTATTAAACGCTTTCATGTAAATACTTAGTTGTAAGAACTGTTATCTAGTTATAAGTTAGGAAGAAGATATTATCTTTTTCTAAGAAATTGAAAATTAAGATTATTAGAAATAAAAATTAGAAGAAGGAAATTAAAATTAAGCTAGTTCATAGTTATATTATATTATATAAATTAGATTAGTTCTAAGATACTAATTTCAGTATAGGTATTTGCCTTTGGCAAATGTTTCTATTAAAGTTACTTTATTAAATTAAATAAAAATTGGTAGATTAATTGCTTTTAATATTTTTTTCCAAATACCCTTGTTTCATAAATATTATTTGAACGAGTATCTATCACCGCATTTTTATATCTACAGATTATTATCTCTGGGGGTTTTCACTACTCCCTTAGGTTTTCGTATGATCACGTTTTGTCTTCGTTCGTTATGTAGATATGTGTATTGAAATGCTACCTGCTTAGTGTCATTTTGAAAAACAATCTTTACTTAAAAATCACACTGTTCAAATATATTTGACTACCTTACTTTTTAATTTTGACAGTAGATTAAAATAATATTTGAGTAAAAGTAGCAACAATTAAAATAAAATATAAATAAAAAAAAATAGGGCGTAAGAATTTTCAAGATATTTTAAAACGTTAGTATTTTATGTGTTTTCTTAAAAATCGTTAAGAATTAAGCAAATCTGATTGAGCCAGAAAAACAGTTAAAAGTTTAAAGTAGAGACAAAATAAACTGTAAGAGATGAGGTGTGATACGTTTATATTCAATGGATTTTTCAGTCAAAAGATCAGAGGGACAGTTCATGCTCAGAAAGAAAATTGAATTTTCCATGCATATACTGAGGACAGCTTTGATTGTTCAACAATCAAAAGAAGAATTACAGAACTTATTCATACTTAATTTATATCAGGTATTTGATCATGTTGGAAAGTCGCACTTCGCTTCACCCATTGGAAAATAGCTATAATTTTCTTGGGTATGGAATATATCTAATATAATAAGTTCCATATGTATAAAGTAACAAAAACTAATCTATGAATAGAAAAAAACAAACTAGATTTTATCAGAAAAGGTCTTCTTCTTCTTCACTTCCTCTAATCGTTCAGGTTAAAACATTGCCGTAGTACGTACTCCAGGAAAGTTCTAGGCCATTCCAGAAACCATCCCCTGTCAGTTCGAAGTTAGTCTACGATGTACTTTTATCTGTCAATTCCACGTCCTTCTAGGTCTTCCAACTTGATCTCTCCCTCAGAATATGTTCAATAAACTAGTTCGAAATATGTTCAATAAATGAAATACGTTTAAATATAATTTCTAGTTTATAAAAAATTCTTCACGTTCAAAGTACGGAATTTTCAATAGAATATTAAGGTGTGGACTTATCTCTTTTTTCATTTTGTTTAAATTGAATTTCACAATGTAAATTGGAAAAACATGGATGCTTTCAAGTGTTCAAGGTTTGAAAGCGAGGATTTCTCTATTCATATTAAAAATATTTCATGCTTTTCACTTGCTGTTTAAATGGGGAATATATTTCGAATTAATTCCATTGAAACCAGTACTTATAAAGTAAAATATACACTTTCAATGATTTTTTTCAAAACAACTAGCAGAATAAAAACCAATGAAATACCATTCAAACCGTCTGGAAATCGCTTTCATTCGTTCAATATATAAATTTAATAGTTTTCAATAGGAATGCATTCTCAATGGGGACAGGAAGGATTTGCATCTGAATAGGAGATCCTTTCGTTCTTTCACTTCCCAGCTTATTGCTCTTGTGAATGCATTTATCAACGCGTGTCTCCATTCTCCAATTCAGGGTGAAAATCTCCAAATCACCCTTTCACTAGGGGCAAAACTCATTAACATCTGAGGAGAGAAAATTCATTACTACATACGTCCATTCTTGGGTAAATTGACGGTACTGGAGCGTTAAATTGTTTATCTAGATTGTTTTAAGTCTGTTACAGAATATACGTCTTTCAAAAGGTATTTTTAAAGTAAAACATTATTTCTTCTAGCACACTGATATCGAATTGATTTACTTTTGTTTTAAATTTTCCGCTAAACATTTTTAATTTGATCATTCATTTTGTTAACATAATTTAATGGTTGAGGATAGTGATCATAGTTGATCAAAATCAGTAGATAGATATATTAAAGCGTTCGACTTTCCTAACTCGATGTCTTTCGCTTCTTTTATATCCATAAACCTTCTTTATTTTTTTAACCTGGCGAGGTTATTGCCACGTGGCAATCTCTTCCAACCAATCAAAAAGCTGTTTTAATGGGCTCTAAGTGAAAACCAGACTGAAATCTCATTTTTTTATGTCTTCCAGCGGGTATCGAACCCGCAATCTCCGGATTGGCAGACAAGCGTCTTACCACTAGGCCACGGAGGTCATCTTACAGCTCTTAGGATTTCTCTATAATATCTGCTCTTATATAGACTTGATCCAACCACACTTTCCTTGGCCTTCTTCTACAAAGCTTTGCCCTCACATTACTGTATAATTGTTTTGTTATTCTTTCTTCAATCAATCGTTCTGAGTGACCAAATCATACCCATACATTTTTTTACGATTTCTTTGACTTTTTATATTATTTTCTTTCAAAATATCATTCACTTGATCCAACCATACTTTCCGTGATCTTCTTCTACCACGTCTTCCACACTAATTAGCGTTTACTTTGGCCAACATCAAAAAAAATATATATCTCCTATGATAAAAACATAGTTTGATAAAATAACGAATGAGAAATTTAAGGAAAATGCAGATGAAAAGAAAGTGAATATAGCTTAAGATGACGGAAGCATCACTGACATGGTTTGGGCACGTAGAAATACTGTATGATGAAAGATTTACAAAGGTATTAAAGGAGGTAAAAGAAATTTCACAATATCTAGTAAAATAGCGCGGAATAAATATATTTGATAAATTTTTCGGACATTGCAGAATAACTTGATTTAATATTTTTTTTAATTTGAAGTAACATTAACATGTGATAACAATTTTAAACTTTGTAAATGCAATACCATTTATTTTGCTTAGAGCTTAAAATAGTTAGTGGTAACAATTGTTATTTAGTTGAAAGTTAGTATGTAGGTATTAACATTTCTAAGAAATTAAATATTAAGATTATTTAAAACAAATTAACAAATAATTTTTTTTCATTCCTCTTCTTTAGTTTTCTATAAGATTAAATTACTTTATAATTGAGAAGCAGGTAGTTAATATATTTTCTAGCCTTAGTCTTGGGTTTGATTTCGGAAAATTATAGACATCGCTTTTCCTGTTAAAAATGTCAATCAGTTTACATTTTTAAGTATTATTTTACACTTTTGTTACATATCTGATTATTGCGTTATTACCATGAGACGATTTAGATCAATCTAAAGGCAATCCATCGGGATCGAGTATGATTGTCGGCCAATCAGTAAATGGAAGTCACCTATGCATGAATTGATTTATTATGTGCAAGTTTGTGCACTTCAGCAAGAAAAAATTGTTATGCCATTGAGATAAAAGCTCGATACGTTTAATCCGGTGTAGCCTTTCGTTTGGCAGTTTTATATGACATTCTTTTATTGTTGCTTACCAGTGCTATAAGAATTTATGATAAGTAGCATAAAAGTTTAAAAAAAAAACATAAATTGAGGTGAAATATGATCTAAGAGTAAAACCAATTTTGAAATGAATCCACTTGGAATCGAATTTGGGGTGCAAGCTTGCTTAGTAGAAATGCTAACCGTATAGATCACGACCGCCGACGATTTCATCAGACTAACCGACAATTTGTTTCCAATGACCGTTTTGGAAGCGTAATAAACTTTTATATTTTTAATTTTCGATCACCATCGGGAATGGAATACAGTATGTGACATATTATTGTTATTATTGACAACCTGATAAGGGAAAATCTATTATTTTTCCTTTCCTTACTGACATAAATAAAGTGATAGCATACCTGACGCTGACTTTCTTTTTGATTAATATATGTTTGTGAAAGCAAAACTTTATGAATATTGAATTGAGTTTTTGAATAACATATAAATTTTTTGGAATGTAGAGGCTTGTTTATAATACACGGATAAGAAAAAGTAAAAAAAAGTTATCGTCGATTCTGTTTCACAAAAAAAGAAAGATCTTTGTGTAAGATCGACGTAACTAAGAAGCAACGGGATTGTATGAAAAGACTCTGTACAAAAGGCACTTTTTATGACCACTGCTATAAAACAACGCTCCCTCATGTATGTTATATTAAGGAATGTTCATGTAGATATTTTCTGAGAACCTGTGAATTCGATTTCACCTCCAGACTGTCTGCTCCGCAAAAATGGTCGTTTCTTTCGAATAATTAAATTTATTACCCCCAATAAAAACAGAATTCCCCCACACGAGCATACAGTATATAACAGGGATCGGAAAACTTTTGAAACGTTGATTGGCGATTGATTATATTTCTCACGTTTGAGGAAATTTGTCAGTCTATATATAATGCGGATATCGGATATCTAATACACCCTATCATGTATTGAATCTATCGAATGTACATAGGTTGTTTAACTAAACAAGTCTTTATAGATTAAACCCGGAGTTCATATGGCAAGGTGATTCAAAGACAATCATATACATATTGACATACATACCATTACGTCAGTTCTCTTTTGGGAATACATAGAGAACAGAGTGGCAGACTTTCCTACGTAATTACATTACCTTCAACTCTTCTACATTACAAAAACAAGATTGAAACTCTTTTTAAACCAAACACTTCACCCACTTCATATTATCTCACTAGATAATAGTAGTCTCAGGTGGAGTTGCTTTAGTATATTTAAAATACCAACAACGGACGCGGCAACCAAGTGTGCCGATGTCACCTATGTGAATAAAATTAACGAGATTCTATAAAGTCGACATCACTTGACACTGGCGTATACTCTCAAATACAGGAGTTCACGGCCATTTTTCAATAAGAAGAAGCAGATTGATTGTTTTGTAGCAGTGTCGCCACAAAGTAGAGTATTTCAGGCAACATATAAAATTGCGAAACATTAAAAAAGGAACTGAATAATATTGTTAAGTTCGTAGACGTCTTTGTTCTTGGCGGCAAGAATAGCTCGTTCACCCAGCCAATTGTGATTCTTATAATTGATTTGAATATTGGGAAATACTCTTTCAGCCAATTCTTCTTTTGACGGCACTAAATTACAGAAGTTATGAGCCATTAAAATTCGTCCTGAGGTCATATCAACCGGCACCTTTCTGTTCCCAATTTCCAGCAATTGATGTGAGAATATCTCAGCTGATCGATCGTTTTGCAGCTGGACACGCATATTTGTAGTTAATTTCAACGTCTTTACGTTACTCTTCCCTTAACATATAGTTGTAACTAATTAAATGTTAAGCGAAGACAAAAAGATAATTGCAACAAATTTAAAAAAATCTCCATTTCTACATACGATTTGATAGATTTTGAAATATAAACATAGAGATAAAATTTAATTCTATATAGAAAATATACTTTTGATATTCCTACTGACGCCTTCCAGCCACTCTCAGCCTGTCGCGTTCATTCTGTTGAGAACGAAGCAGTTCTGAATCTGTAGAACGCAATCACCGTGCTCGCAACTGTATTTGAGCGTATTTGAGCCATTATTTGTCTGTTTGGCTCGTTTGCTTACACGACATAACCTGTAAATGAGCAATGTTTAGTATTGCGTGATCAATTCCAATGCATTTCACGATATCATTTGAATTTAAATGAAAATCAATCGACGAATCACAAATCCCCCGCCAATTGCATTGAAAAATAAGGAAAAACTGTTAAAAAACGAAATGAAAGAATCCGAAATGGCAAAAATACTATGTCACACACACCTAACAATGAGAAATGTTTAGTTTGGTTCCAACCCGGGAATTGCGGGTTCAATTTCAGTTGGGACCCCGATAATTTGAAGAGGTTTCCAGACTGGTTTTCATTTTAAGTATCTTTGACATCTTTCTGGCTTGTTGGAAGACATTGCCATATGGAAGATGCTGCATTCAGTTTTTTGTTGGATTCAAGACAACTCGACACTTGGATGTAATAAAACTATTAACTACAGTTAAAACCACCTAAAGAGGGTCCATTTATTTGTATTATGCCGTTAGGACTAAACCCAAAAACGCTCGAGTGGAAGAAATTTGTCTTATCAAATAAGCTAGACGACATACAAATTAATCGGTATCCCTTCACCTAAGATACGTAGAAATATTGCAGATGGCACAGAAAAAACAAAACAAGTCTAGAATACAAGATAGCCTTTATATGGTCACCAGCCAGCAACATCGAGATTATAATCCAGGAATAGTTTTGCGAAGAGAGCGCGAGAACTCACGATGTCTACGGATGAAGCGTGTTTTCGGAAGTGGAAAGAAAAAAACTACTGATGACTGAATGGAGCTTTCGGAAAAGATAGCACCTGGAGACCAACTGCGTTGGCCTACTTAGAGAGCACTGAATATACTCCGAGCAGCGCTGACTAGAAGCAAGGTTAACATGTAGAGGTGGGGTATTTTGAACGAAAGTAGCATCGAATGTGATTATGGGGAAAAACATGTATATAACATACATAACGTATGCTAGTTTGTGTCAACATTGAGAACTACATGCTCTGAACCTGATTGATGAGTATGATAGGGCGATCTGTGTTGCCTCCTATTGGAAACACATGGCATACTTGATGGTCTGGACACGGAAATGAGCTAATAAGGTTGTCAAAGACTATCGTGATCGATAGCAAAATGTATAAATATTGACTGGTTAACCTCGATAAAATGTTTGTCGATCCCTGACATAGACTATGGGGATGTTCTGAGGATGTTCGATCAAAGTAATCCGCAGCAGCCAACGAAAAGGGTTGGAACTTTATAAATAACTATTTCAATAAACGTTCTCACGTTTATTTCCTTTCGAAACGTCTGGATTGAATTGCGTAAAGTGCGTTTTAAAGTTTTATTACGTGAACAACGTAAATTCGAAATTTACTTTAGATTTTATGTTAATAGGAAACAATAAAGTGAGAGGTCATCGACTCAATAAATCTCCACAATACATTTTCATAGTGAAATTATTGAAATAAATATACCTGCGTCGCTAGCTGCCACCATGATCGAACGAAACAAGTGCAACACTTTTAGTTTCCTTTCTAGATTCAATTCAAATGTACAAGTACTCGTATTAATGTTTTGTCCTGAAAATAGTTTTGTTTTTTTTCAGATAGGCATCATGGAACAATTTTTTCGTTACTTATTTCATTCAAAATGTGCGGAATGTATAATACTGTGAAAGATAATAGTTCAACGTATATTCTTATGGAACATAATTAGTTTTTTATAACATTTTGAAGATACAACAAAGAAGTTGTTTACTCGGTTCTTGATGCTTTATTACTTCCGAAAATATAAAAAAACGACTCTAACCAAAAATTAGATATGTACAGTGTATGGTGACGATGCTGTAAGCAATTGTGTGTGTGTCAAATGTGGTTTAAAAATGTGCAATGGTGAAACGATACTCGAAGATGGTGTCCACTCTAGAATGTTGATAATCGCTGATGAGCAAATCAAGGCTTTGATTGAGAATATTCAGCTTTTTACAACACGAGAGATTGCCGAGATAGTGACAATATCGAAAACCACCTTTTATGAGCATTTGATGTAATTTTTCTTTAAATTTTATCTAAAAAAAGAACCCGATTAAGTCGATTCAATAAAATGAATAACATACACATTATCACGCCGTGTCATCTATGGGGTAGGCACAAATAACAGATCTCTATACTTTTCTACCCAAGCAGAAAACTTTCATCTTCTCCATGTATGCATATCTTGTCTTATACTTTTAAAAAAATAAGGTTATTTAAACAACTACTAACATTATTGTGATGCATAATGCTAGTTCAACAATTCGAGACAAAATTGGTCCTCGATGAGGTAAAAATGGTCATAACTTTGTTTGTCTTGAGAATGCACTGAAACAAAGTATTTTGTCACACAAAAGTGGGTAAGGCGCTCTGGAACAACAATAAAGTTTATCACTTGCAGTAAGGAATCACTGCGACCTGGAAACACGGAACTAAAAGCGTTTTATGAGCGAACCTTTGTCACCACTCTCGATCTTTGTAACATCTTAGAGCTCTTATGGTTTAAGGGAACTTTTTTGCAGACAACACGTTCTATGAATGAGTTTGATATATCGCAGTTTTATTTGCTAAATCCGTTTATTTCTAAGTTAATAAAACAAACAAAACGATTGTTTTGCCTAAATCTGAAAAAAAAACAGGAAAATAGTCACAGATATTCTTTAAAATGCATTACAGTAATCTCTTAATTTACGCAGGTAATTAGTAACAGTAAAATAGCGCGTAAATAAAAATCGTGTGAATGGAGTCCTTGAATTGAATGTAAAATAGACGATCCTATATAAATTTCCAAATATAACATACTTTGTTAAAAAAGCTTTAAATGATTTTTTTCAATAAGTGGTTATTGATAAAAAAAAATATTTTTTTAAAGATAATTTGATATGGCGATCACACCAAGAGCGCTTCCTAAATAGTTCGACCTATTAACTTACATAAGATGTACAGAGAACAAGTGAATTTTCAACTTCTTTACCGAACACTTCACCAATTTGGAGATCTGCCTCAGGAAAGACGAAATACTTTTCCACAGAAGACATCCCGCTACCTGAAATGTTCTGTCGAAATATTTAAGTTTGCCAACTCACCTTGGAATCTGAAAGTATTTGCAGCGCTTGATCTGCGACGAGATTCAAAGATTTTACCATTTAATACAATTCTTAAAATATCAAGGAACCTGATTATCGATTGCCTTGAAATCTGTAGCTCCAAATTTATGTAGAACCTTCTCCTCTACTGATATGAGATCTATACAATTTATGGAACGTAAGATTTTCTGTACCTGTTAAAGATCTTTCTCACTGAATATATAAGTAGATCACTTTTATTGCGCTATTTTATAAAATAATATCGCGTAATCGGCACTTTGTTTTTTTTCAAAACAGCACATAGTACCACTTAATAAATACCACATTCAGGTGGAATAATAACTGAAAGTATATTTAAAAATGAGAAACTCATAAAATAAAAAGTTTCTCAACTAGACTTTTATTACGGGTAAGGCAAGGCTGTCTCTGATATTCTAGCTTCGTAATGACGTATAGGATAATACATCTAACGGAAGTAGTTAAGCTGACTTTGATAAGCGGCTTATTACAGCATTGAAATTGTATTGTATTTATTACACTTGTTGAGTACAGAACAACCTGGTGGGCTTATTGCGAATCCACAATCTCTTCCAATAAATTAGAAAGATGCCTCAAATGAAAATCCCACTGGAATCTTTTTTTTTAATCTGGATTTCAATGACAATCAAGTCCACATCCCCAGAGTTAGAGGACAATCGTCTTACCAACTAGAATACGGAGGTCATCCACTGTGTTCCCTTGTGACTTTGTTTCCTACCGCAACATTCGTAACATTTACAATTTAACCACACTTTTTTTTTTTATAAAATATAACCTCAGAAACTCATAACATACTCGTATATGTACATTTGGCACAGAAAAAAGTTCTCAAAAAAAATTATAACAAATCCTGTAAATTCTCAAATTCTTCTTCTGTATAAATCCCCTTCGCTATCTGGAGATTCGTGACAAATCTCTTCATATAAAACTTAAGGTACGGAACTCAATCAAACGCTCTCCAATATTTCTCTCGAACCAAACTGTCGAATCTTACACTAAACCCCCGCTGTTCTCTGTCGGGACCGTTGGATGGCAGCGCTTGAATGATGCCACGGTCATTTGTTTTGGCTTGGCTAACTCTGGCCGCCCTGAGCTAGCTGTGGTATTGACAATTTGTCGGGTCGGACGGGGAGGGTATGCATATTAGAAACGTGGCCTGTCTCGTGGTACAAGATCGGATTTATCAAAAGTTTTTTTTATTCATGTGAAATAAATTACGATCAAAATGGTGAGGTTTTGCTGTTGTTTTATTTTTCTTTCACATGCTGAGTACTTTATTTTTTTACTGGTGTTTTAGAAGCTTGGTTTTTACACGTGTATGTCTGCTCCATTTTGAACCATAAGTAATTGGTTTAAACTTCACGTGAAAAATTCGTTAATTGATTTCATATTACTTCTATGGTTTAGTTGTGAAAGTGCTTATCGTTCACCTGGGTTGTTCCAAATTTTACCCAAAGAACGGAACCAGTTTGATTTTTTTATTTAAGATCTTTTAGTATCTGCCTAGTTTGTTGGAAGGATTTGCTCTACCGAAGTTGACCATTTCGATGTTTGATTGAAACATTGTTATCTAGTTATATGTAGGTGTTAACTATTTTTAAGAAATTGTGTAAGATAATTAAAATAAAAATTAGACGCAGGAAACTAAAATGAAGTTAGCTTATAATTATGATATAGAAATTACATTAGTTTTTAGTAATACGTTTGTGTACGGGTATAATCTTTGGCAAAAGCAGAGCAAATATAATGCATACTGCATTCTATTTGCTCTGCCTAAATTTAGTCCTTCAGAAATGTTTACCCGTGGTCGATCGCCAGGTTTCGATGCACTTCTGACGAAACGATTATGGAGAATACATAAGTGTATAATGTTAACCGACAACTCATTAATAAGAGTGATTACAAGTCAACAATTTATACTGCATCTGCGTAAAATGTGGTTAAAGATTGGATTCATGTTTCTTGTCAAAATATATGACAAGTCTGAACAGAATATTTTTTTGCTTTTAATATTTTACCTAACTGTGTACTGTTATAAATTATCGTTATTATTATTATATTGCATCATAAAGTAGAAATATAAAAAAGATCATTGTGGAAGTAGAATAAGACAATATATTATTTATCATTTGGGGAGCACAATTGTCATTATTATTATATTGCATCATAAAGTAGAAACATAAAGAAGATCATTGTGGAATACGAATAAAACAATATATTATTTATCATTTGGGGAGCACAATTGTGCTCCCCTGATGATGAAATGCAAGCTTGAAACCGGTAGGGTTATACTGTTACAAAAAGTGGAATAAACAGTGTTTGATAAAACAAATTACAATGTCTTTAAACCTCCACAATATTAATGTCTTAACTATAAAAACATTGAAACCGGTAGGGTTATACCGTTACATAAACTGGGACAAACAGTCTTTGACTAAACAAATTACAGTACATAATTACAAATTACAGTACTGTAATTTGTTTAGTCGAAGACTGTTTGTCCCAGTTTATGTAACGGTATAACCCTACCGGTTTCAATGTTTTTACTTCATCATCAGGGAAGTACAAATACTACTTGTTTTTGACTGATTAATATTATTCTTAAAACTATCTAAATTATAATTCATTTGATTATTGAAATTTATAACAGTTTTCCTGGAGCATATTAAAAGTAATTATTTACTATGTGTATGTATTTGTGTGTCAATTGCTCTTTTTCATCTTACTCATCAACTTTAAGTTCACATTTATCCCTAATCACTTTATTCCGTATTCTGTAATTCATTGTCACCCTACATATTTCTATAAGTGCATGCATTTCTACAGCAATTGTTTGATCCTTTTCAGTTTATTTCCACGTTTCCCTCCTATAAATCAACATTTCCACTACAAATCCACTAAAATATTGTAGTGGACTATCATCTCAGCAGATTTCGACACAATTGATTTTGTTTTCTATCTTATATTATCTAAAAAAATACTACCTGAAATGAAAATATTTTTTAATTTTTAAATCAAAGTGGCCACCCTAATCTTAAGACCAAGAGTCAATATGTGCCTTTGCGAGGCCACAATCTGCAATGCACCAATCTATTGCATTTCGGGACAAATAATACTCCCAGCCATATAAATTGTACATCCGACATTTCTGCTTAAAAGCTATTTGTTTTGATCGAAAGCTGGATAAGAATTTTGTGGTTTAATTAATATATGGTTTAATGCGCTTCAGTGCAATATGGTAATCGAATATTTTGGGGTCAAATAAAATCCAGTGTTCTGTTATGGAGAGTTTATTGGTTAAATTCAGTATTTCTCAAAGTAATCCTTGCCGTATTACTTTAAAAAAGTTATAGAAACCTTAGGACTTGTATCATGTCATAGAATATAAAACTAGGTTCTTTATTACATTAATGCCAAAAAGCTTAAATCGACAATAAAAACTTGACCAAAAGGAACAAAGTAGGGGATTATTAGTAAATATTTTTTATTATTTTCGTCCATTTAATATAAGGACAATTTTTAATTGTTACATTAATATTAATTAGTTTTTTCTATTAAGAAAAAAATTATAAGTGAAAAACGTTTAAATGTCGGTTATTTCCTTGGATCTGCTATGAAGAATTTGATTGAATAGGTGATTAAAAAATAATTCTAATAAAATATACAAATTAGAATGCCTTTACTACTAAATACCAAAAAATTCTAGCTTGAACAAGTTAGATTGTGTATGGACATACACCTGTTTCATTTCTGCAGATAATCGATTGATGGTGACCCTCATCAGGTCAGGCCAGCATAAGCACTCTTTGCATTAGTAGAATAACAAGTGTCAAAAGATAAAATACTAAAATCAAAAGAAATAATAATGTGTAGACTTTTCAAAATTACACTGTTTCGAACTCTGCACGACCATCTTGGCATGTATAAGATGAACGCAAAATGGGTGCCACAACTCTTGAGTGCTATCCTAAGACAATGACATGGTGAATGTTACATTAAATTTTTAATGCTCTTCCTCTTCTTCTCAGTCTCATGTCAGGTTCCCCCAACGTTGAATATCATCTGAGAGTAGGCATCTTTGTCCCCGGCAGCCCGAAAAAGATCCTCAACGCTCCTTATATCAGTCCAATCACGAATATTGCGGAGCCAGGAAATTTGCCTTTTACCAAAACCTCTTCGACCCTCTATTTTGCCTTGGATGATCAGCTGCAGTAATTTGTAGTTTGCTCCTCTAAGTACATGACCCGAATAGGACACCTTTTGTATTTTAATGTAAGTCAGCAACTCTCTATCGACTTTGGCTCTTTGAAGAACCCTTGTGTTGCTGACTATATCCGTCCAGGGTATCCGTAGCATTCTCCGGTGCATCCACATTTTGAATGCTTCCAGTCGGTTCATACTACCAACTTTAAGAGTCCATGATTCCATTCCATGCAATAACACTGACCAAACGTAGCATTTGACTAACCGTTGACGAAGTTTCAAGTTTAGATTATCATCGCAGAATACGCTTCTCATTTTATTGAAAACCGCACGAGATGATGCAATTCTGCATTTAACTTCGGTTTCTGGGTCGAGGTCTTCCACTAGGATAGTTCCGAGGTATTTAATTGTTTCCACTCTCTCTATATCAGCACCGCTCAATGTAAGACGTGCTCCTGCGTGATCCTGCCGGCCAAACATGATGAACTTAGTTTTACTCACGTTCATGTTCAGCCCCAGCCTCCCACCGGCTTCATTAATTCTATCTATAAGCGTTTGAAGGTCGTCAATACTGTCTGCCAGAACAACTGTATCATCTGCGTACCTGATGTTATTGACGCATACACCGTTTAATGCTCTACAATGGGATATGTAAAGAAATAATCGAGTCAATTGCGACGGTGGATGAAACTATGTTTTTTTTTACTATAAGCGTCTGTCGAAAAGGGACTTGATGGAGTGGACCCATCCGAGATCACCACGCCCAAAAAAACTAATGTGACACAAGCTAAAAAAAGATGATAGCTACAATTTTCAGGGAATTTTACTGATTTTCTTAAATAAAAAAATACTGCGTTTTAAAGCAAGTGTGTTGCTGAGGGCTTCCATTCAACAATGTGGTTTCCAAGAATTGAGTCACACACCCTTTAGTGCTGACTAGTCCTGAGTGACTATTCGATATGTGGGAAAATAAAAATAACAGTGGCGAAAAAGCGACCTCCGTTGTGTTACACTGTTTTGAAAATAAATTTTTTAATATTTTTTCAGTGGTACTGTAAAATTTATTTTTCTTTCTAAAAAATACATTGAACTGTAGGATGTAATTTAAATATTTGTTTCATGCTTTTCTTTTTTTTATAACCTTGGACTGGAAACTTTTCGACCTTCTTACACAGCTCTGTGTTAAAGAACCAGCAATGCAGAAATAGTACAAGAAACAAATCTAATGAAAGATGTGTTAAAGGCAATTATAATAAGAAAATAAAGTGATAATTATATTAAGAAAATAAAGTGATAATTTCTTTCGAGTAATAAAGAAAGCAAACTAACTTAATACGCGTAAAATAGAAATTAATTATAAATAATAAAATATATTCAATTGATTAATGGCCGAAGAGGTGTTGGCAGGAGGCAAATCTCCAGGATCCGCAATATACGTGATTGGACTGGTATAAGGGGTATTGGAGATCTTTTTCGGGCTGCCGGGGACAAAGATGTTTACTCTCAGGTGATATTCAACGTTGGGGGGACCTGACATGACACTGGGAAGAAGAAGAATTTGATTGATTAAATGTAAAAGATTATTTTTAAACTGTTATTACTAATTATATAAATTATAATTTTTTGTAGAACATGCTCTTATACTCGTATATTGCATCCACAGTAGGCTAACTTAAAATAATATCCTATAATTATTTAATATATCGATTAAATTAAACTGTAAAGAAAAATATTTTATGGTATATAACATCATATCTACCAGAAATAAGGATGGGAAAGTAGCGACTGCAGCAATAAGATTGGATTTTTACCCACATCAAAGGCACTGTCATAATTTTATATTCGCGATGATTATGAAAATGAAATAAGTTTTGTTATTCCTAATTCTTACCATATTAAAGTTTTTTTTGTATACAAATTTGCCGTCTGGCAATTTATTCCAGACAACCAGAAATATGATAAAAGGTCTGAAGTGAAACCTGACTGCAAAATGTTTTAATAAAATTGGGTAATTATGAGAATCGAGCCTGTAACCCCCAGTTCAGAATACAGGCGTTTTACCAACTAGGCCATGGAGGCTTAATATGGTTGCAGAACTTAACAACATTTCTGATCCTTAATTATTGCTACATTTTTTTTCTTTGAGTGTCGATATTATAAGTTTATATGGAGTGACAATGTATGACAGAATACGGAATGAGGTGATTAGGGATTAATGTGAACTTAAACCTGATGTATTGAGTAAGATGAAGAGTGCGTTGAGTAAAATAAAAAAAGACCAACAAAACAAATATATAGTGTTAATGTGGGTGGAACGTATGTTTAAAAGATGGAAACGTAGGAAGTCAGAGAAGTCATCTGAGTTGTATGAGAAGATGCAAAGGACGTGTCAATATAGGAAAGTCTGGCGCTTTGTCCTTTCTACCTATCCGACAGGGAAGTGACGTAATGGTATATATGTACTAAGTATATATATTATTAGTTATCACTTTTCATATATTTAAAAAGACATTATGATTTGTTTTAATCAAACATGTTTATTTCACTTCAAAAAGTGGAATAAACAGTGTTTGATAAAAACAAATGTTAATGTCTTTAAACTCCCACAATGTTAATGCCTTAAGTATAAATAATGTATTAAAAAAAGCTCTTTTTAATCACGAAATGAGTTAATGTAGTTTATGAAAATACCAATACAATAAAAAACAACCAAACTTTTGCTTTTGTGGTATTTATTAAGTTTGTGGCTGAGTGATGCTGAAAGCTGACAGGGATTGTCAATGTGTGGGGAGGCGGAACACATAATTTAAATTTTATATTTCGTAAATAAATTTTTATTTTTTTACAATATGTTTGAAGCTACATATTGCGATTCATACATTGGTAACGTAATAACGTCTTCAATGTTCTTAAGAAAGAGCTTGGAGTATTAATTAATCATTGCAAGTTTATATATTTATTAAGTTTAGATCAAACCAGATTTCGATCATAACCTGATATAGGAGCCATCCAAGATAACAATGTAATGACAAACATGATGGGACTAATGATCTTCTTGAAAGAGATTTAATTTTGTTAGTTCAATTGCGGTCAATATATATAGACCATTCGCGAACGCATTGCCAAAAATTTGAATCAGATCTACTAACTACATACAGGCGAACTATTACATGTATCTGCATTTGACAGTAAGTCTTTATTCAACTTTTTACTCGATCAGGATCACCGTTAATCGAAAGCTACTAATAATAGTTTACCGTTATCGAAAGCTTTTAAATCAAAGTAACTTAACTGATCTTTCATATACAATGTTTATTAAATAAGATTTAAAGTATTTTGATATTGTAGATGTGAAAGATTTGTGCCGTGATCATGGAAAGTAAGGCTGGATTGAGTCAATGATGTTTTTAAAAAAGGAAATGTAAACAGTCAGAGAAATCGCTAGAGCTGTATGGATGTAGAGGAGGCGAACGATATGTCGAGAACACAGTCTGGCACTCTGCTCATTTTGCCTATCCCAGTAGGGATATTGCGTGATGGTATATCTGTATTTAACTATTTAATAATGTTGAGAATCTCTGTTTGTACCATGTGGCTAGCATCAGGTGAGCACATTTATAAACATTAGCTTTTAACTTTAAACTAAGTAAAGCTTTCTACAATACAATAAGTAAAACAAAGTGCACCCGCTCAGCAGTGTCATGTAGAAAGGTTTATGACATCGCCCAACCGGAGCCAAGCTACTAGACAATGGATGTGCCTTGTTTTCTTGTTACACTCATTATATATTCACTTTATTAGATACATTGAAGAAGACTGAAAACACTGCCTTAAATTTTTAAGAGGATTTTTCATCATAATTTATATAATATAAAATTCGTCATAATAAAAGTTCTTTGACGACTTCTGTAGACCTGTTGATAAGTCGAGTGTTGCGGGTTCGATTAACGATTTGATCATTTTCTATTGTATATTAATTTATTTAACACTTTCATGCAAATATTGTACATCTATTGGGTGTATTTCTTCAATAATTTTTTTTCCTTAAATCAGTTTTTATTTTATAATAGTTAATAGTATCTATGTCTGTCTTAAATTTGACACATGAAAATAATATTTGAAAAATAGTTGTGAAAATCAATGTAAAAAATAAAAATCATGGAACACAATGTTGAGTTTTTTTATTTATTTATTTTTTCAAAACAGGCTTAGCCCAATTACTTTGAAAAATACAAGACATTAAAAAAGAAGAAAAATTACATAGAAAAAAAAAAAAAATTATATAAAATAATGCATATGCATACATACGAGTATATACACACAAACATATGATACACATATATTCACAGTCACTTAAGTATGTTGATGAGTGCTTTCTAACACGCTCAATCTAAGAAGAAAATTTACTTTTGCTTTTGGTAATGTGATATGAAATATGTCAATATCCGAAGCAGTCCCGTTCAGAAGAGTTAAGGCCCTTCCAACAGGCATAGCGGCTGGAAGACCCGTTCTTGCGTATGCTATTGAGAACAGTTCTTGCCGGCGCAGTCTAGTGTAATTGTTAGGAACATTTAACGCTAATCTTTGTAGTAATGCTGGACAGCTCACAACTCCTCGAACGAGTTCGACAACGTATATCAGGAGACGCAGATCTCTTCTTACGCTCAAGGAGTTATACCCGAGCATGCCCAGCAGGAACTGAGTAGGATAAAGCCATGGATAGACACCGAACTCTCTCATATATAGATATCGTAGATATTTTTTTTGTACTTTCTCCACCATGAGCGAGTTCTGCGCCCCCACCGGGCTCCAAATGCAAGCATTGCTTTCTGAGTTGCGAGTTAAGAGTAAGAATTTTCTGACATGAGTTGCGAGTTAAAGGTAAGAGTTTTTGACTTGGAATATTTTGAAATAAATAATACGTCTTTAGTTCATAAAAAAATCTATAATTTGTTAGCCACTTAAGACCTCTTTTTCTCCTTTTGGTTTGCTATTGTAATAAAAGTAACAATATAAATAAATATATATGATGTTTAATTGTGTGAAGAATAATTTGCATTATTGTATTGTATTACACTTTCGTCGTTGCATATACTATAGTCGTCGTTATTGCTTGGCCTCATAGTCGAGAATCCCCTCACCATTACACCATCAATACAGTTGGAATGCAAATCTGTGCCATGGAGTTTTTTTTTCCCGTCTCATTCTTCTTTTTTCTCATCTTTAATGAGTGAGCCTTTTCACACCAGAAATTTCAGTGGTCTTTCCACTGTACTGGATTCGATGGCACACCTGATGTGACATGATCGGAGCATAAATCCAGTACAGTGGTCTTTGCACTGTACTGGATTCGATGGCACACCTGATGTGACATGATCGGAGCATAAATCCAGTACAGTGGTCTTTCCAGTGTACTGGATTCGATGGCACACCTGATGTGACATGATCGGGGCATAAATCCAGTACAGTGGTCTTTCCACTGTACTGGATTCGATGGCACACCTGATGTGACATGATCGGAGCATAAATCCAGTACAGTGGTCTTTGCACTGTACTGGATTCGATGGCACACCTGATGTGACATGATCGAATCATAAATCCAGTACAGTGGTCTTTCCACTGTACTGGATTCGATGGCATACCTGATGTGACATGATCGGAGCATAAATCCAGTACAGTGGTCTTTCCACTGTACTGGATTCGATGGCACACCTGATCGGAGCATAAATCCAGTACAGTGGTCTTTCCACTGTACTGGATTCGATGGCACACCTGATCGGAGCATAAATCCAGTACAGTGGTCTTTCCACTGTACTGGATTCGATGGCACACCTGATGTGACATGATTGGAGCATAAAACCAGTACAGTGGTCTTTTCACTGTACTGGATTCGATGGCACACTTGATATGACATTATCGGAGCACAAATGCATGTTTTTTATCATTTTTTTAAAGAATAAACATTACCGTAATCATATGTATCCTTATACTTCCAAATACTAGATGGAAAAAAATATCTGTGTCATTTCAAGGGTAGTAAAACAGCGCGGGGCTCGAACCGGCCACATTCCGCACAGAAGTTCAGTACATTACCACGTGGGCATACACCTCAGTACAATCTGGCAATATCTTCCAACCAACCAGAAAGATGTTAAAGAGGCCTTAAGTAAAAACGAGACTGAAATTCTTTAAAAAAAAAATGGATTTCAACAGGAGTCAAACCCGCAACATCGGGTTGAGAGACAAGCATCTTACCAACTAGACCACGGAGGTTGTCTGTATAATATACATATACCAAAAGTTGAACATTTCATATCGGACTACTTAGTGAAATTAGAAAATATAATGTTTGACATTTGTTCTGTATACATCAAAACTGTAGAAAAATATTATACTATATATATTGGACCAAAGTTGGTTAGTTCATGATAATATTATTATTATAATAATAAAAATATAAATAATACAAATAGCTAATTTTTCTGAAGAATCAATCGCATAAATACCAAAAGAGAAAAAAATATAATTTCTGTATACTCGTATATAATATGTGTATCTACTTAGTGAAATTAGAAAATGCAATATTGACAATCAAGGTATAAAACTCATACATTGTAAATGTTGTCAACATTTTAAAATTTACTGAAGACATAACAATATTGTCGCATTTATAAATGTTGAAATATTGAAAATGATAAGAAAATCGATAAAAGTTACTTTTCCATCAATTTAATCTAGTGAAATACAACCTTATGACAACACAATTGCCAACCCTTAAGCTAACACGCCCAGTAAACTTCCTTGAGTGTCACTCAAACTGTGCACAAATCTTAACAATATAACGATTATAAATAATTACTCAAAGATATTTAAAAAAATAAACTAGTTATAATACATAATTCTGAAAAAAATAGCATAATAATAAACACACAGCGTTTTTTTTAATTAATTTATTTTTTATCCACTTTACCCGGATTTCTCCTGTTACACAAATAGGGTCTGCTTCTAGCGTTAGTTCATTCGTTAGGAAGAATATCAGCCAGAAATCTTCTCATACTGCTAAACGGTACCGAGAATATATCAACAGTGTCATTCAGTTGGTTCAATATCTCTTTACCACGCGTGACTGAGTGTTTAGCCATGATATTCGTCCTGTACGTTGGTATGTAGAACAGAGGGTGATTCCTTGCACGGCTATATTTATTAGGTACATATAAACTAAGTGCTTCTAGAATTGTGGGACAGTTAAAGCAACCTTGAAAAGCCTTAAGTAGGAATATCGCAATGGATTCTTGCCTTCTTGTTTCGAGGCTTCTATAGTTACACACCATGAGAAGTTCGCCATGGTGAGCATATTTGGAATAATCGCGCTTTGTTCTGTACTATAGATATCTGAGGGTTTTTTTGTATTTGTTCTATATTGTTTTTATATTTAAGCTGATAAAGAGCCCAAACTGTAGATGCATATTCTAATTAGATAATTATATAAGTTTCGAAGGATATCGGTACTGTTAAATTCCCTTGATTGATTGAGATTAGCAAACGATCAAAAAGACACGCGAGATTTTGTCAAAACCATGTTATACAAAGAGATATAAATAATAGGTGTTATTCTGAGCTAATCCCGAAAAAAAAAAAACAAATCAGGAATCCAGATTGTACTGCTCGCGCTTTACACAGCCACTGTCACTATGTTTTACTAATCACACAAATATTTTTAATCTATCATTAAGATGGGGGTTGGTTCCCGTGTAAGAGCGCCTTTGAGGAGAACATGTTCTCTAAATGGCACTTTATCATCATTGTATTATTGTTTTTAATCATATTTGGATTATACAATACTTGAGTTATTATTTGAACTATTTTTAACTCATTTACTCTCATACTAATTTATTGCTTTAAAGCAATTTCTTCATGTCGAACAGTTTTTGCTTCAAAATAATTATTGGTATCCACGATCGTGTCTTGAAATTGGTTAGTTAAAATAGTATCAGAGAAAAAGTAACAAACTTTGACGACCTCCGTGGCATAGTTGGAAATACGATTGCCTCCCAACCTAGAGGTGGCGGGTTCACTTCCTTTTGGAACCCAGAAAAAAAAGGATTCCAGTTCGGTTTTTCCCTTCAGGCCTCTTTAACGTATTTCTAGTTGTTTGGGAGATATTGCCATATGACAATAAACCCGTCAGTTTGTACTGTATACAACGAAAGAGTAACACAAAACTATATTTAAAAAATAAATCGGAAAAAAAAAAAACATTTATGGATAATATAATTTTGTTATACTCGTATAGTGATGAATCACGTTACAAAAAAATATTGATACTTGAAAACATTTCTTTCAAATCATCAACAATATTTTCTTCATGAATGGATCAAAAAGAAATCGCTGATTGATCCGTTAAAAAAACTTCCTAGTGGATAGGCAAAAAAAACCGGCCAGCTGTTATATATGTATATATAAAGCTCGATTTATTATTGATCGGCAATTATTATGTATGCTGAGCTGTGTGTAAGAGACAGAACACACTTGAAATACGAGACGTCAGACCTTGTAATAATATTTATGCAGACGTTAGAAAAACATTCCGTCGATGAATAACGGCAGTGTAAACTCCTTTCTGGGACTTTAATAAAGCCCTGTTTACATTTACCCGATACAATAATATTTTCTCTATTCGAGTGACATATTGAATGGAAGAGACGAGCGCTCTTGAGTGGTATTGAAATAACGAGGAAGAAATTTTAATAAAATATGCCACCGAAGCTCTACTGGAGACTCGAATTCATCCGGAATTTTCATGCAAAGTTTGTTTGTGATCCGTTCCTTTGAACTGAATTTCTTTCTTTTTTTATCGGAGATTTTGGAGATTTGTGTGTTTTTCTAATGTCACCTGTAATATGTGAAAGCAAAGTAGTACGACAATAATAAATTTATTACCATTTTTAAGTGATAACCTCCGTGATCTTGTCGTTATTGTTGGGCCTCGTAGTCGAGGATTCCTTACCACTCGAACGTCAATTCAGTTGGAAAACGAAGCGGTGCCTTGGAATTTGTCTTAAAGTGGTGAGCCGTAAGCAATTTCACTGGCAACACCACTGTGCTGGATACGATGGCAAACCAAAATGGGACGATCGGAGCACTATTTTCAATATGTTTGTCCTCAATTTAATTTTAACCTGAAAAAGTACGATCATATACTCATATATTTCACTTCATACTAGAAGACGCTGAACTGGTTGAACGTGAGAAATAGACGACAAATTAACATGCTATATCTATTGAATAATATCTTTTACTGTCCCGCCGCCCCCTCTTATCTCGTTAAAAATGTTCAGCGTCTTTCCGATCATAGACTTGCGCTGCACTAAGATAGAGATTGTTTATTAACCTTCCCAGTTCACCGCTGTTATTTGTTTACGTCGTCCTTTACTGTCTATGCAGTGAGACTCTGGAACCAGTTACAAACCAATGCTAGATTCGCTCCATCCTTTGCATGTTTTAAGAAGCGACTGAAAAAGCTCTCAATATCTAGCTAGTAATATAACGTGTTTCATACCTGATTTTTCTTACCTCTTCGCCATCTTTTCCTTTTCTTTTGAAGATATCTCACTTTTACTTTAACATGTTAATAATGCCCATGAATTTCACATATATGAATAATTTCTTGAACATTTTTTGCGACCATGAAATTTACTTTTACTGTTTGGTTGGAAAATATTGCCACCTGGCAATAAACCTGCCAGATTGTAATGCCAATGAAGTGTCAAATAAATAAATAATAAAATAAGACTAAAGTCATAGGTGTCCTTAGATCCTCGAATACTAGGTTGAAAAAATGCTTCTTGTCATTCGAGGGAAGTAGCACAGCGCGGGGTTCGAGCTGGCGAACCTCCGCATGGCCATGTACCTTCTAAGCTAGCTGGCAAAACGACTGACTTCCACTGGGTGTTTCGATTTCAATTCTCGATGGTAGTCTAAAAGCAAAATTGAAAAAACATTCAAAGAATTTATCTGATAACAAAACTCGCATCAGTAAGACGCGTATGAGTGTTATTATATCTAAACAGGAGGGTAGCATTGTCAACACATACGATGACAAACTGCCAATCCCGCGCAAATCAGAAGGATCGGTTAATGGGACGGAAAGATATGTTGTCTCCCAGTCACTATAGTATCTTCAATATGGCCGCAACGCTATTTCGTATGTTTTGAGGTGTGCCATATGAACGAGTGAATGAAAAAAATAGTAACTGATAATAATGAATACTTTTACTTCCTAACAACTGTTTTATGTTGAAATTAAAATGTGGGCAGTTTAAAGTTAAAAGCTAATGTTTACAATTCTATCCATGGCTTTATCCTACTCAGTTTCGGCTGGGCATGCTCGGGTATAACTCCTTGAGCGTAAGAAGAGATCTGCGTCTCCTGGTATACGTTGTTAGATTCATTCGAGGAGTTGTGAGCTGCCCATCATTACAACAAAGATTAGCTTTAAATGTTCCTAACAATTACACTAGACTGCGCCAGCAAGAACTGTTCTCAATAACATACGCAATAATGGGTCCTTCCAGCTGCTAATGCCTGTTGGAAGGGCTTGAACTATTTTGAACGAGACTGTTTCGGATATTGACATATCACATTACCAAAAGCAAAAGAAAATTTTCTTCTTAGATTGAGCGCGTTAGAAAGCACTCATCAACGTATTTAAGTGATTTTGAATATATGTGTGTATGTACGAGCATGTGTATATATATATGTGTGTATGTGTACGTATATGTATGTATATATACATATATATATATATATATATATTATATTATATATATATATATATATATATATATATATATATATATATATCTATATATATATATATATATATATATTTTTTTTTTTTTTTATTTTTTTTTTTTTTTTATTTATTTTTTATTTTTTTTAATGTTAACAATTTTAGTATTTTTCAATGTAATAGGGCTATGCCTGTTTTGATAAAATAAATAAACAAAGGAAACAAATTGTACACATCTGATTGATGCCGGCCACACAATACAAACAGACATTCTCAACTTTTACAAACAGGGAAATGTTTACATACTATAGTATATCATCATGCCATGTATATAAAGAGATAAAAGACTTTTTATCTTGACACATATCTTTCACCTCTTCTATATCCATACAGTTTCTCATACAACTCCAACATCGAATACACTTATATGATATAAATATGCAGACTTTTTACATTTCCTTCTTTCAAAACATCACATACTTAATCCAACCATACTTACTTCAACTTCTTCTACTAAGACTTACACTCACATTTGCACTGTATATTTGGTTTGTTAGTCTTTCTTCATTCATTCGTTTCACATGCTCACGTCATCTCAGAGTGTTCTTCTTTATCTTACTTAATACATCAGTCTTAAGTTCACCTTCTATTATAAATTGTCCCCCATATATATTTCCCAGTCCACACATTTCTATAGCATTTATTTGTCATTCATGTCCGCGATTTATTTCTTTACAACAAAGTTGGTACTAAAATACTATTGTGGTATAACATATATGGTAGTATATATTTTAGTGCTACGTTGACTTCATCTTTAATAACTTCATTGCGTATCCAGCAATTTATGGTCACCCGATATATTCTCCTTAGTGCATGCATTCCAACAGCATTTATTCGTCATTAATTTCCACGTTTAATTTCTTTATAACAAATTTGGTACTAAAATACTGTTGTGGTAAAACATATATGGTAGTATATGTTTTAGTGCTCCATTGACTATATATTCATCTTTAATAATTTCATTGCGTATGCAGTAATTTATGGTCGCCCCATATGTTGTTCTTAGTGCATGCATTCTAAAAGCATTTATTTGTCCTTTATGTCCCCGTTTAATTTCTTTACAATAAATTTGGCACTAAAATACTGTTGTGGAATAACATATAGTATATGTTTTAGTGTACCGTTGACTTCATATTCATCTTTAATAATTTCATTGCGTATCCAGTAATTTATTGTCACCCCATATGTTGTTCTTAGTGCATGCATTCTAACAGCATTTATTCGTCCTTTATGTCCCCGTTTAATTTCTTTACAATAAATTTGGTACTAAAATACTGTTGTGGAATAAAATATAGTTTTAGTGCCCCGTTGACTTCATATTCAGCTTGAATAACTTCAGTAATTTATTGTCACCCCATATATTATTTTTAGTGCATGCATTCCAACAGCATTAATTCGATTATACTAACACTTAAAAAATCTTTTTATGATTCCTTTTACAGTTCCCTGAAAGGATAAGTGTCGTTGGTGAAAAATTGTTGTTCATGTTTTATTTTCCATTTCAACATAGACGTGGAAAAACACTGAAAGAAGTCGAATAAAAGCTACAGATATACTTGCACTGAGAACAATAAATTGATATGGGATGAATGTGAACTTGAGGCTTGTGTGTTGAGTAAGACGAAGAAGAGTACTTTGAGATGGTTTAAGAGGTGAAACAAATAAAAAAAGACTATCAAACTAAATATATACTGCAAATGTGAGTGGGGGGCGTGGTCTAAGAAAGTTATGGAAAGTATGTTCGCGTCAAGCGAATTATATATAGTATTTTTAGAAGGAACGCTTCAAGTCAGAATTATTGTACGAGTGTATGGATGTGGAAGAGGCGAAGGGTGTGAGGCAAGATGGAAAAAAACATGGCACGTTTTCTTCCCTACCTATATCGACGTGATGGTATGTATGCGTGTATATTTATTATATAACAGTCCATACAACCTTGCGGATTTACTGCAGTATAACAATTTCTTTCAATCAACCTGAAATTTTTTTAAGATACCTTAAATGATAACTAGACTGGAACACAAAAATTGGGTACCAGTGGGAATCGAATTCACAACTCTCAGGCTGGAAAACAGACGTCTTTCTATTTATGTTCGTCAAAATTTATATTTATTCTAAATTAACTCTTCTAAATGTCTTACTTCTTAACTTTCCTCCAGTTTAAAAATTAGTTCATTATTACCTCATTTATGACGATACTTAATCCAAAAGTTCAACTTTAAATGTACTTTCTATGGGCTGTTATTTTGCAATAGTTTCGATTACACGAATCTTCTTTTTGAAATTGTTATTGGAAATATTTAAAGAGGCCAGTTAGTCTTGTATAATTTTACAATTTTAATACAAAAACTAATAGTTCATTACACAAAAGGTAAAACATTAATAAATGTTTTAACTGAATTTCTTTTTTACACGCGCTTTTAATAGTAAGCAATAATTTATCTTAACATTAATAAAACAAGTTGTATAGGGTGGCCACTAAAAAACTGAAGGGTTTGAAAAAGTCATAACTTGTTCATTTTCAATTTTTTTGTTTTCTTTTTTTACAGGTTATAGAGTTTTACTACCCCAATATACTCAACAGTGCCTGCAGTACGACATTTGATTTCAACACCTAGCCAGAGATAACAAGAACTTTTTGAACAACTTGATAATGAGTGAGAGGCCCATTTACATTTGAACGGGTACATCAATAAACGAAACTGCAGATTTTGGGGTACTGAGAATCTCAGGGAATTATATCAGTATCAATTACATCCCCAAAAATGCACTGTTTGGTGCGGTGTTATGACTGAAAAAGTTATCGGCCCCTATTTCTTTGAAAATGAGGAAGGTCAGCAAGAAAGAATCACGGGGGTCCTGCATAGGACAATGCTCGAATTTTTTTTACGTCCAGTGGTCGAAGATAATCTGGAAGTATGGTTTCTAATAGGATAAAGCTACTGCGCACTCTGTCAGGACGACGATGGCAGTGTGCGCAGTACAGCGATGTACACTCTTCAGCCTTTCATGTGCCACCCAGTATAAGGTATTTTATAGTGTTGTACAACGTGGTTTGACTTAGAATCCCTTATTTACAAAGCTACTCTCATACATATTTTTTTTACATTAAAAATAAACAAATTAATGAAGGAAAACACAAATTGTTTAATTAATTTAATCAAATGTTTCGACTCTTTACTTTATTTACACATACGCACAATCACGTTTTTCTGTTGTGGTAGGCAGAAAGGAGAGAATAGCTAACTTTCATATCGTGACACTTTTCTTTCGCCTCTTCCTTCTCATACAACTCATACGATTCCTCTCACTTTTAACATTTTTTTCTTTCAAAATATTTTACACTTAATCCAACCACACTCTCCTTGGTTTTTTCTACCATGCCTTCTATTCCCATTATCATTGAATATTTTTTTGTTATATTTTATTTATAGTTAAGGTATTAACATTGTGGAGGTTTAAGGATATAGTAATTTGTTTTATCAAACCCTGTTCATTACACTTTATGATAATGTAATTTGTTTTATCAAACACCGTTTATTCCACTTTATGCCATTGTTTCATAATACACTGCTTATTCCATTTTTAGCATGAAATGTAATAAACAGTGTTTTATAAAACAAATTACAATTTCTTTAGTTATTTTTTCTTAATTTATTCGTTCTGTACGTATGTTTTAGTGCCCCGTTGACTTCATTTTCAGCTTGAATATCTTCATTGCGTATCCAGTAATTTATTGTCACCCCATATATTCTTTTTAGTGCATGCATTCCATCAGCATTTATTCGATTATTAAACCCTTTCAGAGAGCGCTTTTTCATCTTACTTAAAATATTAAACTTAAGTTCACATTCATCCCTAATCACTCGATATCGTATCCTGTCATACATTTTCATATATTCTTCTTTAATCTGTTTCATTTTAGTCTTTACCACGTTAAATTTTAGTTCCATTCATCAAAAGTCGTACTAAAATACTATTGTGGACTATAATCTTAGTAGATTTTAATTCTGCCCGGTTCGAGTATATATTTTAGATCCCCATTGACTTTGATTACTATCGCTATTCGATATCCCTCTTAACTCTTCCATCAGTTGATAAAATACACACACAATAATCGTTATACAATACAATTGCATTTGAACAACAAATATAGTTTGTCATTGTCTTTTATTACAACAAGAAAACAAGTAAAAGGACGAACATGTATGTAAATGGGCAAGGATCAAGAGATTAATAATGCAGATAAATTAGATCAAGTTTGATGTGGCCCATCAATAACAAAACAGAAGGGAAGCTTGTTTGGGTCAATACGTAGATTTATGTTCACAGTTTCACGTCGGATGTGTCAATCAATCTGGTGGTAACCACAAGGTTTCCAGTTATAATCTCCGTTGTGCTTAACGCTCCAAGGTTAAACCGTATTTTCATGGAAAAGTCATGCTAAGAAACGTTCCAATTATCCTGAAATTTCGATTTAAATTGATTTTTGTTTATTTAAAGTCTTCCAGGACTGATGTTGCACGAATTATTTAAAATTAAATATCCCACATGTCTTTTTTAAACCTTAATATCAAATATAGAAAAATTCTGATGTATTCAAATAAATTTTCTTTTTAGTTTTGTATCCTCGTATCTGTTTTTGATAATCAATCCTTAGAAACACGGTCCGGACAAGGTTTTTTTAGCCCCCGGAGCATTAAAACAAAAAAACGCCACTTGAGCAATTTAAAACTTTTATCTCTGATTTTTTTCATTCAAAATGTGTTTGGGTATGTATGTATTATATTTAGTGTCTATAATATCTTTAAATATTCAGTTCAACAGTTTTTGGTTACTATTAACAGGTTAACACTTCCCTTACTATGCTAAAAAATCTCGCTAGCCACGTTGTTGGACTCTAAGTGGACTCTAAAATTATGCAAAATCTGCTAGATTATTTTTGTAATTAACTATAAAAATCATTTTATTATGTATTAAAACGTCGAATAATATAAAATAAGTGCAAGAAATGATAAAATAAGAGTTGAAACAGAGAGACGACATTTCCATAGGAATTTCGTTTGTAGTGACAATTATGGTGCGCACAGATATCATTATCCCCACTCTTTCTGCGTATGCGTAATAAGGGTTTCCGAACGTTTAATTTGGTATTCACATACATCAAATAAATACCGCTAGACCCAAGAGTTTCTTCTAATGACAATTAATGATTATACTTGTAAGGGTATTTTATTTGTTATCCATTGTCCTTCAAGAGAGACAGGAGCTATTGTAGTACACAGAGAGAACATATCTGTAACTTATTTTACACATCTTTTATTTTTGTTATGTCTGTACACCTCGTCATGCATACTCTTCTATTTTAAAGGCTTTTCACACTTCCCTCTATTAATTGACACCTCCGTGGTTTCATAAGTAAGAATTATTCATTTGTACAAAATAACACCAATACCAATAAAAGTGTAATATTATCCATTAAAAGAATGGATGGTAGAGCGGATAAAAAATCAGAATTAAAACATGTTACATTACTAACTTGAAATTAAAAGGTTTTTCTATGGTTTTTTTTAAACATTTTAATAGCGGAGGGAATTTAACATAAGTTGGTAACAGGTTCCAGAGTCTTACTGCACGGACAGTAAAATACGACATAAAAGTGGTCAACTGGGAAAGCTAATAAATAATATACATTTAATTCATGATCTGAAATATTCTGAAATAAGACAGGAGGGCGGTGGGATAGTTAGGATTTTATGGACAATATATTATACACTACGTAAATTTATCGTATATTACTCACAGTCAACCAATTAAACTCATTCTGATATGTAGTGATCGTACTTTTTCAGGTTAAAGAAATATCAACATAGTTCGCATAGTCCAAAATTATAAATAGCAGAGATCATGAATCTGTTCGTAACAATATTGAAGACATCAATATCTATGAGACACGTGTCAATGACCACGGTATCCTTTGAATAATTAGTAGAAACGAAATTACGCCGTGTTATATATAGACTGTGGTATCCTTTGAATAATTAGTGGGAATGAAACTAGATATTGTTATACACTCGTACAATGTCTTTTGAATAATTGGTAGGAACAAAACTACTTCGTGCATCTATTATAGATATTCGGATAGAAAAGTTAAAGGATATAACGATTAGTAATTTGATCAAACCGTGTGATACTATTTTAACACATGTGTTGGGTTAAAAATAGGATCAGCCAATTTCACCTCATCTCAACCAATTTCAAAACGATAATTAGTAATAAACGGCAGATTTTCGGTTGGATTTTCTCTGAAACAATATAATATGACCATTTTGTCGTGATATTTATAATATTTGATGAATTTGTGGTCTCAAAGGGTAAATTTGAATGAAAAATAGCAATACGTAGGCAAAATGGTATATTTTAGGCTAACATCACAACAAAAAAGTGTACAATAACACTTTTGCCGTGAAATTTTCAATATTTGATGTATTTGCGGTCAACAAAGGGTGGAATTTGGGTCGAAGTAAGAAAACATGACTTAAATCAGTATATTTTTAGACTAATTTCACGGTGAAACAGGGTTAAATGACGCTTTTGCCGTGATGTTTCCAATATTTGTTGCATTTGTGGTCAAAATAATGAATTTGGGTAAAAGTAAACGATAATTAGTAAAAACGGTAGATTTTCAGTTGAATTTACTCTGAAACAATGTAAAAAGACAATTTCAACAACGATATTTCCAATATTTGTGGTCTCAAAGGTTGAATTTGAATTTAAATAGGTGAATTTGGGTCAAAGTAAGAAAAAAAATAGATAAAATTATGATTTAAGACAAATTTCAGGAAGAAACAGTGTTAAATTACACTTCTCCCATGGTACTTCCATTATTTGATGTATTGTGGTCAACAATGTGTGAATTTGGGTAAAAGCAAGAAAAAAATGGTTCAACTAGTCGATTTAAGGCTAATTTCACAGTGAAACAGAGTTAAATTACACTTTTGCTGTGATATTTTCGATATGTGATCAAAAAGGGTGAATTTGGGGTTAAATTAAACGACAGTTAGTAATATTTGGGGTGAAAGTAAAAAAATAGTAGCAAAAGGGGAAATTTTAAGTTAAATTTACTCTAAACCAGTGTAAAATGACACTTTTGAATGAAAAATAGCAATATAGTCAAAACGGTGTATTTTTAGACTAATAACACCGGAAACAAGTTTAAAATGACACTTTTGCCATGACATTTCCAATATTTGATATATATGTAGTCAACAAAGGGGTGAAGTTGTGTTAAAGTAAGTAAAAAATAGTTGAACCAGTAGATATTAGGCTAATTTTACGGTATAACAGTGTAAAATTACACTTATACCGTGATATTTGATGTATTTGTGGCAAAAAAATGTTAATTTAGG
>OX463847.1:33759014-33988058 GCA_949825065.1 Odontocerum albicorne | reverse complement strand
TCACACAATCCACCGTTTTTACTAATTATCGTTTTACCCAAATTTACCTTTTTTTGACCACAAATACTGCAAATATTGGAAATATTACGGCAAGTGTCATTTAATACTGTTACACCGTGAAATGAACATTAAATCTTCTGTTTTAACAATAAATACAGCATATGTTCATAATATTATGGTATAATTATCATTTAACACTGTTTTATGCGTGAATAAGGGAGTTTCTATAAAACAAAGTGAAATTAAAAAAAAATCTAATTACTGAAAATAATAAAGGTAGTCAAGAAATTTCAAAGAATAGTTTAATGAAAATAGTAATTTTGGAGATTATTGATAAATAATACATATTTTTCTTTGAAGTTTTAAAAAATTTTTTTTTTTTCAAACCCAGAGTTTTGACAATTGATCGCTATTTTTGATCCAAATTTACACCAAACAATTGAAATATAACAATTAAAGTGTAATTTTGCACTGCAAAAATCATTTTACACTGTTTCACCGTGAAATGAACCTTAAATATTCTTAATAAAATTCTTTCAAACACGAAAATATTGAAATTTCGCAAAAACATATGGAACGAATTCTGTTGTGATTTTGTACATACGAGTATGTATATTCGTAAACTTGGTCGTCAATGGCAGATTTTCGAGTGAAAAGTGTCAAGGTTCCGTCCATTACTAATACATTTTTAGGAGATTTTGGAGTTGTATATCATAATTAACGTCAATGCGTTTCTAAAACACTTTTGTCTTGATTCATTATAATTCTAGCATTTTTGTACGAAAAGTTGGTATTTTGTGAGTTAAAAGTGATGAAATTCTTTTATACTTGAAAAGATTGACCGAAAATATTGAAATTTCACAAAATTAAACGTTTGAAACGAAAAACATGAAAACACGTTGAACATACGAGTATAATATAATAATGCTGTGGGGATTTTGTAAATACTCGTACATTCGTAAACTTGGTCGTCAATGGCAGTTTTTCGAGTGAAAAGTGTGAAGTTTCGGGATATTGCTAAGAAATGCTCATACACATTTAGCAGGTTTTGACGTTTTACATCACGATTAACGTCAATACGTCTCTACTACACTTTTGTCTTGATTCCTTAGAATTATAGCAGTTTTGTACCAAAAATGTGTATTTTGTAAGTCAAAAGTAATAAAATTAATTTATTCTTGAAAACATTGACTCAGAAAATGTAAATTTCGCAAAATTAGACGTTTAGGACGAAAAATACGAAAATGCGTTGAACAAATAATAGTTATGTGATGATTTTGTAAATTTATTCTTAAACTTGGTCGTCAATGACAGTTTTTCGAGTGCAAAGTGTGAAGTTTCCGTCCAGTACTAACAAATGTTTATATATGTTTAAGAGGCTTTGAAGTTTTATATCATAATCAACGTCAATGCGTTTCTACTACACTTTTGTCTTGACTCCCTATAATTCTAGCATTTTTGTACGAATAATTGGTATTTTGTATGTCAAAAGTAAAAAAAATAATTTATTGCTGAAAATATTGACGCCAAATATTGAAATTTCGCAAAGTTAGATGTTTGAGATGAAAAACATGAACACACATTGTACAAATAATAATTCAGTGGTCATTTTGTACATATATTCGTAAACTTGGTCGTCAATGGCAGTTTTTCGAGTGGAAAGTGTGAAGTTTCCGTCCATTACTGACAAATGTTCATGCATGTTTAGGTTTTGAAGTTTTATGTCATAATCAACGTCAATGCGTTTGTACTACACTTTTGTCTTGAATTATTATACTTCTAGCATTTTTATACGAAAAATTGGTATTTTGTAATTCAAAAGAAACAAAATTCTGGTTTTCTTGAAAATATTGACACACAATATTGAAATTTCGCAAAATTAGACGTTTGGGAAGAAAATCATGAAAACTCATTGAACAAATAATAATTCTGTGGTGATTTTGTACATATATTCGTAAACTTGGTCGTCAATGGCAGTTTTTCGAGAGAAAAGTGTGAAGTTTCCGTCCTTTACTAACAAATGTTCATGCAAAATTTTTATATCATAATCAACGTCAATGCGTTTCTACTACAGTTTTGTCTTTATTCATTAGACTTCTAGCATTTTTTGTACGAAAAATTGGTATTTTGTAAGTCAAAAGTAACAAAATTCATTTATTGTTGAAAATATTGCCTCAAAATATTTAAATTTAGCAAAATTAGACGCTTGGGACGAAAAACACGTTGAACAAATAATTATTCTGCCACGATTTTGTACATATATTACAACTTGGTCGTCAATGCCAGTTTTTCGAGTGAAATTTCTGTATATTACTAAGAAATGTTCATACACATTTACCGGGTTTTGACGTTTCGGTGTGATATGAACCGAAAATCTTCCGTTTTCACAACAAATACAGCGTATATTAGTAATTTTATGGTAAAAATATTATTTAACACCGTTTTATGCGTGAATGTAGCCTGAAATCCATAGTTTTGGCTATTATTGCTATTTTTGACCAAAACTTTTTATTTTTTCGACCACAAAGACAGCAAAATAATAAAATTTAACGGCAAAATTGTCATTTTACACTATTTTTAGCCTTATATGAAACGTTTTGGCTATTTATGGCTATTTTTATTGAAAATTCGTCCTTTTCGACCACAAACACATCAAATATTGGAAATATTACAGCGAAAGTATCGTTTTACACTGTTTTACCGTGATGTTAGCCAAAAATGTACCGTTTTGACTATCCGTTGATCGTTATCACTATTTGTGTCTAAAATATTAGTATTAGTGACTTAATACGTGGCTTAAACAGTACCTCATCTTTATTGTGTTAGTTAAACAATGTAGCTGTTGTGTCTTCCAGAGTCGAGCATGTTCGTGAAAGTGCATAATATGCTTAATCATTTGTTCCTGATAAAAAAAGTTCAACTGTAGTTTGTTTATAACTGAGTTTCCTAAAATAAAACTTCCCCGCCTCCTTTTCAATGACTCATTTTATTCTGCTTCCCTGCTCGGGTAAACTCTATCCCAAAAAAATATATTCACCTATCATAATCATAATCCAGGATAAAGCGTGTAATTGCAATATAGATTCTTCAGCATTTGAGAATGGGTCTAAAACCCAATTGGGAATTTTCATTGTAAAATATCTTCAAATTGATCGTTTAAATTGTTATGAAGTGCCTTTAAATGCTGACAATATAGTAGAATCTCATTACTGCGTTTTTCCACTGAGAAAAGTTTCAGCATTGGAAATCAACAGACTGGTTATTGACAAGATTGGACAAAATGTGAAAAACAATCAAATTAAAATTTACTTCAGTGCAGATGAATTAGTCAGGGATGATTCTAATGATTTCAACAGCTATCCGCTCGATTTTCTTCACCAACAAACATCATCTGGTTTGCCGCCGCATGTTTTAATGTTGAAAAAACGTGCTATCATTATGTTGATTCGGAATTTGAATCCCAGAAAAGGTCTTTGCAATGGCACGCGTCTTTAGGTTATCGCCCTCCATCGTAATGTAATTGAGGCTGAGATTTTGAGTGAAGTGAACACAGGAGCGAAGGTTTTACTTCCAAGGATCACATAGAAACCAAGTGATACATATCTTCCGTTCGTACTTAAGAGAACTCAGCTTCCAGTGATCACAGCATTCGCCATGACAATAAATAAGTCACAAGGACAAAGTTTTGAACATGCTGGAATCCATTTGCCTAATCCAGTGTTCAGTCGTGGTCAATTATATGTGGCTTTTTCACAATGTCTGAAACGCGAAAACATTAAAGTCAATATATCTGAAACAAGTCTTCAAGGAAAACTTTATCAAGATTTACCATAAATTGAACAACAGTAATGTTTATACACAAAACATCGTGTATAAAGAGATTTTTGAGAATTAAATAATTCACCAAACAACATGTAGGTACCTTTTTTTTTTTAAACTTTAAATAATAATGAAACCAAAACACTTTAAGCTGATCTTGCTCCACTCTATATTTAAAAAATATAGAATTTGTTTTACTTAAGTGAATAATTCACGGGCTGCAACTAGTATAATTATAATATTCAATTGATAATATTTCTGTGACATGGAACCGAACCGATTGGTCTCCGAGCCATCTCTCCGTACACATTTAACCAGCAAGATTAATGAGATGACCTAATAATCTATTATGTTTTTTACTTCGGACCAAGGAGTGCCAGGGAGGGCCGAGGAGTTGTCTCTCCTTTGTATCGACCTCCTGGGGTTGTCTGTCCATGACATCAGGGCGGGATGACGAGCGAACACAGTTTTCGAATTTTAGTTTATGCTCTTGACGTTTACATTGGTCAAGCTTTTAAAAAACAAAATACAATCCTTGTGATGAAATTTTATTTAATATTCGCTTAAATGCTTTGATGAGTTTTCGATATTCATATAAAAGTTATAGAAAAAAAGAGATGTTGAATGCGAGTTGTAATATGAAACGCAATCAATACATGTAGATCGTTCAGCCTAAAGAGTCAGTTTGCAATAGTGTGAGTAACAGTGCGTTTAGAAAAACTTGTCACTTTATTTTTTTAATGGTAAAGCAAAAAAATCTAAAAACAATATTTTATATTCAAACATTGAAATTGACACACACGTTTTGTAAATTAAAAAATGCTGTCAGCTTAAATTGTAACAATCATAAAAATAAAATGAAAGTAAGAGTATTCAATATATTAATTGTTTAGGCATGTCAGATTCTATGAAGCATTAAATAACAATAATGGAATTTTTCAAGATTAAAAATAAATATAAGTACAAGTATTATAAAAGAAAAATGTTCGTCAGCCTTAATTTGATTGCACATAAAAATAAAATGAATGTAGTAAGATTATTTAACATATAAATGTGTCATAATTACAATGCTAAATAATAAAGTTTTAAAATAATAGTGGATGGAGTGATACTAAATTCTAGGAAACTTTAAGTTATAATGAAGTATATTCTAAGCTTTCGAAATTGTTTGAATTATACATTACATTAGACAAAAATCGCACTAATACAATAGATTACAGCACCTTTTCGACCGATCCCTAATTATTATCAATCATTGCCAAAAATTAAAACAATCTCCTTTGCTAGGCCCGAAAGCGGTTTTCCCTTTCCTAATTTCGACATGGTAGTGTTTTTCTAATCACCGAGTATTTTAACAACAATACAAACGTGCGCTCTGCGCGAACCAATCGTGTGGAATTTTAAAATCAATACCACTACACAAGTTGTGTAATACAGAGAGTGTTACTCACACTATTGCAAAATGACTCTTTAGGCTAAACGATCTATACAAACCATAATGTCGCTTCCATGCTGGGATAGGTAAAGAGGACATAGGACTAGATATTCCTATCTCGACACACATATTTTGCAACTTTCAAATGCATACACCTCTTCTACTCCTATAATTTCTCTTCCTTTTTACTTTCCTTTTTTTTTCAAAATATCATTCACTTGATCCAACCATACTTAATTAACAGGCCACTAAAAGACTCTTACTTCATATCCAGCCGTGTCCAAATTTGCCAAAATTAATGCACGCAATTAGTGTTATGATTAATTCAGAATTAGTGATTCTAGCATATTGCAGAACGTGGCCGGGAGACAACATTGTTTTGAGTCCCATTAATTGAGCCTTCGATATTATGAAAACCACTTAATCAGAGTCATAACACGTGTTGATAATGCTACTGTATATGAAAAGGTAACAACACTCGTACACTTCTGGTACATTCGAGTATTTTTACAACACAAACAATTTTACTTAACTGCGCCCTTTTTTTTTTTGGGTGTCGAATCTGAAGCCCCAGGGTTGAAGTCAAGAGTTTGACCTGCTAAGCCACGGAGGTAGTCAGAAGGTTGAATTTTTATAAAAATTTCACATTTCGAGAATGCTACCTTCCGTGAAAAGACATCACTATTTAAATAATTACTATATACGAGTATTTATTACTACTTAAGTTTTATTGTAAAGGGTCTTTCAAATTGAGCGGTTTTTTTAATTCTCGAATAAAACACACAATTTGCTTTCCTTTCAAAAAACTTTTTATTGGTCATTGAAGTATAATTGAAGTATAAGGTCATTGAAGTATAATTTATTGGTCATTGAAGTATGACATTTAAACACAAAAAACAATATCCACCAAATATCCACCTCTTGCAGCTCCACCGATGACTCTTTTGTCAAAATTTTCGACATTTTGGTATAATTGCGGTTCTAATTTACCAATAACGCGAATAATGTCATCCTTCAGCTCAGGAATTGATCGGGGGTCATTTTTATATACCTGGCTTTTCACGTAACCCCAGAGAAAATAGTCCAATGGTGTCAGATCATATGATCTTGGTGATCAATTAACATAACCGTTTCCGGAGATTACAATGCATAAAATAATTCTCAATTTGAACGCGTTGTTTTATTGTACACGACGCCATTTTGTATAAATGTTATACATTACACTTCTCAAATATCACAAGACTCAGGCAAGTTCGCGACGTCATCCGTGTTTTATCTAAGAATTAAAAACCGCCTAATTTGAAAGACCCTTTATTTTCATTTTATTTTAAAATGAATTTAATGTTATTTTGTAAATTATTTAACGTTTTTAAATTACCTATCTTGTATGCTATTGTTTTTAAGTTATGTTCAAGATATTGTTTTGTCGTGAATCAAATAAATGAATACATTAAAGCGCATGCGTCGGTTGTTAGTACTGTTGTAGGGTAACAATGTATGAGATAATACGGAATAGAGTGATTAGGGATGAATGTGAACTTAAGGCTGTGATGTGTTGAGTAAGATGAAGAAGAACATTCTGAGATGATTTGGGCATGTGAAACAAATGAATGAAGAAATACCAACAAAGCAAATGTACAGTGTAAATGTGAGTGGAAACTGAGGAAAGTATGGTTGAATCAAGTGAAAGATATTTTGAAAGAAGGAAGCGAACAAGAAGGTGTATGAATGTAGAAGAGGCTAAGGATGTGCTTTCTATTCCTACCCCGGCAGGGAAATAGCATGATGGCACGTATGTACGTATTAGTATTGTTACCAGAGGAACACTACCAGACTGGAACCTTTTTTTCGGTTTCCATCGGGAACAGAACCAGAAAGTCAAGCTAAATACCAACTACGCTACGGAAGTCTTCAAAAGATAATGATAGTTGAAAAGAAAATAACATAAACTCGTGTACATTTCAAATATATGTCTTTTTTAATTCGTATTTTTTTTTCGTTCAAGAATTTTAACGGTTGATATTTTTAAGGTAACCTTCTTTGAAAAACCGTCTTATTAAAAATTTCCTCGGCATGTTTTTCTTGAAGCTGTCCGACCGATTGACGTCACAGAATTGGAAATCAGGTCTAAAAATAATGAAAAGAAAATAAGTTTATTAAAATTCGAATACGTATTCCACGCTTAAAAATTTTCAATAACTTAAATAACCCCCCTTGAATGAAAGTTAAAGAAACTAATAAAGCACTTAAGTTTTTATTATAGTTGTCTATCTTCCTGACGACTTTCATGGCTTAATTGGTAAGATGATTGACTTCAGCCCGGAGGTTTGGGGTTTGATTATTGGTACTCAAAAAAAAAGGTCAAAGTCACCAACACGTGCAATACACTTTGAGTTGCGCACTTAATCCATTGGTTTTAAGTCCAAAGGCTCGATTACTGAGGTCGAAGATACTATTGCCTCCCAGCTCCACTCACCAATATATCCGAATCAGCAATCCATATAATAAAGGGTCTTTCAAATTGAGGGTTTTTTTAAATTCTAATTCTTTAAATTCTTGAATAAAACACACAATTTGCTTTGATTTCAAAAAACTTTTTATTGGCAATCGAAGTATAATGTATGACATTTAAACACAAAAAGCAATATCCGCCAAATGTCCACCTCTTGCAGCTCCACAGATGTCCACTCTTTTGTCTAAATTTTCGATGACATTTTAGCATAATTGCGGTTCTAACTCACCAATAACGTGAATAATTTCGCCCAGGAATTGATTGGGGATCATTCTTATAGACCTGGCTTTTCACGTTACCCTAGATAAAATAGTCCTACGGTGTCAGATCACTTGATCTTGGTGGCCAATTAACATCACCGTTTTTTAAGATTACATACAAAACATAAAATAATTCAACAATTTGAAAGCGTTGTTGTATTGTATACAACTTCATTTTTACAAATGTCATACATTACACTTCTCAAATCTCACAAGACCCAAGCAAGTTCACGACGCCATCTGTGTTTTATCCAAGAATTAAAATAAACGCTCAATTTGAAAGACCCTTTATAAGGGTACCATATAATTGTAAATAAAAACTCATCCCGCTATCAATCACCAGAGCCAAAGCAAGTTGGTGTAATTATTAAAATACAGAATAGGAAATGTTATTACTTAGGATAGTTGTGAGCTTAAAATTGACGTGTTAAGGAGGGTTAAAAAAATACGGCGACATGGTTGGAACATGCAGAACATATATGTATGAAATACTGACTAAACATATTTATAATGAGATCATCACTAAAGGGTGAAATTGTGTGATGGTATGTATAGTATGTATGATTTAAAACAAAAAAGTTTTGTAGTTGTATTTTACAAGTTGCTATGAACTTTTATCTCGCTGAAAATTACAAGTTACTATGAACTTTTATCTCGCTGAAAATTACAAGTTGCTATGAACTTTTATCTCGCTGAAAATTACGAGTTTCTATGAACTTTTATCTCGCTGAAAATTTTCATTGTATTTTTCTTTTATTATCAGTTTACAGGGTTTTCCGTATTCCTTTCCCGATTTGCCTTTCCTTTCAAGCAACCCTTCTTTGTTGCTTTGATTAATTATATTTTTCTTTTATTGTTTATGCATTTTATACAAATTAATAATACTTTGAATAATTGTTGAGACCATGTAATTTTTATTTAATTTTTATTCATTGAAGTCTTAAATAAATAGGAATATGGTATTTCTATGTTATCTAGTAATGATTTCGCAAGTTGAGATGCTTTTGTACAAACTGAGATTATATAGTTTGTACATTGCACGACGATATGACTCAAGGATAGAATACTATTTCCAGATAATAACAATAAACTTAGACCATATATTGTTATCAGTAACTCAATGCACAGTGAGATGTTATAGAGCAGCAGTTTTCAACTTTTTACAATCAAAAACGTATAATTATCATATCGCTTCAATATAATTGATGTGTGAATAATTTGAATAAATATTTCATTTAATAATGTGTTGTACATATTCGTTAAATTTTTTGTATTCAATATTTTGTAAGTTATATACAGTTCAATGATTTTTTTAAATTCTTACAAGAATATTTACGAGTATATCCAGTGTATGTACTCGTAGTTTAAAGATTTTGTCATTCTTAGAAGAATTTTCGTGTCCGCTGTATATATGTTAGTTCAAAGTATATTTTTATTTTTACAAGAAATTCATATGTTTGATATTCGTTTATTACAGCCTTATTGTTTAAGGTGGCAAATTATCCCTTTTGATTTGTAGGGCTGATGACAATGGTTTCTGACTTCCTTACTCCATTCCTGCTTCTTAAGTGTTGAGACATATGTGCATTGTTAAAAAATACTCGACTCAGTATATTCCCATTTATTTTAATTGTATGTTTTTGCTACGTATACACTTGTTAATTTAACATTAAGTAACTTAGTTATCAAATATATTTCCAAGGATGCCAACATTAAAATGTAACATTTCCCAAACCGAGTGATATTAAATCATCCTCAGATTACCTTATCACATAAATATACTCGTATATCAACTTATTCGTACATACTTTCACGCTGTTCTTCTGTCGTGTTAGTCAAAACCGATTAAGGGGAGGCAGTTCTTCTGTCGTGTTAGTCAAAACTGATTAAGAGGTTTTTCTATCACGATATATATTTGTCGATTTCTCAACATCCATATATCTTCTCAAATAACTTTGGTCTCTTTGACTCATCATTTTCCCTTCTTTACTTGATCTAACCATATTACTACCGCCTGTCCTTTCTAACCATTTTCACTAATTTGGTTTGTATAATTCACGTAAATTATAATATTTATGCAACACATTTAACTTTTTTAAATAACATATTTTAGTGACATTTTATACCTCATCACAACCATCACGCCATGCCCCTATTGAGGTTGGCAGATATAACATATCTCCACTTAATTCCATCTTGACACGCTCTTTTGCTATTGTCAGGTCCAGAAACTTCATCGTGTATACTCTCCTATTGTAAATGATTTTCTTCTCATTTCCTTATTTTATAGCCTATTTAATTTTTGTACTAAGAAATTCCAATGGATATCATTTATTTGCTTCTGAAATGTGCGCTCGAATTCAAATAAAATGATATTTCAACCTTAAAACAATTGCGAATCATTTCAAAAACCAAAATATCCCGTGAGACACAGTTTGAGAATCGTTGCTCACTAGATTAATTGACCATAGACCACAACCGATGTGGATCAGTTCTCACCAAGGCCTGGACACTCCGCCCGCTGCGGTTCTGGAAGGTGAGAAAGATATCTCTCTTCTGTTCGACAGCAGGGGAAATGTTAAATGTTCTCCAGCAACCCTGTCTCTGAATGCTTTTGGTCCAAATCCATTATCACTTTGAAAAATCCATAATTTGTAACCATGACACATCTCTTCTTTCTCTGACTCCTAAAATTTCTAAGTTATCCATAAAAGAGAACAACTGTTTGCTTAGTGAAAAATAATAATCAAATAATAATTTATATAGCGCCGTTTAGCTGGACAATTTTTATCAACAATTATTGTTTTAATATTATGCACCTATGTCTATAATTTCTTTCTATTACTTCTTTCATTATTTTATGTACATATAGTTTAAAATACGCATGGACACACACATGCTAGGCTACACGAAAAAAAAACAGAATGGATTCGCTGTTAAACAAATACCCAACTGTCACCATAAAATAATTGAAATACTCGTAAATCTTGGTAAAAAATATGACACCCATGGTCTGGATGGTAAGTCTCTCTCCAGTAGTTAACAACTGACGACGGGATTAATGTAATAAGCAGAATAAAAAGTAATTTACTATAAAATATTCAAATACGAAATTCCACATAGTTAAAGCTGAAACATTTGCTACTTAAATACTATCTACCCTTTTAGCAGTGATTTGTTTTTGAATTTATAAAAGGCAGCTCATAAGCACTATTAAATTAATTCATTTGGAATAATGTCCGAAAGTTCGTGTAAATCAGGATGCTAATAATGAATAACATGCTTACTACTCGTATTTATCAGAAAACTAGTACGATAATGTTGCTTGAATTATTGTGCTGGATTACATTTCTGTTATGAACAGTACAACCTGGCCGCTTATTGAAATGTAGCAATCTACTCGTATTCCAGCTTCGACCTCCGTAGCCCAGTGGTATAATTCTTAACTTCCATCTGGGGGTTTTGTGCTGAGTCCCGATGGTATAAAAAAGGGTACAATATAAAATAATTCATCAGCTAACAATACTCACACACGCCGAGTGGCAGTGCTGCTAACGTGACAAATAGCGAACCACGAGTTCCGTCCCTAACCCAGACGTTATTAACCAGAAGGGTCGCTTATTGGGATCGAAGTTAATACTGTCTCCAGGTCTTGCTTTTCAATTTGTCTGAAACACTTATTCGGATATGTTAGCTAGAATGATGTTAAAGAGACCTTCAGTGAAAACCAAACTGGAAACCCTTTAAAAAAATCTAGGTTCTAAAGGGTCTTTCAAATTGAGCTGTTTTTTTAATTTTTTAATAAAACACACAATTTGCTTTGATTTCTAAAAACTTTTTATTGGTCATTGTAGTATAATGTATGAAATTTAAGCACAAATTACAATATCCGCCAAATGCCCACCTCTTGCAGCTCCACAGATGTCCACTCTTCTGTCAAAATTTTCGATATCATTTTGGCACAATTGCGTTTCTATCTCTCCAATAACGCGAATAATTTCATCCTTCAGCTCAGAAATTGATTGGGGGTCATTCTTATAGACCTGGTTTTGCACGTAATCCCAGATAAAATAGTCCAACGGTGTCAGATCACATGATCTTGGTGGCCAATTATAGTAACATCACCGTTTTTGGAGATTATAATACATAAAATAATTTAATAATTTGAACGCGTTGTTGTATTGTATACGACTCCATTTTTACAAATGTCTTACAAATACATTACCCTTCTCAAATGTCACAAGACCTAGGCAAGTTCATGACGCCATCTGTGTTTTATTCAAGAATTAAAAAAACCGCTCAATTTTAAAGACCCCTTATTAGGAATCGAACGAAAGGTTATTTGATCGTTGAAATAAAATAAAAATTTAATAAAACAAGTTACAAAATTACCTCAATTTGCTCAATGTTTCCTTTTTCACTTTTAATGTACACACTTTTACTTCCTTTCTCAATTACCATAACTTTCGACTTTCCAACATTCATGCTCCACCTAATTGATTCACACCTGTCATACACGTGAAGTTATATTTTCTCAAATAATTTCTGACTTGTATAATGTGGGTTAAATTCTTTTTGCAGATAAACGTCCAATTGACCTCTATCAGTTATGTACTGTGGCTCAATAAATTTCCCAAATGACCGTAGGGAGCCTCGCCAAGGTCCAACGATCAAATAAAACCGTTAGTTTTATAGAAAAATCCAGACTTGACTATTTTATGACACAATAAAAACATTTGTATGATTTATACACATCGTAATAAGTAATATTCTTATTTATTCTTGAAGAAAAAAGTAACATTAAAAGAAGTTTTCTTTATCAAAATGGCTATATAAAATCGTTAAGCTATATTTTATTTTATTTACAATGCGAATGTTTTTATTGAAAATTCAATAGTTGTTAAAGTGAAACTAAAATATCGATAGCAAAAAAGAATCGTTGCTTAGCAAATTTGTTACATCATAAAAAATATCGATAGCAAAAAAGAATCGTTGTTTAGCAAATAGGTACGTTGACTGATATAGACAACAATAACAACAGGCGAATGAGTTGCAAAAGATTGTTTCGAAATAAAATATCATTCTAAGAGCGCTTTGTTATTTGATATAATATATAAAAGGCAGTTCATTAACAGTACTAAATAAATTCAGGTGATATGCCCAATATCCGATTCTTGTGAAATCTCTAATGTTTTTCATAGCACTGTGTATATTATAAAAATGAACGATGAGAAGTATGGAAAGACAAACGATAGATGCCTTCGAGATAAGATATTTGAGACGTATGCTGCGAATAGATGAGGGAAAACGAGCAAGGAGATGGTGTCCTCCAAATTGAACAGACCAAATTTAATACATTCAACATGGTCCAGGATCAGAGTTGCAGACTTTTTATTTATTTATTATTTTCTCAATACAGGCTTAGCCCAATTACATTGAAAAATACAAAAATGGTTAACGTTTAAAAGATAATTTAAATATATGCATACATATGTTTTAATTATAGGAGATTTTAATTTGAATAACGAATCCACGGAAGTATTGTTGGATTATGACTGTTTTCTTCAGTCCAACGATCTTGTCCAATACAATCACATAAATAACGAATACGGCAATATGCTGGACCTAGTTTTAAGCAATACCAACTGCAAGGTGGACAGATCGTTGGAATGCTTTGTAAAGGAAGATAGACATCATCCGACACTCTCCGTGGAGATCCAGGTGAGATGCGTGGGCCGTGGGAGGGGTCGCAAGTATCGCCCTTCGCCACCCAGGGATCCTCCCCCCTCCCCACTTAACTCCCGCCCTACATATAACTACAATAAGGCAAATTTTTTACTCTTAAAGAATATTCTACTACATTTTGACTGGAACACCCTGTATAGCATAGATAATATTGACGAAGCCGTAGAGTACTTCCATAGTGTCATTTACGGAACGCTAGATATCTGCGTCCCACAGAAACATAATCTACCAAATTTGCCCAACTATCCAGTTTGGTTCAATGTCGATATAATCCGAGATCTCAAAAATAAAAACAAACTTCATAACAATTATCTTTAAAGCAGAAACCAGTCTGATTACTTAGAATACTCAAGGCTGAGAGCCAAATTAAAAACTCAAATAAAACAATCGCGCCAAGAGTATTTAGCCAAGATAGAGACCGACATCCGAGGAAACCCTTCGAATCTTTGGAATCATGTAAAAAATAGAAAAACGAATAAAACTAGCTTCAAATCTATGAAACTGGGTGACAGTATAACTGAAGACTCCCAAAAGATTGCAGAAAACTTTGCACAATACTTTCAATCAGTTTACCTAGATTCAGCGGCCAAATATGACATAAAAAATATATTAAACAGTTCGTCAGACAGCAGAAGCATATCGCTCCATTCCATTTCTAAGGAAGAAGTGCTGAAAAGCATAAACTCCTTGCAAACCGACAAAGCAATCGGACCAGATGGGTTATCAGCCGACATTTTCAAAGTCTGTGCGAAATACGTGTGTGATCCCATCTGCTACATATTTAACTTGAGCATAAATACCAATACATTTCCCGAAAGCTGGAAGACAACCAGGGTCTGCCCTATCTTCAAATCGGGAGACCCGTTAGACTCTCATAATTACAGACCTGTAGCTGTTCTCTCTTTGCTTCCAAAAATTTTCGAAACTGTACCGTGCAACCAATTGACCCACCAAGTGTCAACAAGACTTATTGGAAACCAGCATGGCTTTTTGCCAAAACGATCGACTGTTACCAACCTTCTCTCTCTCACACAACAGATTGCGTCAAACTTAGACGAACTTTCACAAACGGACGTAATATATACAGACTTTCAGAAAGCTTTCGACAAAGTTGATCACGATATATTACTTAAGAAAATGCACAAACTTGGCTTCAGCGATAATCTAATTGGATTATTTGCATCTTACCTAAAAGAAAGATCTCAATACGTAACAATCCGTAACAAGTCTTCTGTGGAATTTATCGCAAGATCTGGTATACCACAAGGATCCAATTTAGGTCCCCTACTATTCCTCATATTAATAGACGACATTCAGAATTCCATAAGTCACTCGACATGTTTATTGTTCGCTGACGACTTGAAAATATTCAAAAAGATCAATTCACCTCACGACTGTGCACAGTTACAACAGGACCTAGACTCCCTAGTCTCCTGGAGTGAGCAAAATCATCTTCTGTTCAACATTAACAAATGTGTCTGTGTATCTTATAGTCGATCGTTTTCACCAATCCACCATCAGTATACTATACAGGGAGTGGCACTAAACAGAGTTTCTGAATTCAAGGATTTGGGCGTAACCTTCGATGTCGAACTCACGTTCGTTAACCATGTCTCACGTTTGATATCGGACTGTTACAAACTACTCGGTTTTGTAATGAGAATATCAAGAGAATTTAACAGCACCGATATCCTCCGAAACTTATATAATTATCTAATTAGAACCAAATTAGAATATGCATCTACGGTTTGGGCTCCTCACCAGCTCAAATATAAAAACAATATAGAACAAACACAAAAAAAATTCCTCAGATATCTATGGTACAGAACAAAGGGCGATTACCCAAAATATGCTCACCATGCCGAACTTCTCACGGTGTGTAACTATAGAAGCCTCGAAACAAGAAGGCAAGAATCCATTGCGATATTCCTAATAAAGGTTTTCCAAGGTTCCTTTAACTGTCCCGCGATTCTAGAAGCACTAAGTTTATATGTACCCAATAAATATATCCGTGCAAGGAATCACCCTCTGTTCTACATACCAACTTACAGGACGAATATCATGGCTAAACACTCAGTCACGCGTGGTATAGAGATATTGAACCAACTGAATGACACGGTTGATATATTCTCGGTACCGTCTAGCAGTATGAGAAGAATCCTGGCTGATATTATTCCTAACGAATAAGCTAACGCTAGAAGCAAACCCTCTTTGTGTAACAGGAGAAATCCGTGCAAAGTGGATAAAAAAAAAATATATTTATATATATATATATACACATACATACACATACGAGTATATTAAAAGTCACTTAAACACGCTGATGAGTGCTTTCTGACGCGCCCAATCTTAGAAAAAGATTTTCTTTTGCTTTTGGTAATGTGATATGAAATATGTCAATATCCGAAACAGTCCCGTTCTAAAGAGTTATGGACCTTCCAGCAGGCATAGCAGCTAGAAGACCCGTTCTTGCGTATGTGATTGAGTACAGTTCTTGCCAGCGCAGTCTATTGTAATACGAAAATGCCACACCTTTTAGCGCCAAAATAACAATTAATTCATATTTAATAAGGCAAATCCATTACAGAAGTGAATCCAAAAAACTTGACCATTGCCAGGTCACGGTTGGACATAGATTAATAGGGATACTTGAAAATTCTATTTAAAAGTAAGAATGATTTGAAAAAATATGAATAAATTCTATTTATTTTCCACACTTGAATCAGTTTTGGTAATCTAAAATGGTAAGCGTTTTATACTCGTACTTATAATTATATGCCCTGGCATCTTATAATAATCTGCCCTGGCGTCTTATAATACTATGCTCTGGTGTCTCATATGTCCTGACGTCTTATTGTAACATGCCCTGGCATGACTCTGGCGTCTTATAATAATATGTCCTGGCGTCTTATAATACTATGCTATTGCATTTCATATGCCCTGGCGCCTTAGAGTAACATGCCCTGGCGTCTTATAATTATATCCTGGCGTCTTGTAATAACATGTCTGGGAGACTTATAATAATATCCTGGCGTCTCATATGCCCTGGCATCTCATTATGGACATGTGCACGAAAATTTAGCATAAGTATTTGGAACAAACGTCTGGCTGCTGATTTCTTTTTAAGAATCTTTTTGTGTCCCATTACACTTTTTTATGTCCCACATTCTCCTCTGTGGTTACTTCATCTCTTAGATTCGATTGTTTCCTTCATTGTTTAGCCGATCTGTAACAATATTTTTAATAATACTTTAGATGCAACAAGTAGACCTTTGCCACAATAAGCACGCGTGTGAAGCAAATTTGCAGCACTACGTTTCCTGGTCAAAATTAGGTTTAACTGATGCCATTATCTAGATCTCGAATGACGCTATAATACTTCACTTTTGAACTTGGTTTGGAAATAGATGTTTCTAATACACAAAGCGTTTTCTATATCGATTTCTAAGAGCATCTGTCCCTTATCATTAGCTTTACCAATCTCAAACCTTCCCAACCACATAAGCCATATCAGATTATCAGCTCCAACATGCGCATTGAAGTCTCCTAATACCTATATATTATTCCTTGTTCTAGTTTATCTGTTGGATTATATTTTGTAGTGAGCCTTAAAAATGGTAATTTTTCTCTTGAGATTGTTTAAGAGAGAAAGAGAGAGCATATTCACAGACAATATTTATAAAGCCTATGACAGACGTCAGTTTAAGAGTTCCAGTATTAAAAAATGTCAATTGATGTGTTTAAGCATTTGGATAAGGAATTTCTTATAGATAATCTAACACCGTATTCTCTCCTGTCCGGAGTCAATTTGCTCTTCCAGAAAAAGTTCAAGTTTCCTATATAAGAGATCTAAATTATGCTAATCTTGTATCTTGCACATCCACTATGAGTATGTCATGGTTTAACCTCAGAAATTCCTTGTCAATGATTGCCGTTTTCCTTACTATATTGACATTATCCAAAGTATCCCCCTACTGTCACTCCTAGATACATTGATCATATTATGCTTCTCCAACGGTTTGATCTTCTACGAAGGTTGTGGTATATCGTGAATTAAGTGTGGGCATGGTCGCACTGCACCCGTCTTGCATATGTGGAGTTTTATTAATTCCCCATTGTATTTATGTGGAAAGGGCCCATTCTTTTGATCATATCACGATGACTTTTTTCCATTCGTATGGCACATTTTGACATATTTAATCAGGTGATTTGGACATATTGAAGAGAAGACTATTACTGGGAGACTATTACTATCTTCGGCGCCATAAATCGAGCCTTTGGGCTGTGAGGACTATATTTGATAAATTGCATAGTTCACGTCCTCGATATTGTAAATTCCCGACATATCATGTTTTACGAAACACGTGGTCTCGATCGATGACTGACCATGCGCTTGCTTTGAAAACAAAAAGATCAAAATATCATAAAATACTGAATATTTTAGAATACTCCTAGGTGGTCACCGCTTCGGGGTCCAAAACCCTGTCCCGAATTGTAAAGAATTCCATTGTCATTGTTTTTTTAAATAAAAAGGTTCGATAATAAAATCTGCTTTGTGTCGAGACACCGCTTGCTGTCTGTGACAGCCAGGTATATTTCCTAGAAACATCTTCTCAATGACGACATGGTTCCACGTCTGTACATTCGGGCGGCGCTCGTATTGGTAAGGGAGACGGAAATAATTGTCCTCTCTTTCTCGCGATTTGCTTTAAAAAGGGAGGCATACGCGCGCAGCTCCCTCTTCCATTCGAGACGCGGTGCGGTACGGACGCTGGTTCAACGCTGTTCACACGGAATACTGCCAGACTTATTCGCTGATTTTCTCTGCCGTATCACAGACGCTTCAAGACGACATCTTCAATTTTGGGTGAATATTATTTCCTTGTATTTAATGCTGGATTTCGTGACAGGACTTTGTGCCCTGGCTTTACTTAAATTCAAATTTGCTATTGTAAACCCCCTTGTTAGAATTCACAACACAATCTACGAGCCATTGATTCGGGAACCGAACTTAAAACTTTTTTTTCTTGACATACGTTTAAGTTTTTTTATTTTTTATTAATCGATTTATATAATAAACTGTTTTGTTTTTAAAATTATATCTCGTTTAATTGTGCCCCTTGTCCCGCTAAGAATTGAGAAAGAGTTACTCAGAGTACCAATAACCCTACGAACTCCTGAGATCAAAGAGGATTTGTTCCTTTTCACCCGGCTGAGCAGAGCAGGCGTCACACCTGGTAAGATTGGAATTTGGTAAACTTGATTTACGTAATCAAATGTGTACATTATATTATTCTAAAAACTAGGAAAATGTGTGACAGGGCTTAGAACCATTGGAGTGGGCACAAAAATCTTGGTTTATCATATTACGTGCGAGTATTGTTACCAGGTGAACTTTTATGCTAGACAGATTTTTTTTCGGGTACCTTTATGAAACGAACACGAAACCCCCGAGCGGAAGTCTATCATCTCAAGTTTTATCACCTAGGCCGCGAAAGTCATCACGGAAGAGAATCCCATATATTTATCTCGCGTGGACTGGAGGAGATTCATTTGGCTACTCCTGAAGATGTATGTATCATGGCTGAGAAACTTGAATATCCAACTGTGATAGAAAAACCATATGAGAGGGGGAAAAATGTGACAAATATCTGTATAGATTAAAAGTAAAAATTCAGATTCCGTGTATATAAGGTTATTTTTGACGACACACTTTTTTCATTATTGATGATAGTACTGCGCACGCATAAGTACGGACTATACACAAACAAAATTATTTGACAAATTACGGTACGCTTTTGCGTATAAACTATTATAAATAATTTGACAAATTATTGTACATTACTAATTGCATGAGAAATTTCAGGTTTAAATATCATAGTTTATTTGCCATCATTATTAGTTTCTTTATATTTTCAAGAAGAAAATAATTACAATTATTCTTAACACAATTTATTCTGGACCCTAAAGTGATTTTCAAAGTGAAATCTCATTTGAATTCTAACGCATCACTCCAATTTCATAGTTTGTTTGGAATTTGTTATCTTCAGGTCACTTGAGGTGAGCTCTTCCATTAGGAAGTGAGATTCCATGCACCACACGATGCGATAGAAGTACCGCATCCTTCAGAGAAGCAACTTCTCTTCTCTTCTCAATCCTCTGCAGCCTTAATACCGACACTTAACGCAAATTGCTGAAGACCAAGAGTGGTTAGAGCTGCGAGACAGGATCACCGCTTTAATTAATACTGGATTCCTTTGCTTGTCAATATGTGTTTTGTATATTGTTTTTTAAGTGAATTATTTTCAGGTATTTTTAATAAGAATTCCTCTGTCTGACTAGGCATATACCCGTCCGAAGTTATGTAGGTTTCAAAAAATGAAACTAAAAATCAATTAAATAAATATGAATACAATTTACACTTAAACAGAACACTAATTCATTTCCATGATTATCCCATTACACCAAAAAAGAGCATTAAAATCAGAAACTTTTAATTTGCAAAGGATCATTCACTGATTTGTAGACACAAAAACACACGAGTTCAATCAAGAAAAAGGCAACATCACATGTTATTCATTTTGATCAGTTCAATTTGATCCCACCACCACCCACGCCGTTATGGGGGACAACATAATGTTCTTACTTTCTACGCTGCGCGATCTACACTAAAATATCGAAATCTTCCTGTTTTTGAAGTGTGCGATTAAGGAACTGCCCAAAGGGACTTCTTTTCCATTGGCAACACACCGGAGTGTGAAAAGAATAGTGCTGACGATGGACTTGAGGTCCGACATTACGGGATAAGAAAAATTACTCGCAGCGCAGTCAATTTTTTCTTATAAAATTGCTTAATACATTTTCATCGCATAATTTTCATTAATTTTATTGCTTTGTAATTTATTTTTAACAAACACTGTTTATTCCACTTTTTTATGACGGTATAACCCTACCGGTTTCAAGGCTTTCACCTCATCTTCAGGGGAGTACAAGCAAGACTAAATGCTGTTCGAATTGGCACCGACATAGACACTTCAACGGTTGGTGGTGGGAGGGGTGAGGGGAAGGCTAGGTATAATTTCGGCCAGGAGCGGGGAGATTTTGGGGAAATAACTATTCAACAGATGCTCCGATCGGTATACTGACTTAGAAATTTCTAGGGCCTCTAATCTGTCCAATCTATTTCCGTTGCCGCTAATATGTAAGAATTTGGCATCATCGATAGAAAAAGTATGATTCTCACGGTGACAATGATTAGCCATTTCAGAATAAATTAGAGGATTTGTTAAGGCGGATTTGTGTTCACGAAATCTCTTTTCAAAAGATAATATTTTTGGTTATTTCATTTGATATATTTTTTATAAATAGGACTTTGCTCCATTTATAGGTATGCTTATAGGTGTCGTTAAATATATAATCTTTTATAAGTTTCTTTTTTGGTTTGTTTTTTAAAAGTGAATCAATGAGGCTTCCAGGATAGCCATTATTTGTAGCGTTAATGCCTTAACTCCACAACGTTAAATTATTGAAATGTTTATAGTTTATAGTTTATAGTTTATAGTTAATGCCTTAACTATAAACAACATAATTTTATTGCATTTCAATAATTTATCTTCTTCTTTTCCCTTGCCTTATCCCATCCATTTTGGGTCGGCTGCTTGGACTTTTTCTTCCATCTTTCTCGATTCAATCACTCAAATAGTCCTCGGAGTTTAATCATGCACTCCTCCACATTCTTATATAAGCTTTTTTTGGGTCTCCCAATGTGTCTATTTGGGAGTACCCAATTTGTAGCTGCCTTTAGCGTAGGCGTAGTCATGCTTCCCGAGCTTGTCAACTATTGACGTCACTTTTTATTTTTGGAAAATATAGATATGACTAAAGTCAAAGGTATCCTTATACCCCCGAATACAAGGCGGAAAATGAAAGAAGCAAAGCGTGAACTTCGAACCGGCGACCTTTCACAACGAAGTCCAGTGTGTTACCATGTGGCCATGTACCTCAGTAAATTATTCCGCTAATTTATTAATTTCGGATCTTAATCAATCTAGTGTCGCCCAGTGACTACAGTAGCACGCGGATTATTTCAATAACTTAAATTTAGTGAACAAAAACAAGTTTGACCACCTTTATATCCTTACAATGCCAATTATTTTACTTTTATAAAAACATCCTACTTTGACAAGATATTTTTTCCTTATTACCAATATTCAAAAACATTTTTAAAAGCTGAGTTTAAACAAAACAGCCGTGCAAATAACAAGAATATCCTGTTTGATGCAAAAGGGTAAATATTTATTTATCCGGGCACCAAAGTTGCAGAAACAAAATTTCAATGAGGTCAAAGTGGAAGCCACAGGACCAAAAGTTAAGCCACAGGACGATTACGAGTTTATCGTGGACTGGAGAGGTTCGATTGCCGGTTACTTCGGGGATTACCCGAGGAAATTATTTAAACAGACATGTTGTAGCTTTATAGTTACTCGATGCTACCCTTTCTGGAGAGGAATTTCTGTTAATACATTTCAGAGCCCAGAGGTCTTTCTGGGTTATTCTTGAAAATAACGAACATTCTGGGTACGATTCAAATCACGGCCGGGATTTAAACAATATCTTCGCTTGTCCTGAAAAAGGGGGGAAATGCGAGTTTTCTCCATTTTAATTTCCGCAAGTTTTTTTTATGGAAATTCGATTTGACTTGTGATGAAGCTGGATTTAATATTTTGAAATGAATAGAGGATGAATACAATGATTCCTTGAAATTTGTTTTACCCTATTCAAGCCGATTTTCATTCTTCTGGAAATGTGTTGCAAGCTTTTATTTTTTGACATTTATTTTTAATATGTGTTTTAAATTTATTAAACTTATATTTTATCAATGATTTTTTTTTCAGATATCAATTAACTTAATTATTTTAAAAGAAATAAATTATTCAAAACTTTCTTTGACAGAAAAAAAAAATTATTATGGGATGTTTTTTTTTCTAAATATTTGTTAATAAAATTTCTTTATTTTTCAATATATTACTGAACATAAAAATAACATTTTTAACGTAAAATAAGCCGTTATTTTTTTAGTAAACCTGCAATAAAAACATTTGAAAAAATCTTTAAAAATATGGTTGACAATTATATTTTTTTTGTACGTTCGTTTTCTCGAGAAATATTTCAATTAGATCTTTCTCTACCTTCAAATTTTTGAGAGATATGGGTGGCTTATATAACTTGAGGAAACACTTGAAAATAATCCTTTTTGGAAGATATTATCACGTGTGATGAACTCTACACTTCACCAAAAACCGAATTCTTTACTTTCACATGTCGAAAGATTTTAAAAAAATCTTGGTAGTTCGTCATCCTTTGGCATGATTTTTGCGTTTAATTTAACAAATGTGTTTTTATAAACATATACAGGTACCAGGAAGTTCTTTATATTACAGCCGAAACCACCGCAGCCTGCTTTCTAAATGGCGTTCAATATTATAACCCTTAAAAAAATCATGTAGTGAATTTTTACTTAGGTAACATTTTATTAAACTGAATCACTATTTATAATAAAACTATTTTTAGTGGGACTCTAGCCTGGGAAAGCAATAAATATGATCTTAAACTCAACGTATATCTCGGAAATACCATAAATGCTACATAAAATGTTCGCTCAGATTAATAATTCACAATTTTTTTTCTCTATAGTAAAGTGAAATTTTGTTCTGTACACAAAATAATTGTTTACTTAGAAAACAAGGATATTTTGAATAATTCCTCATTATTACCGTGAAAATGAATCAAATTGGACATACAATGTTAGTGTTTTTAACATACGATACCTAATTATTGCTCTTTTGGTAACTATTTTTTTACTTAAACTTAGCATATCTCTCAATTGTGTGATTTATTAGGTTTTTATTCCATATTAACATTTAAGGTAGTTTTTATTCCATATTAACATTTAAGGTAGTTTTTATTCCATATTAACATTTAAGGTAGTTTTTATTTCATATTAACATTTAAGGTACTTTTTATTCTATATTAACTTTTAGTGTAGTTTTTATTCCGTATTAACATCAGAATATTATACATAGAATGTTCACTTACATTTATAATTAACAATTTGTTTTTCTCTACAGTAAAGTGAAATTTTGTTGTGTACACAAAATAATGGTTTTGCTTAGAAAACAAGGAAATTTTAATAATTCCTCATTATTACCGTGAAAATGAATCAAATTGGACATACAATGTCAGTGTTTTTAACATTCGATACATAATTATTGCTCTTTTGGTAACTATTTTTTTACTTAAACTAAGCATGTATCTCAATTGTATGATTTATTAGGTTTTTATTCCATATTAACATTTAAGGTAGTTTTTATTTCATATTAACATTTAAGGTACGTTTTATTCCATATTAACTTTTAATGTAGTTTTTATTCCGTATTAACATCAGAATTAATAAGGAAATTATTATTAACGCTGTCTACACCATTGAAATTCGTTCTATAAAAATCAAATTCCATTTCGGTTTTCAAACTAATATTCTTTTTCATACGAAGGATAATCCAATCATCACTCTTCACAGTAAACGGAGATAATCCTGATTCGGGTCTCGTTTCAAATATTCGGAATCTTAAATCCTGAAAAAAATAATATACTTAATATTCCACTTAGGAAAAAAATGTTCCAGAATTCTTCCAGTTTGTACGATTTCCAATAAAATCTTTGACATCTCATTAAACCCTCTCAAGTATTTGTCCCAGATACGAATTTCTTTAATATACTCGAATAAATATTGAGAGTTCTCCGATTTCCATCTTTTGTCGTTTATTTAATTTCCCTAAGATCCGGCATAAAACGTACTTGATCCTGTCGAAATTGAAAAATAAAAACTATGAATAAGTTTCTTCAAAATTATGTGTTATGCGTCGACAGGGTTTGAAGAATAAAAAATGAGTAAGGATTGAATGAGTTGACTTATATATTCTTTAAAATTGTTTTTCTATGGTCTACGTGCGGAATATTCTAAAAAAATCTCGGCTGAAGTTAGTAACTTAAAGTAAGTTTCACATAAATAATTGGCAGCATTATTACCAGAGCCGGACCTAGATATTTAGACGACGGATGCACAAATTCGAAAACGCGCCCACACAATTATGTTTCATTTAGTTTTCTAATCTTTCTTCAGGAACAGGTAAAATTGTAATGTTTTCCCTTTGTTTTAAAATGGATTAATTTTTTAATTAAAAAAAATCACCCCTCCCCAGTCTCCAGATATTTGGGGATGTTTATTGATTTCACCGCATAATATAAATCAAGGGATGAAAATTAACATGTGAAATATGTATAACATTATTTTCTGGGCTTTCAGAGCAGCAAAATAATCAATGACTCTTTAGAAGTTTTTGTTTGTAATCAGATGTTCCATCGAGAGAATAGCCGTATTTGACAATTTCTCTTGTCCAAGACAAGATATTAAATAATATTTGATTGTTTTAAATTAACATAAAATTTTATCATACGACGCTATGGTTACGGGCATTGGCAAAAATATAGAAATATCAATATTGGACCGATTTTGGAATCCTTCAAATATGGCACCTGCGGCCAGTGCTTGTTTTGTCCCACCCTTGTATAGGTTCTGATTATTATTAAATGAACGCATGGACGTTGTTTAGTTTTAGTACATCTAATCACAAGAACATGTACGAACGAACGGAAAGGAGTTCTATAGTTTGTATTGAGAGTAAATTTTTACGCGTGTTCCAAGTGTCTATCCCATTATGTCACTGATTTCAGGCATTGCCTTTTCCACTATTGTGTCATCTGTGTGTGTGTGTGTGTGGGTGTTTATGTGAGTATACTTTGAGGAAATATTTGTGTCATTATATTCTTTTTAGCTTGTTAATGGCCTCTCCCCTTCTCCCCCCTTGTCGTTGAACTATGCCCGAGATGTTAAGGGTCGAATATCCAGAGTGATTCTGTCTCACTTCAGCAGCTCTGGTAACATTGTCAAGGTTCCAGCGTTTTCCCGATCACCCCGCCCCGCCTTACAGACCCCCAGGGGGCGCACTCTGGCTCCCAGGAAGCGCAAGACTTACCGCCCGTCGCGCAAGAAGACAGAGAAGGAGGCATAGCTCGGCGGAGAAGAAAAAGATATACATGATGTTTGATGGTCATTTTTAAATTATATATAACAATAAATGGTTAGGATGTAGCGTGAGGATGGGAAGGTAGCGGCTGCGGCCTTATGAATTGGAGCTTCCCACATTTGATGAGGAAACCGCAGAAAACTCACCAAACAAGAACATGTATTATATATTATAACCTACAAATTTACAAAAGCCAGGGGGGGCCGTTATAAGATATGTAATACAAAAATAATGTACTGTTTAAAATATTTTTAAATTATTCTTTTAAAATTTTATTGACTCCAAAATAGTTGGTAATTAATATAAAATTTAATTTAAATTATTTTGTTCTTATTGAATCATTTTATAGCCTCATTCAAAACGTCGCAAAGTACTAGTAATATGTGTTGATTATATTTAATAAATGGTTAAATATGACCGAAAAAAGTATGCTTCGACCAAGGGAATGAAATATTGAAGAAAAAAAGGTAACGAATAAGAGAAGGAATTGTTTGAGAATATGCATGGATATGGAGAAGAAAGAAGTATGTCTGTCTTCTATGCGTGCTCCTGTTTGCGGCTCTGTCCTCTATACCTGCCCCTTTTAGGAAAATAGCATGATGTTATGTATATATTTAAGATTATATTTAAGGTCGTTTTTTCCACAGGTAACTTAACAACCTGTTAAGCTAGTGATTTTGAGAACTGTCAAATATTTTAGGTTGCGTAGACGATCGGATTTTCTAAGTGACTGGTACTTAACGCGTGTGATAAATTTTCAATAAAATGTTAGATGACTGAGAAAAAAAACTTTTAAAAGGAATTTTTAAGTAAATACTTTTTGAAATACTACAGTAAAATAATAATCATATTTTAAGTGACTTCGGTCACTAATATAATAGAAACTTGATGTTTTGGATAGAAACTTGATTTGATCTTCAGATATGACGAGTGTTAAAAGAGTAAATATACGTTTGATATTTTAAAGTAAATAACTTAGTATTATTTAAGTTCAATGTAGAAAAGGTAATTCCAAGACAAAGTATAGCAAGGAGACTTCAGAATCGATAGTGCTTACAATGATATGCATATAAACACTGTTTAGTAAGAATAAGGGTACTTTTTTATAACATGCTGTTCTCAACCAGTGTTATTCACGTTTCCGTTTTTATTTTATTTTTTATTCATATGATTAACATATGTTTCAATTATTTAGCATAGATGATGTATGTGTATACTCGAAGTGTTAAAAAGAGGTAGTTATTTTTTAACTTTTTAATCTAACACCCTCTTCGTTCCGTCAAAAACACAAGCATTACACAATACGTCTCCATTTAGATCAGTTCGCAGCCGATCACTCCATGTCTACGACAAGAGAAATAAAGTACAAAAAAATGTGTAAAAACAATCAATCACGAGTCCTGTTACGAGGGTTTTTCTAGGACATCTTTTAAATGTCTTGTTTTAAGAAGAATATATACGCTCTAAGTTTTTTGTCACTTTTCTTCAAATTGGTTACTTTTTTTTGTTACTTAACTCGTTTTGTAAATTTGAAAAAAAAAAGGTTTTAAAAAATAAACAAATAATTGTGGTATATACTTGTATTCAGAGAGAAAAAAATACTTTTGATAATTCGAAACATAAATGTAGGTTCAAAAGTTGATGGAATTGAATACAATTTATGTTTTTCAAAACGGTTTCAATTAATGGATTGTTCAAACCGTTAACTTTGATTTATATAAATTCAATTCACTACCCCAAAAACTAAAATTATTGAAATTTAAAAAAACGCCAACATGAACTTATAATTTGATATTTTCAACAATATTTGAGGACTTCCGAAGCTTGGAGTAGGTAAGACTCCCATATACTAACCAGGATATTTTTGTTTCAATTTACAACGGTTCCCAGTCTGGTGCCCTAAATAAAGCTTTCTGTTTTTATGGAAAAAATGCTACATGACAGTGAACTCACCATTTCAACGTCACGACGAGACTCAACTCACGACGCCATTTCAACGTCAATCTCAACCTGCTCCTTCAGGTTGATCATGTGACCTTCTGTGGGATTATAGTCCGATCTAAATTGAACACTCCCTTCTGCAGACGTTACAGATATGTGTATATGGCTGAGCTGTCAGGTTCTACTGACACATGTTCGCATCACGTTATCACGTTGACTGTATCTCATACCTCTAGCTATACGGTAACTCTTTAAAATCTTCAAGTTATAAAACCACAAGCTACACGATAACTGTCCATAAGTTACAAGTTATCAAGCCATAAGCTATATGGTAACTCTTCGAAAGTCATTAGTTATAAAATCACAAGCTATACGGTATCTTTTTTCAAGTCACAAGGTATAAAGTTGCGAGTTGCACGGTAACAGTTCAAAAGCTACACGTTATTAAGCCACCAGATATACAGCAACTTTTCACAAGTCATAAGTTTTGAGCTACACAGTAACTAAGATGTGTTTCAAAGAAATTGCATTTCAAAAAATATTTTAAGCCATATTTGATATTCACGTGAAACATTTTTTTTAATATTTTTTATTAATATGAAATGATGCGATAAAAAGCTGCCATATTTCGGGGGTCATCAAGTCGAGTAAGGGTTAATGGGGATCATGCTAGAGAAACCAGTCAAGGAAACCTTTTAAATATTTGAAAAAAAAAACACCATGTTAACAAAAACTATTGACAAACACAGTTAGCAGTTCTACGAGTATGTTCTTGCACCAGTCGTAAATTTCAATCGATAGAGCTTCATAGAATGAAACTCCTATGATGACCCGCTTATCCGCTATTCCTATGTGTGTTGCTTCCTTGCATCTACAATGAACGAAGAGCTGCACTTTATGGGGGTTGTGCACAAGAGTTTACTATTTTTCGTATTCTTAGTATGACCGAAAAACAATTTTATCTTTATAATCTTTTTCACAAAGGATTTGTTCAAAAGATATATACGTGACCAGATGCTTAAATTTTTTGAGTTAAAATGTTTAACAGTAAAATACTTTGTTATTTAACTAAATATATTAATCTTCACTACACGTATTTTACCCCCTATCCCGAGACTCTCTTCAGACGGAATGAAGAGAGCCTCGGAATAGGAGGTAGAAATAAGTGTAATAGGAATTAATATAATGAGTGGTATTAAATGTTATTTATTGTTAAACATTCGAATATAGAGGACCGCAAAGTTAAAACTAAAACCTTTGATAATTTTTCAATGTTAAGTTTAATGCGATAGAAAAAAGATCGTTCTTAGAATATGAGTATGTGAAAAATAAAAGGAATTAAGATAATAGGACAGTATGCGGATCGAATTAATATATTCCTAAAGATGAAGAAAGGTGCATTGAGATGGCTTATCCACGTAGAAAAAATTAATGGTCAAAGATTTACCAAAATAGTTAATAAGATTAGTATAAAAGGTACGAGAAGTTTAGAAAGACCTTTAAAATTATGATGTGACAAAGCAATCAAATTCTGATGTTCTCACCTTGAAGGCAGTTTACTGAATTTAAAGCACAAGTAAATATGTTATATAATTTTAATTTACTCTCATATATCACTTTGATATTAAATTTTAAATACTCCATTTTTGAATTTATCTTTTCAAATTTTGTTTTACAATCTCTTATACTATATCCTTATTTCGCTTGGTATGGTTGCTGATTATGTAATGCAACTATTTTGTTTTACAATCTCTTATATTCTTATTTCGCTTGGTATGGTTGCTGATTATGTAATGCAACTATTTTGTTTTACAATCTCTTATATCCTTATTTCACTTGGTATGGTTGCTGATTATGTAATGCAACTATTTTGTTTTACAATCTCTTATATCCTTATTTCGCTTGGTATGGTTGCTGATTATGTAATGCAACTATTTTGTTTTCGAAATTGAAAGAACGTGGACACATTTTTCAATTATTTATATTTTCGAAGGTGCTAAATTAATCCACGACTTTTTCTATATTAACGACGTCAGTGGCCTAGTTGGTAAGACACTTGTCCTCTACTCGGGGATTCCAGTTTCAATTCTGTTCAGTTTAAGTATTCGTTTTTTTAACAATATTCTTTCACACTAGAATGTGCAAGTGTTGTTGCCTTGTCACATGCGGTAGTATTTCTGACACGTACGGTGGTGAATTATTAGTTTCTTGCCAATTACAGTTGTTCTTAGCGTGAATGTTCAATTATTGGTGGCCAAGACAATATTGTCTCTCGGCCATGTTCTTCAACGTGCGCAAATTACTAATTCGGATATGTTGAAGAGTTCTATATGAAGAAATAAATAATAAAAATAATGTTTCGATTCATACCCACCGGTGGAAATATCGTTTTATTTTCAAAACTTTTTTATTAATGATATATGTTTTATCATTTTCTCGACCATTATAATATGTTTCTTTAAATAAAAAATGTCTTAAAATCAAACAAAAATACTAATAACTTCTAAAATTAATCATTCTGTTGCATGGTGGATGGGTTATAGTACTGTTGGACTAAGCAATGATAACGTTAATGGAGCGTATCAACGATATCGATGACCTGTCCCGAGTATCATTCATTTGTTAAATTAGAGACACGTATACATTTTCAAATGCAAACTAACAGTAGCACATGTCAAAGTTAATCATTCTTTACACATATTTCGCCATTTCAACCATTCTCTTTAATAATATCAAATCTCAAACAAACTAGTGAGTTCTATGGAACGGTCTACCTATTTAGGAGACTTTTCTAAAATTACGTGACATTTACGAAATATTCGACTATCTCAGTTCACAATGGATTATGACATTCCTTGATCATAAACTCCGTAGACGACATGATAAAATTGACGACTGATGGAGATCGAAAAGTTACCTGGCTAAAAACTTTGAGTGTCACTCATTCATGAAGTGGAGTGAGTAGGTAATAGAGTCTTCTTACACAAGCTCTATTTTGTGTGTCCAAGAGACAGACAGGGATGTAATTAAATATTAAAACGTAACCACAAGTATTACGAATTATGCATTACGATAAAAAATAATGTCCTTTCAACCAATATGTAACAATATATATTTACATAATTATATTCATAAAATGACAATGCATTATAGCGTTGTTTAGAGAGCAGACTCTCGTCAAGGGTGCTGTAACTCGAGTTTCGAGTCCACTTTTACTGACAGATTAAAATTATTGGACGTGCAAAGTTGAAGATATTGTTAGATGAGGATGACTGAGAAGAAGGTTCTGGAACGAACATGTATCCAGAATGGCGGAACCAAGAGCCGTGAGAATAGCCAGGGACAGTACCCAACAAGCAGACCTCCAAGACGACCTCCCAAATGATGGAAAGACAGCTGGCAGTCGACGTCACAAGAGGGAAACAATGATGCAGGGCCATAACAGGCCAACATGCCTAAAAGAAGAGGAAGACGAAGATTAAAATTAAAATACAGAAATAATGAGTTGAGTGCATTTAAAATACTTGAATTCAATTTCCAATTATTTTAAGACATCCAATTAAACTTTGAGTTACAATTAGACGCATTCTCTTTCAGGATTTATTGGATCAAAGAAAAAAGTATCACCCGCGTTAACCTGAGAATCAAAACCTTCCATGCAAATGATCGCATTGAGAAATTTAGCACAAAAAATAAAAAAACAACGCCCCTAACTCGGACCGTTGTGAGCGCTACACTTAACAATACTGTCATGTGTTGAGGTGATGGTAATGAGTAAAAGGAGAGTGCACGTATGTTTACCTTTTTGATATAAATAATGAAAATGTTGCGCGACTCAATAAAATAAATATCTGGGATGCTGGCTGGATGATCAATGGGACAAGTCTCAAGAGATTAAAGTAAGAGTGAAGATGGCACAGAACTGAAGATCTTCTCAGTAACAAGGATTTCTCCGAACACTCCGTAAAACGAATCAACCTACTTTTTTCGTGTTCATATTTCCTCAGTAAAATATAACAAAAGTCTAGTTTATAGGGTATACGACAAATTACAGCCAACAAACCCCGATTCATGTAAAAATTTAGAGTGTCCATTTTAATTACCTGTATTTTTTTGTTTTCCATACACGGCGTAAAAAAATTATATTTATGAAATATTGTTCCAAAAAATATCAATCGGGGTCATATATAACATATGTATTGATTGAAACAAATACCACTTGTTAAAATGAATATTGATTAGCAAAATCGAAGGTCGATGTTGAATCGGTAGAAGGGGCCTGTCTTGAATACGCAGTTTAGCGGATGTCCTTGTTGGACGTGCTGATGATTTTGATTGTTTGGTATTTAAATAAAATACGTCGATTAGCAATGCGGAAAGTGAGAGTGAATAATCAATGAATAGTAAACAGTGATGAATGGTCAAATGATTAATAATAAGTGATCTTTATTTATCGATAAGTAGGTATATATACATATTCAGAACGGGGCGCGTGAGTGCACCCGCAATATATTTTTATCTCACTCCTGTGCGTGCAGAGGTGGTCGCAGACGTTGCGAATAATATTGTGGGTAGATAATTTGTTGGTGAAAACGGTGAGACAACGCGATGCGTTCTCTTTCTACTGTGGAATGTATCGTAAATAGTATTTTCGTATTTATTATAATTCCTTCTTCGTTATATATAGTATTTATAGTATTTATTATAATTCCTTCTTCGTAAAATTTAAAAATAAACATTGTAAAATATTGAAGTTTCAATAATATTAGATGTTAACATAAGTTGTGTCCGTTTTTTTTTTCAAATTTAAAAATAAGCACCAAAAGTAAAACAAAATGGTAAATATAATATTATACGAAAGACATGTAGCGTTTCGGACGACCAGTGGACTTCGATGAGGACCGCTTAAACCATACTATTCATGAAGATCCCCTTCGAACCACCGTAGAATTGATCGAGCAGATGAATTGTAGTCACATGACTGTATACCGCCATCTACCATCTGTCTTTTCATTCATAGCATCTTCACTGTACAATTCGCAAATATCTCGAGCAGTTTTAGCAGCTTTATTCCCTAGAATAAACGCGAACAGAAGGTGTCGAAAATGCTCACTGTCGTCTACTTGACATTCCATTTTGAAGGCTTGTAATCAAATAAAATAATATATGTAACGTAAAAGCAAACACAATATCTTGTAGAGTAGAAAATTTTCTTTCGAATGACGGATAACCTTTACCATTTTGTTTTACTTTTGGTGCTAATTTTTAAATTTGAAAAAAAAAAACGGTCACAACTTATGTTAACACCTAATACATAATATAATCCGAATACAGTTTTATTCACAACTTATATAAAAAATATGATACAAACGGTATAACCCTAACGGTTTCAAGGTTTTCACTTCATCATCTGATGTGGCGAAAACCTTGAAATCGGTAGGGTTATACTGTTATATAAACTGGAATAAACAGTGTTTAATTAAACAAATTACAAAATAAAATATAAAATATATTCCGGTTGCCAATAAACTTATCAAGGATATTAAAAGTGACAATATTTTTTAAGAAGGTCATTTCATTGCCTACATTAAAACTTCTACACATCGCACAAAATATCCGAAAAGTCAGACAAAATTGAATAATAAATATTTTATTTTACTCACTGAACTTCGTCTCATGTAGATATTCATACAATATTCTTATTAAGCTGTCGTAGAATAGAAATATCCGTCTCTGCAGATGTGTTCTCGACGGAGTGCGCTTATCCAAGCGTTATATTTTAATACATCGGAAGAATAATATCTACGTTTCTTGAATAACGTACAAAAGATCCTCTTCGCTCCCTATGATTGGTTTAGTTTCTTTATATGCCCTGGGCATACCGCTCTGTTAGAGCACACCCCCGTGTGAACGCTCCTGATAGCGCTACTAACTCCAATAGTACAGAGACACTCCATCTTTAAACTGAATATAGAATACGATATACATGAAAATAAAACCAATTTATTTTAGATTCCAAAAAATCATAACTCAATTATTTGTGCGAGAAGAGAGAGTTGCTCATATTATAATGAACTCTTTAATTATCTACTTTTTACAAGCAAAATTTTATAGTTCTACATTATATTTTATTTACAGTTAAGGCATTAATATTGTGGAGGTTTAAAACATTGTAATTTGTTTTATCAATCACTGTTTGTTCCACTTTATGTAACGATATAACCCTACTGGTTTCAAGGTTTTTACCTCATAATCAGGGAAGCAGAAGACTATTTGGGTTTGCAGGAGGGATGAATTTTTGAAAGTGTTTATGAGAACTTTTAGGTGTTGTGTGTTTTTGGTAATTATATGCGGGTAATTGTGAGATGCATTTTTGGTTTGTCGGAAATGATGAAATATGCGAGGTTTAACTCGTGTAACACATACATATAATTCAGTATCACAACTTGTCATTGCACAAGTTCACGAGAGTTAATATTAAAAATCGGTAAAAAGCAGCAACATATTTTTCCAAGTTTATTTGTCCTCAGTAAGATACAGGCAAAAGTCTAGTTTATTAAAGATACAGAAGATGAAAGGCAACAAACCCTCTTCCGTATTTATTAAGAGTTCAATTAAAATTACCTTTTATAGCTTGTCGTTTTTCATAAATTTTGTATTTATACAATAAATTAAAAATGTAATTAAATAAATAAAAAAATAATCGACGAAAACGAATGATAATTTATTCGAAGATGATGAAATTAGCCTTAAAGTTCTTCTCCTGTTCAAAGGAATATTTCTCAAACACCAATTCGAAAGATACAAAGACCTCCCATTAAGGGCTTCAAATACATAGAAACAGAGATTTAAATTAATACTTGAGCCAATGTAGACTTTTTAGAAGTAGACTAATATAACAATATTTATGACTACTACATCAATTTATTTCAAATAAAAAAAATAGATTTCTGAAGAAAAATAACATCCATAGCATGTACGAGTATGATATGTATCAAGTAAGTGGATCGAATATAGTTCTGGGATTACTGAATGAATTCTTTTGACATGAACGTGAAATATTGCAGGACGAAGAAATGGTTCGAGACGGAGTTCTCGTCTTTACTGCGCCACAAATCCCTTAATCTTGATTGATAACTTGCCATGTGGGATGTTCTTGGACCTTTGATATTTTTGGTTCGATTGGAAAATACTTTTCTATTATGAAATAGAGAGGTGTTATAAAATGATAATGAAAAGGATGGACTGAAATATAAACGAGAATTTAGAACGATTTACGAATTTAGAATGCGTTGATCACTTCTTTTAGTATATACCTTAAAAGTATATACTTTGCATTATGTCAGTCAGCACTTTCTTACGGTATATCAGTTTGGGGGGATGCACCTCAACTCAATAACACATATTGCAGGTTTCCCAAAAACTGATTGTGAACATAATTAACAAACTTCCTACCCAGTATCCCACGGCGGAGCTTTTCAGAGAATATCGATTCCTGAACATAGCCAATTTGCATCTCAAATCCATTCTCCAGCACTACCATCGAGAGGAAGGGAAGATGCAGACTGAGCAGAGACGCATGACACGGATGGCAACTAATCAAATGTTCACCATCCCTAGAGCTAAAACCTCTTTTGCCCAAGGGCAATATGCCTATTTAGCTCCCATGACATACAATGGCGTGCCGAATTTAATAAAGGTAAAGAGAGGAAAAACATTTAGACAGTCGATCGGAGCGTGGTTGTTATTGCGACAGGAGTTTGAGTACTTGGGCTTTCAGGATGAATGACGTGTGGAAAAGATTTGTGTGGGCTCTTGAGGGGGGTTTCTTTTTGTTGTTTTAATTTTGTTGTTTTATATTTGTGTATATTTTTGTTTTTATTTTTATGATTGTGTGTGATATACTATGGGATGAACATTTTTGGTCTTTATGGAGTGATGATGTCTTTATGGAGTGTGAGAAGTTAGATTTCGCATGATGTTTCCAGTTGTAATTGAGTGTCACTGTTTGTCAGGTTGATGAGAATGTGCAACGGGGGGTTATTTTTGTGTAATCGAAAATCAGAAAGAAGTATCGATTTATTTTTTCATGCTAAATATCCTCAGTGAGATACAGGAAAAATCCTTGTTTACTGAGGGCACTACAAATGAAAGGCAACAAACCCAGATCTATTAAAATGGTGTGTCCAAATTAAATTACCTGTGGTTTTTTCGCAAATTATGTATATTTCTTGTCATGTGTAATAAATAAATAAAATAAAATAATAATAAAAGTATTTATGTGAAAAACACTTTTTTAGTTATACATGTATAAGATAAAAAAAACTATACAAGCTTTTATAAATATTTGAAAAAATACTTTACACATTTTTCATCAATCAATGTTTGATTTTAATGGTGATACGTCACTCGAAGATGGTGTCCTCTCTGGAAAGCCGATTATCAATGATGACGATCAAAGCAAAGCTTAATCAAGAATAAATCAGCGTTCTACAATACGAGAGATTACTGAAATACTGAAAGTATTGAAAAACATCGTCCACGAGCAGTTGGTTAAGCTTCGTTACGTGAATTTCTATGAATTTGAAATCTTAAATGTAAAAAAAGCATTTCGGACAATTTATTCACATGATTGAAAATTTAATTTTTCACCTAAAAGTTTATTACACTCAATGATTTGAGATATCATTATTTCTTTAAAACATTCACTTGACGGTTTTCTAAGTATTTATTCAAAACATTTATGTACGCATAAATAATTTAGGAATGCGTACACTAAGAAAAATACATTTGATAACAATGCACGACAGAATGAAGTGACTGAGGATGAATGTGAACTGAATACTGATTTGTTAAGTAAGATGAACTTGTTGAGTAAGATGAGGACTCTGATATGTTTTTTTGCCTGAAAAACGAATGAATTAAAAAAAACAGAGTGTAAATAGGAGTGGCCGGCGTGGAAGAAGAATACAACGAAGGGTGGGACTGGGTCAAGTGAATGTTATTTTGAAAGAAGGAAACATTGAAAGTTAGAATAAAAAAATTAACGGATGTGTGTTGAGATAGGAAAATCTGACGTTCTTTTCTCTGCTACGACAGGGAAATGACATGATGATATGTATTTATGAACTTTACGGTTAAAAGCGAATTTATGGTTTGAAATGTAATTAATTATATTTATAAGACATTCATTATATAGTTGATTTACACAAATATTGTGTAAGAAAAGGGTGCGTAGATATATTAAAGAATCGGAATGGAGTTTTTGTCACAATAACGTGAAAAACTAAGTGAACGTGAAGGCAAATAAATATCATCAGTTATCATAAATATCGTCTTTTACTGGACCAAATTTGCCGCAAAATATATTTATTCATTCGCCAAAGATTTTGAGCACGTAATTCAATAAAGTGATTTAATTTATGACGCCTTTTATTGAACTATCTCCAGGGTAACCAGGGTAAAAAAAGTTTTTTTTTATCATTTTAAAACGACTAGAAAAAGATTCATATACACATACTAAAGAATGATTGCGTTAGTATTCTAAATCGATGTTATTTTATTGGAAAAGTCTATTGCCTCCTTTACTCTTGGTAACTTTCGTCTTTAATGCCTTTTCGATAGATTTTATTCATAGGAAATTCCCAGAATGTGAAAAAACAGAGATATTTCTTAAGTTGAAAAGAGTTTATATAATAAAAATTCTTCTTTTATAGCGTGTAATAGAATTTTAACATTTCCCAGAACATTATGGATGATTTCTTAAAAAAATAATGTTCTCGAATACCAAAAATTTTAGTCAAAATAATTTTCATTTATTTTATATACTGTTTATATTTAAGGCATTATATTGTGGAGGTTTGAATACATTGTAATTTGTTTTATCAAGCACTGTTTGTTCGGCTTTTGTAACGGTATAATCCTACCGGTAGGGATATACCGTTACAAAAAGGGGAATAAACAGTGTTTGATAAAACAAATTACAATGCATTTGTTTTTATTTGTGAGAAATTAAAATTTTCGTAATGAATATTTTTTTTAAATAAAGATTTTAAGAAAACTGAGATATAATATTTAGAAAATTACGATATAATATAACAAGCATCCATACATACCATCATGTCATTTCTCTGTCAAAGTAGGCAACGAAGATAGCGTGTCAGATTTTCATATGCTGACAAACATGCTTCCCCTCTACTACATCCATACATCTTGTAATACGATTTCAAAGATTTCTATGACTTTTAACTCGATATTACACGTTTTGTAGTAACTCTCGAACAACATGTAACTGTTTTGTAATATTTCTCGAGCAGTTGCGAATTTTGGGGGATGTAAACATTCATGGGTCCTTTCTGTATCTAACTTACATTTCGAATCTATTGTCTGCCACTATTATCGAGACAAAATCAAAATACGATCTCAACAAAAACACATAACTCGCATGGCAACTTACCTAATATTTACCATCCCTCGAGCTAGAACATCTATTGCCTAAAGATAATATACCTATCTGTACCCGATGCCATACATAAAGTACCGCATTCATTAAGAAAAAAAATATGCGAAAAATTCAGGCAAGGGGTCGGAACGTGGGTATTGTCACGACATGAGTTATAGTACTTCAGCTTGCAGTAGGCGTAAATTGTAGCGATTCTTTGTGTTAGATATTTATTTGCTGATGGGAATGTTATTTTCTACAATACTTACGAGTATATAAAATATATCTTAATTAAATACTTTTGATTATACAGTACAATTCCGTAGTATAAGTGGTGTAGTATTTAATTTTACCAGAGACCGATGTTCAGACTAAAGTATTTTCTCAGTATTCCAAATTCTCAATAAATTAGATTCTATTAATTGCTTTTTATTGATATAGTACGCTAAGAGTCAATAAACGTGGTATATACTCGTAACTAGGTTTTACTGCTTATCAAGCATATGCCAATTTTTGACGAAGGAATTAAACAATAATCAATAGGTAAAAAGTATCAACATATTTTTTCATGTTCTTATATCCATTGTAAGAAACAAACGATAGCTTAGGTTTTTTGGGTTACGACTGATCAACACACGAGATCCATATAATTTATTGTGTTGTTTATAGTTAAGGCATTAACGTTGTGGAGGTTTAAAGACATTGTAATTTATTTTTATCAAATACTGTTTATTCCACTTTTTTGTGACGGTATAACCCTACCGGTTTCAAGGCTTTCACCTCATCTTCAGGGGAGCGCAAACAAGACTAAATGCTGTTCGAACTGGTACCGATATACACGCTTCAACGGTTGGGGACTGAGGGATGAGGGAGGCATGGGACAACTTCGGCCAAGAGCGGAGAGATTTTTGGGAAATAACTGTTCAACAGATGTTCGGATCGGTGTACTGACTTAGAAATTTCTAGGGCCTCTAATCTGTCCAATTTATTTCCGTTACTACTGATATGTAAGAATTTGGCGTCATCGATAAACTTTGATAAAAATAAATTACCATACGCGTATTCACCTAAAATTACATTCTTTTTGTGTCTTATTTTTTCTTATAATTGTATTGTTTATAGGATGATATCTCCATGGTCTAACCGGTAAGACGCCTGTCTTCAAACCTGGGGATTATGGGTTCGATTTCCGTTTGAACCTAGATTTTTTTAAAAGGCTCTTGTCTGGTTTTCGCTTTAGACCTCTTCAACCTTTTTTGGTTGATTGGAAGATATTCCATATACATTTTTACATATACTTACGATGGGTAATAAACTCACCAGGTTATACTGTAAGCAACGAAAGTGTTATACAATAAAATGTATTTGTTATTTTTATGGTAAATTAAAATCAATTGTTTGTTTTTCAGTATCATCTATTTTTCGTTGTTCAGTTTTTATAATAATACGTTACATAAAAAATATTATTTCGTGTTTGTTAATATGTACAATTATAATCAAAATCCCCTTATATGCCTTTTGAGGTTCCACCTCTTCATTTATTTCCTTGGTTATTCACTTCCTGCTCTTCATTTATTTCAGATACGTAGGTAACTGTTATATTCGACATTCATTACTTATTCACTATATGTGATGTAATCAAATCAGAGATTTTTTTCTTGACTCTTATAATAACGCTAGTCTCTAACTGTTATTTTAAATCCGTTCATCCCTTATTCCATCATATTTTATTGTTATTACGGATATTCTTTGCAGGGCCGCATTTATCTTAAACGTTTATTCAATATATTATCGTTATTATTCTTTAATCTAGATATGCGGGGGTGTGGGATGGAAGCCCCCTGATGCCCTTGCGGTCGGGCTCGCCCTACATTGGTGGGGTGTATCTCGGCCGTGGGAATGTTTGTGGGATGAGCCCGGACCTTTTGGTGTATTCTCTCTTGAATGTATTTTTTTCTTTTTTTCTTTTTTGTCATCTACTATATTTATTTTCTGTGTTTATTTTTTTGTATATATTCCTGTTTCTACGTGTTTAAGGGTGTGGGCTGAAAAACATCTGGTGTCCCCGTGGCTGGGTTCGCCCTATATTGGTGGGGTGTATTTTGGCCGAGGGGATGCTATTATTATAGATGAGCCCAGACCTTTTGATAGCTTCTGTGTTTGATGTATTGTCTGCAATTTATGTGTTTTAGAAGTGTTATTCAGGTGTGATCTTGTACATACTATGTTGCTGTCAATAAACCTAATATTTATTTATTTTATTTATTTATTTATTTCATGACTAAATGAAAAGAATAAATGTTATATATTTGTAAGTTTAGGAAATTTTGTATCTTAAAAGCATGTGCAAATCAGATTGTGAAAAATGAAAATGTGATATTATAAGAAGAGTAGCAGCAGATAATAGAGTAACTGGTGCATTATACAATGTGTTTGCTAATTAGAGCATTTCAAGAGAATCAAAGCTGTTTGCGTTTGCTCATAATGGAATATTGGTCCCAATAATGATATGCAAGTGAAACATGAATAAGGTATAAGAGTGATGAATTTAAGATAAATGCGGTAGAATTGTGAATGTTGCACAAAATGTGCGGAAAAACAATGTATGATAGAAAAATGAATGAGGATATTAGGAAAAACTGTGGTTTAAAATAAAATTCAGTGCTAAAGATGACATGGAAATATTGAGATGGCTCAACTGCGCAGGAAAGACGAATAAATGTAATAATCTAAACGAGTAGTGTAGACATTAAGCAAGACCTCAAAAAACATGGAATGACTTAATATATCAAATCCTGAAAAATAATAATAAAAGGACAATTTATAAAGCACCGTTTAGAAAGCAGAATTTCCTTAAGGGCTGTCACACTCGAGGATCACATCTACTATTAGTGAGAGATTAAAAATATCACAAAAAAATAATGTTAATATGTTTAATTTCAGGATAGGAAGGTGATGGGGGCTGCTATTAAATTGGGTACTTCCTCCCATCTGTACATGTTTAGTGAAATATATTTGGTAAGAAAAATGGAAGAGGGCAAATCTTTATAATAGAAGGTAGGAGATAGATAGTATGTATGTATAATATTATTCATTGCATTTGTAATCTACTCAAAATATTAAATTTTAAAGAATAACATTTTCGAATTGTGAAAAAAACAGTTTTTTTAACTAAAATGGCGCAACAAGAACTGCAATTTTAAATTTGCCTTCATTTTTCAGCTATCAAACGTATAATATTTATAATGAACATACGTCATCTAGATTAACTATAAGTCAAGACATACGTCATCTAGATAAACTTTGAAATTATAAAAATGGTGAAAACATCAGCAATGCAATTTATGCAAAATTCGTATAAATATTGTACGTTTGACAGCTGAAAAATTGCGGTAAGACAAAAATTGCAGTTCTTGTTGCGCCATTCTATATTTATTTCGAATAAAAAAATATCCATCGATTTATTACGTAAGTTGATGTACAAAGAATGTTTGTTTATTTCTTCATTTTTTTATTATTTATTTATTACACATGACAAGAAATATGCATAATTTGCGAAAAAACAACAGGTAATTTAATTTGGACATACAATTTTAATGGATATGGGTTTGTTGCCTTTCATTTGTCGTGTCCCCAGTAAACTAGGCTGTTGCCTGTATTTCACTGAGGATATTTGGCATGAAAAAATTAATCGATACTTCTTTCCGATTTTTGATTACACAAAAACAAAACCCCGTTGCACATTCTCGTCAACCTGACAAACAGTGACACTCAATTACAACTGGAAACATCATGCAAAATCAAACTCCTCATACATCATCACTCCAGAAATACTAAAAATGTTCATCCCATAATATACCACACACAATCATAAAAATAAAAACAAAAATATACAGAAACACAAATATAAATAACAAAACTAAAACAACAAAAAAATGTAAGATGTATTTATTAAATTTACAATGTTATTGAGATGATCCCACGTTTACATTTTTGATTGCAATAAATATCTTCTGAAAGATTTATCTCAGCCATTAGCAAAAAGGCTACCACTGGAATATTATTTTTTACAGCTAGTCCTAAAATAAACAATAAAATCAAAATTTTCAACATATTTTTGAACTACTTCGTATTTACCCTAAGGCTTGGTCAATCACTGCTTAAAAATATATATATTTCAGTGCTTAAAGGGGAAATCTTAATGGCAAATTACTTTTTTACGATCACCATGTTATGAAGGAACAGCTGAGTTAACTCAATATCATATTTGTGCATGCATTATTTTCGACTTAAGAAAATACGACCGTATGTACAACGAAAATATAATATTTGTGACGTTTCATATTCAAGCTTACAGAATACGATCGTATCAAACCTCATAAAATATTTCTCAACTAATCTGTCTTATTGATAACTTATCTTTTTGATAATTGTATTTGAACACTACACCATACCAAAATCCGAAAGTGTTACAATCACTTATCGGAAGATCTACAAAGGTTTTTTGTAGTTCGTCTTCCCTTGGTAAATTTTCTACAGTTTCTCACCAAATATGTTTTTCTACAAATATGCAGATGCAGGAAAGTATCTAATCTTATTACCGAAACCACCACCTTTGTATTACACTCGACTAATGTGTATTTATATTGTATTATTTTTAATTTGTTAATAATAGTGGGTTCGAATCCCAAGTAAGAGCGCTGTTAAGGAGAGTACTCTCTAAAACTACAATTATTAAACCATCAAAATACTCACGTATTATCATTTCTATATAACGTCCTTATTAACTACCCCGTCGCCCCCGTATATCTTGTAGAAAATGTTTAATTACTTTTCGATCATGCACTTGCCGAACGATCCAGCAGAGACTTTCTTTTGGTCTTTCTAGTTTTCGCTTTTAATTTTTCAAATCATTTTTTTACAGTCAGTGTTAAGCTTTTGGACCAGCTACCAGCGAATATAATACTCTAATGATCGTTGACATGTTTCAAAAAGCAAATTATAAAAAAATTACATCTCCCTTCGGTAAAATATTATGTTTACATCATCCTTTTTTCCAATCTTCTTTTCCTCTCTTTGGCCATCTACGTCCTTTTGAAATTTCATTTTGTTTTTTTAATTGTTTATTTTTACTTTTTCTTATTCTGGATTTGCATAGTTTTTCTTTCTCATCATCAACAGTGTTAATCCTTCACTTTTCACTAAAGACTTAAAATTTGACTGATTTTAATTCTCAAACTCGAAATAATTTTTATTTATTTATTTCACACATGACAAGAAATATATATAATTTGCGAAAAAACAACTGGTAATTTAAATTGGACACACAATTTTTATGGATCTGGGTTTGTTGTCTTTCATTTGTCGTGTTCCCAGTAAACTAGGCTTTTGCCTGTATCTCACTGAGAAAAATATAATTGACAATATATTTTTAAAGTAGCTTTAAAAGGGCCAGTAAAACTGCTTAAAGTTGGAAAAGGTCAGTATTTTTTTGATGATTTTTTCATAATTATTCAATAGAGGATTCAACCTGACAAAAATCCCTCTTTTTATGCTTAGCTATCTTCAGTCCATTTCTTGCACTGTCTTATCCATCTACAAACCTAATCGTAAATTTTAATTAATGTCTGTGTTCTTATGTGATAAGCTTTTTTTTATTAGACTTCTTGTATTTTTCCTTTGTGGTTTGCTAATATGGTTATCTATACTGGGATAAAATATATTTTATAACCCAATAACACATTTTAGCATAAAATGAGCACATTTCATTCCCAATGAAAAGGTTCCAAACTATATTCTACCTTATAATACCCACCAAAACCAAGTGGATCCAATTCAGTAGATATCAGTGTAATATGCCTTCGAAAATATACACAGTTCAGTCCTCTATGGCATATAATGTTAATATATTGGGTGTTAACATAAGTTGCGTCTTTTTTTTTTTCCATTAAAAAATGAACACCAAAAGTAAAACAAAATGGTAAATGTTATACGTCATTCGAAAGAAAATTTTCTGCTCTACAACATATTGTGTTTGCATATATTATTTTATTTGATTACAAGCCGTTACATATATTATTTTATTTGATTACAAGCCTTCAAAATGGAATGTCAAGTAGACGAAAGTGAGCATTTTCGACACCTTCTGTTTGCGTTCATTCGAGGGAATAAAGCTGTTCGCGATATTTGCGAATTGTACGGTGAAGATGAATGAAAGGACCGATGGTAGATAGCGGTATACAGACACGTGACTATAATTCATCTGCACAGCCAATTCTACGGTGGTTTGAAAGGGATCTTCATGAATAATATGGTTTAAACTGTCCTCATCGAAGTCCACCGGTCGTCCGGAACGCTACATATTTTTCAGGTCGAAATTACCGTCTTTAAAACGCAAAAACCATCGACGAGCTGTCCTTTCATTCATAGCATCTTCACCGTACACTTCGCAAATATCGCGAGCAGCTTTGGCAGCTTTATTCCCTCGATTGAACGCGAACAGAAGGAGGTGTCGAAAATGCTCACTTTCGTCTACTTGACATTCCATTTTGAAGGCTTGTAATCAAATAAAATAATAAATGTAACGTAAAAGCAAACACGATATGTTGTAGAGCAGAAAATTTTCTTTCGAATGACGTATAATATTTACCATTTTGTTTTACTTTTGGTGTTCATTTTTAAATTGGAAAAAAAACGGACACAACTTATGTTAACACCTAATACTTAAACTATAGTGAAAGAAAATAATTTTATTTGTTAAATTTTATATCCCATTTATGTGGATTTCCACAAAGTTACTTCTGATTTGTTTAAACAAATATAACTAAATAAATTTTAATAGTAGACTAAACTTGCTAGTTTGTTTATTAACTTAGTTTAAACAGTATACTATACTTGCTAGTTTATTTATTAACTTAATTTAAATAGTAATAAACTCATTTTAACATAATCAACATTGATCTTACATCTAAGATCTTAAATGATTTTACATCCAAGATCTTAAATGTTTTTACATCCAAGATCGTACTTTTACGTATTAAACACATATACAACGAAAAATCCAAATGTTTTCGACTTCTTTAATACTTTGTGGTTTTTTCCTTTCAGTGAAATTGATGAAAAAAAAATAGCATTGCGATGGTTTGGTTACGTAGAAAGAATGGGGGTGAAAGATTTATAAAACACATATATACGAGTAGTAAATAGAGTTGAAGAAGTTCGTAAAACGTAAACACCTAGAAAAACGTTGCTTAGCAAAATTAATGAAATTTTGAAACTATAGTTCGGAAATTCTAGGATGAGTCCTGTGACAGCTCACAAATTTGCCCCAATACAACCTTGTAACAATGTTCAGTAATTTTAATTATTTTATCAATTTTAATATAAGCCTCAATTCTAATAAATAGCAAGTTATTTAGGTAAATATATTACATAAGGTTGTATTAGGGCAAATTTATGAGCTGTCACAGGACTCTTCCTAGAATTTCCGAACTAAAGGAAGAGTGATAAGCTATAATAAGAAAATACACGTTTATGGTATATGGATAACGTAGAAGATAAATATGTGTGCCAAGATAGAGATATAGTCTTTCTTTTTACCCCAAAAGGGGTGGGTCGTGATGATGATGATAATGGAAGTGCCTAACAACTTTAAAAAAAATCTGCTGTATCAATTTAGAACAGATTTTGTGATAAAATCTCGATTAAGTATCAAATAGAGAAGAATTTCGGTTCAAATAATTTTTAATGTCGAGTTTCACGTGTATAAGTTTAATTAATTTACCAATAATTAAAAAAATAATAATATGTTATTTACATATTTTGTCTCGTCATATTGAATTCTCGAGTTAAGGTAAAATATCGATGCTTCAAATTGAGTAATTTTACTAGCGAGTTAACCGAGATTGACCCAACACAATAACCGACACATAATTATTTAATTTTGTATTTTAAAAATCTTTTAGCGGAACAAGTTTTTATTTCAAGACATTATTATCATTTTTAGAACTCAATTTTGTGTTATCAGTCTAATAGTCTTCAATTTCTTTGGAATTAATTGTAGTTATGTGGTTTGAAAGATGAACGAAGTCTCGAAGGTATAGCAACAATCATATTCGAGGTGATATTAGAAAAATACCACATTTGGTGATTTTTTTGTATTAAAAAATGTCTTTCTTGAATGATGACCTCCGTTGATTAATTAGTTAAAAACTTGACTATAATCTCGGTTAAATTTCTGATGGAACACGAAAAAAAGAGAATACATTTCCATTCTGGTTTTAAATATGACACCTTGATTTCTTTCTTATTTGAAAAAAAAAATACCATAGCAATATTCCAGATGACATAGCATACAATTCAAATGTAATGCAAGTTACCGCCTGTGTTAAATTTACAAAATTCACATATGTCAATAAATTGCATATCATTCAGGAGTTTATTGATAATTTCTGAAAAACATTTTTTTCATTCTTATGTGGCACCCCTCGACATTTCCGGATTGGTGATGTAGATATGCTGAAGCTCATGACTGGGAGACTATATTGCCCCCATTAGTCGAGCCTTTGGGATATGACACACTGAATTAGGCAAGTAACACATAGTTCATCATGGTACGTGTTAGAAATACTAGCGCACATCTCTCGCAAACGCTCTCTGGCGAGCATAATTATTGTTTCCATACGAACTTCTCAACCAAACTGGAAACGATTGTATTTTTTAAGGTACCATCGGGAATTGAACCAGATATCCCTTGCTGTACGACCAGCGACCAACCATACCAAAATACATCTAATCAACCTTTGAACAAGGTTTACACATGAATAAAATAAATATTTATTTTTATTTTTATTTATAACAATAACGAAGATAACAATAATTTATCAAAGCAGTGTAGATTCACTTAAAATTTTATATTAAAAAATACAGTTCTTTAAACTTATTAATATAAGTAAATAGGGTGTATGAAAGTGTAAAGTTTAACCATTGATGTGAGGTGTAGCATTGCACATGAAATAAATAAAATTAGTGCGTTTTAGTAAAATTTTGCTTTATAAACAGCAAATGTCTTTTTTTCAGGAACAACCAATAAGATCGATCATTGAAGATTTTTATAAAGGTGGATTTACTGAGCAACAATAAAAATGCTAATCTTCGTAAACAACCGATTTACTGCCCATGGATCACAAAGGCGGTGCGTGGTCGAATTTTAAATGTCCTCATTTAGCATTAAATAAGATCTACAAGTATTATATTAGAAATATAAAGGTGCTGATCCTGTTTTGAAAAATAGTGGATTGAATTCTTAATATTTTATTGTCAATCAATTTAATTGAAGTGCTTTTTATTGCGGTTGAAATAATCAGTTTGTTTAGTCATAACGTTTATTTTGGCGAATGATAGAAAATAAATCTCTTTCGATAAAAACACTCTCTTTAATTCATTTGTGGTGTTGCAGCTCAATTATTCTAATTATATTTTTTCTAGAATTCAGTTAATTTTCAATGCAGCTGCTTGGCTGATCTATGGTGATCATACGTGTAAGTAATTTTGTATTATCCCGCTTCTAAAAAGTCTAATTTCGCTCAAGAATCGTGAACGGATTGATTTAAAATGTTTTCTATTTGTATTAAAGTCTTTTGGATATGTGCCTGAGAGATGAATGCTACCAAGAGGATCCATCTCATTTTCATCGAATAAAAAGGCTGTTCAATATTGTTTCAAAAGTGCAGGGTATAATGACATTTGCAAAATTGCATGGAATGGTCTCCCTCTAAGTATTCGTGAGATATATCGGCAGATGATGGCAGTATCAATAAAAGATGGTGAGTGATATTTTTAAAGGAAAAACAAGAAGTAAGAGAAATCGTAGGAGTTGTATCGATGTAGAAGAGGTAAAATATGTACGTTAAGATAAGAAAATCTGACGCGCTGTCCTCTGCCTACCCCAGTAGGAAAATGGCGTAATTTATGTACATATGTATTTATTATGTAGTCTCATCCCTTCCTTTTCGCTCCCCCTCCATACTTTTGTATTTACGTTGATGCAGTTCACACATCACTACGCTATATTCCTTGCAGGGTAGACAGAGACAACAGACATCCAAACCTCTACATCTAAGTACAAAAGTTTTACGTTCACCATATTCATACATCTCGTTAAGTACAATTTTCCATTATTCATGCTTCACCTCCTTTCAAAATCTAATACACTTGATCCAGCCATGTTTTCCTAAGTCTACCTCTTCCACGCACTCTTTGCACTTCTGATTTGCTTAGTGATTTTTTTCGTTGTTCATTCTCTCGAAATGTCCAAACTACGTTAAAGCTCCTCCCTCTATCTTATCTTAAACGTCCATTTCATCCATATTTTCATTTCTAATATCTTTATTCAGTGTTCTATAAAACATTGAAATTCCACAAATTTTCTTTACAGTTCGCCACAATGTAATCTGTTCCATCAGTTAACTGAAACCGCAGAAGACACTGAGGAGGCCATGTGGAAGTTTCGGTTAACACAACAGTTCCCCATGTGATAATGCATGAATATCTGCTTGCAGTTATTTCCCAGGAAGACCTCTAAGAAGTTTGAAGGATAACTAGCAGTCCACATTTCAAGAGAGGCAGTTTTGATGATAACATACCACAGGTGTTCCTTAAAAGAAAGAGGAAGTAATATTCTTTTACTGAAATGCATTTTTTTATTTTCATTATTCATGAAATAATTATGCGTTTGTTCATGAAATATAATAATTATAATATTTTTTTTAAATGCAAGGGAATGGGTTTAAACATACCATTTCTGTATACTTTATGTATTGTTACATTTTTATGGTATAACTCATACAAAAAAATCATATCAATAAAAAATCTTTGGACAAACGCTCCTGATCTGTTATTGCAGTAATGTTTCTATTTGTGGTCGTCGCAGATATCTAACAAATAGATTAGAAGAAGTGCAGTTTCAACTTTATAGCTTTATAAACTTTTAAGTTGCTGGTCCCGTATCGTAGAAAAGTTAATGTTTAGTGTTCTTTAGATATTTTTTGGATGATGGGGGAATTAATCAAAAGCAAATGAAATATATTGTGTAGATATATTTACGAGTATAATATGTGTACATCAAATTATAATGCATTATATTGAAAGTTCGATTATATATTTTTAATGATTGGAACCGTATGGTATGAATACTGTAGAAATACGTGCAATAAGCAGACATGGGGTGAACATGTATGACAGAATACTGAATAAAGTAATAAAGGATGAATGTGAATTGATGTGTTAATTAAGATGAGGAAGAGCACTCTGAGATGCTTTGTGATTTGAGATGTAAATTAAATAAATAAAGAGAGACTAACTGAACAAATACATTATCAAAATGCTAGTAGAGAACGTGGTAGGAGAATATTAAAGAAAGTGTGGTTGAATCGAGTGAATGATATTTTCAAAGGAGGAAATATTTGAAGCTTACCCTTTTTGGGATGTCTTATCCAAATTTATGTTGTTATATGAACACTACACGCGTACACTACACTACACCTAAAGCCGGGCGTGGTAATATCACACATTGGAAGATCTACGAATTGGAAATTTTCGTGATATGTTTTCTGTGACTTTTTTTGCAAAATATATTTTTCTGAAAATATGAATATGGGGGGAAGTACCTAATATATAGCCGCAATCACTACGTTCCTAGCCTTATACTCAACTCATGTATGTATCATATATTGTGTAATATTTTTAATCTGTCAATAAAAGTGGATTTGAATACCGAATAAGAGCGCCCTTGAAAGTTTGCTTTCTAAACGGCGTTATATAAATTGTCTTTTTACTATAGTTCTTAAGTCATGTAAATTTTATGAGGTGTATGGGTGTAGAAGAGACGATAGATTTGTGTCGAGATAGCAAAGTTTGTCGTTTTCTTCTCTCTGTATACTCCAATGTAAATACTCGTATGTATCTCAGATATGTGAATGACTTTTTATATAAAAACTGATTATTTTTAAATTTTCATTAAAATCTACTGAAGAAAATACAATAGCTTAAAAAAATCATTTGACTATAAAACTAGGACATTTTAAACATACGTGTTTAAGTGCATCTCTTATTAACTCTTATTTTTGTATTATTGATTTGGTATGTACTCGTATGCTGTAGAACTCCATTTTAAATCATTCACTTCCTTATTTTCTTGTTTGAAAAGTACTGTAAAAGTCCTTATTTAAAATATCGTGAATGAATACTTAAACTAGCACGAGCTACCTTTGAAAATCGACTCTGGAATTTAGTATATCTGTATTCTCTGTGTGTAAAAATTTAGTGGCCCTCAGATGACCCTCAGTTAGGACCTTGATTGTGAGCACTTTATGTCGCCATTGTATAAATTTGGGAAACTTACAAGTCGGAAAACTTGGTTGTACTCTGCGAAAGCGTACTACTGAAAAATATTGACTGAGAAAATAGAAATAACAAGAAATACACATTTTTGTTTTATTTTAGAATTGATAGTTTTTATTTATAAAATATTTTTTATATATAGACGTAAAAGTAGTTAACTAACCAATACATCTTAAATATTCACTTAAACATTTCATATTTAATTAATTAATTGAAGGTTCACTTGACTAATCATAATTTTGTTTAATGTACAAAGAGTGAAATGTGTCAGTGGTAATTGATAAGTGGTAAAAAATGAACAAAAAACGCCGATTTTTGTATGAATTCACTAAGAACTCGTGGTAGAAAAATTAAGGTTAATCAAATAGTTTCTACTTTTGTATAATCACTACGTTAAATTATAATCAATTAATATTTTTCTATATTGTAACAGTATTTATTATGTTCCAAATTTATTATTTATGTTGTAACAGCAATTATTATGCTCCTAATATAACCCCTATAGCCTTATTGGTAAGACACCTTTTTTCCGACTCAGAGATGACGGATTTAATTCCTGATGGAACCCATTTTTTTTAAATAAGAATATCAATTTGTTTTTTTATTCAATCTATCTGATTGGCTGTAAGAGATTACCGACGACCTGCATATCCTAATTGATAAGAGGCTTATCTTCCAACCCGCCGGTCATGGGTTCGATTCAAATATGAGAGCAATTTTTTGTAAAGCAATTCAGTATTTTTTAAATAGGAATCTCTAACACCTTTCTAGTTAGTTGAAAGAATTTACCCTATACCAATAATCCCGTCAGGTTATGGAGTATACATCAAAATTGTAATTTTATACAATACGATACACAGAGGATTGGCTGAATATTTTTTTCGTTTAAGTCAAGTTATTTTTTAAAATTTATTTAGAAAAAAGTCATCTCAAATTAGAAAATAAATCTATGAAAGAATATACTTTTAGTTTACTTATAAAACCATAATAAAATTTAAATTTCCATAACTTTCTGTACACAATCTTGACTATTGTTATTTCCCAAGTAAATTTCACTGCACCGCCTAAGGGGAAGAATGAAATCACGTATTCCATATATTCAAAATTACACCTCATTTTCCCATTTCAACATTTCCTGTCATCATTTCATATTTATACGTTCCTTACAGCGTTCCAAGATTTCCACAAAAGCCCGTTGACGTTGAGTGCAGGGTAAATAATTCAAACATTTTGGGTCTGGTGGACCCAAATGTTACGTAAAGTATTGCCCAGCGAAATGAACGAGAGTTGGGAGAACCTTTTTGGATAGTCGATGTCCGGACGTTGAATTGGCATCATAAATTTGATCAGGAAATAGCGGGGAACGATGTTTACAAAGTACTAGCCAAAATATCCTATCAATCACCGATTTTCTGATGCTAAGAAGTCGACTTTATATTGTTTGTTGATTGATTTTAAAAACAACATAGTAAGATTTTAACAATTTAAATAAATATGTTAAGATAAATTAATAAATAAATATTTTTTAAATGGGATAACACAATTGTCAATCGATGAAATTCACTATCGCGTCCATCAATGTTGCAGTCAACGAGAAAAAGAAATCATTAAATATTTTCAAAAAAAGTATAATTGAAAGTAGGTGAATAACATTACAACTTTCATATTTTTATTGTAAAATGATCCAAAGCGGTCGTACCATGGTTCAAGTTTTTGTAATATGATCTTTAATGGGTGTACTATGGTCCAAATTATTAAATTGTTCCCAGTGGATTATTTATGTGACGATTTCAAATAAACCCATCTGGCGGATATATACGAGTATTTAAAGACATTTCTCTCAAGCAACCAGCTTTTATGTAAAAATATTATCAATATTTATGTGTCTTAAATAAAGTAAAATTATGTTATATTCAAGGACTAGAACTAAAGAACTAAAATATAATATAAATCCAAAGTAAATCTCAATGAAAATAGCCCTTTGGTTCAAGATGGATGCTCTATGGTCCAAATTAGACGGACTATGGATCAAGGCAGATGCGGTATGGTCCAACGTGGACGCTCTATGGTCCAAATTGGACACACTATGGATAAACGTCGATTTAGTATGGTCCAAGGAGGAAACTTGTTGGTCCGAGTTGGACATACTATGGTCTAAGGTGGATGATCTATGGTCCAAGTTGAACGTACTGCGAATGAAGGTAGATGCACTATAGTCCAAGGTGGTGATATATGGTCGAAGTTGGGCAAACTATGGAAGAAGGTGAATGTTCTATTTTTTTGGGTTTGGTTGCAAATATACAGTTATATTATTTATGGTCAAGGCATTAACATTGTGGAGGTTAAATAAATTGTGATTTGTTTTATCAAACACTGTTTCTTCCACTTTATGTATGTACATAAAGTGGAATAAACAGTGTTTGATAAAAATATATAAAGTTGTTTCGTAGTACAATAATGTTAACCATTCTTTATTCAGGAACACATAATTTATTTTAAGAGGTTCCAAATGACAGCTACAGCGATACAATAAAGCACACTAATAATAATCATGCAAACATATGGAAATGATAACTCGACGCTGATGATTTAATCTGCCATTGACTAACGTAATGGAACTTGGTTTGTTTGAAAATTGTTTTGAGATGATACAGGAAAGAGCCAAGTGGCAAGACTAGATATTACAGAATATTAAAAATTTCTGTATGAGAAGCCATAACTTTGTTGAATAATAAAAACAATATTTTAAATATGTACACTTCAATAATCATAAAAAATGTGTTGTCTTTCCCCCATCACGTTTAATTTTTATGTTTATGGCTGACACACTGGGAATTACTATTTTTAGTTAATTAACTTACCTCTTGAGTAAATTTTATACTCTCATCACTGAAAATATAAAAGAAATAACATAATCTAAAAATAGGTGAGATTTATATTTTCTCAATTCAAGGAATAAACATAAATAATAATAATAATAATAGCTAAATGTCACGAACAAATAGAAAACACACAATAACAAGTTTATATATAATACGTAAACATTAAGAATTTTGTATTAATTTAAACAGATAATAAGATCCCTCTCACCATAATTTAATGTGAAATAATACGCTTAAATTTAGCCAAAAAGATTTATCACGATGGTTTAATTTGTTTAACGATAGTAAGCTTTCACACTTAAATTAAATTTGATAAGTATATTCTATGACAAATGCGAAGAGAAAGATCTGAATGCTGAAAGACAGTTTGAAAAGAAAAGTAAATATGGCTGAAGAATGAAAGATTTGAATTTTGATATTTGGGTAGCTAAGTGGGATATCGAACAGCGTGTAGCGATAGGAAACGAAGTCAATGGGTCACTTAAACATATGTATTTGAACCGGATAGAATATAAATCTGTAAAAGTGATAGTCCACAAAAGTATTTTGGAGCTGGAAAATTATTGAAAGGAGCTAAATAAGTGCTGTACGTGATTTGAGGCGAATACAAGAAGTGAATTTGTATGACAAAATACGGAATTAAGTGATTAAGGATGAATGTGAACTTAATGCAGATGTGTTGAGTAAAATAAAGAAGAACACGCTGAGATAGTTCGGGCACGTGGAATGAATGAATGAATGAGAAAACACTTACAAAACAGATGTGTAGTGCAAATGTGAGTGGAAGGCGTGTGAGAGGAAGATCAAGGAAAGTGTGGTTGGATTTCAAATGAATGATATTCTGAAAGAAGGAAATTTAGAAAGTCAGAGAAATCGCAGAAGTTGTATGAGAAGATATATGTGTCGAGATAGGAAAGTCTGATGCTATGTCATCTCTACCTATCTCAACAGCAAATATTGTGATGATATGTATGTATGTATATACACTAATTATGCAAAACTATGCTATATTGAATCATGCTACACTGAATCATGCTACACTGAATCATGCTACAAAATTATGCTAAATTGAATCATGCTACAAAATTATGCTACATAAAATCTTGCTACAAAATTATGCTACATTGAATCATGCTACAAAAGTATGCTACACAACTCTACAGTTGATAATCAATTTTCTATTAAAATCTTTCTTAGTTTAAGCTTAAAATAGCACTTTTTATTTTTCGTGCTCTGTAATAACCAGTGTTTGAATTAACTTTATAGCCTTTTTAAATAAAAATACGGGGTCAGCGTTCTTTTAAAAATGCTATTGTCTTTGAAAACATCGTTATCGGGTCCTTAGATTCAATATATGTGAAGCAATAAATCTTTCCGGAGCATAAAGGACTCGCTGTGTAGGAAATGTTATTATATCGACAAATTGATTCAGGCAATAAAATTGATGTGTTTATGCTAATGTTTTTCTTATGCTAATTTCTTTAAATAGTTAAAATGAAATATATGCATAAATTTATATATTTTATTTGCGGTTATTTCTTTATCCTCAACATCACTACAATCAAGTCATGTACCTATAGAGGTAATCAAAGAAAACATACCTCAATCACAGAAATAAATGATTATGGACTATAAAAATATTTCGCTTCTACCACTTTCTACATATGTACGAGTATTTTACCATATTTACACTAGTTTTAAGTCCTTTCATGTTTAAACTCTTAATTACTTTTTTGTTTAAAATTTATTCATTATTTTTATTCACATGATAAGAAAATACATTATAACAACACAAAAACAATTTAAATATTATCTTTAAAAATATATTCTTCTTCCCCTATCATGTTTAATTTCTATACTCAGATACCGTAGACTTACCGGTCGATTTACTAGAAATTTATGTTTAAGTCAACGAGTTTATCTAATGTGCCAATTATGCTCTCTCGTCACCGAAAAGAACATAAAACAACTCTAACTTTACTTATCCACAACATATTTATTTTCTTTTATGTACATGGTGTGAGTCTATCCATGCATAATGTTAGACTCGCTCCGTCTTTGGTATGGTTAAAGAAGCGACTGAAAAAACTCTCCATTTCTAGTCAGTAATGTAACGTGTTTTGTTCCCAATAATTATTTCCTCTCAATTATTCCTTCCTTTTCTTTTGATTGATGATATCTCACTTTTACTTTTATGTATATGTTCATAAATTTCATCAACATGAACACTCATTTGATTTTTTGCGACAATGTAACTTCCTTTATTTACCGTTGTCTGCTTGGTTGGAAGACATTGCAGTCTGGCAATAAGTCCACCAGATTGTTTTTATAATAAAGTGTTTAATTAATGAATATAATAAATACATGGTATATCTGACGGGCTTATTTCTATAAAGCAATTTCTTTCTATAAAGCAATTTCTTCAACCAACTCAACTTGGAAACATTTACATCCACGTCATATGTGTATTTTATGAAAGAAAAATATCTATTTAAATTCAAGTAATAAATTAACAAAAAAGTAGAGGAAAGCGTATTTTTTCAAGAATAAGGAAGGGAAACGAAGAAAAATTAAGATGAAATAATAGTTTAAGTTATGCAATATTTTTTCAATTATCTTTTAAACTTAAATAAGGATGGTGCATATTTGATAACTTTTGGAGCTTCGTTTGACATTTGCGCGAAGTAAATCTTAATTGAAAATTAGTAAAATGAAATGTGGTATGTTATGTTAAAAAAGTCTATCATTGCCTGGTTAAAAAGAACGTCCGTGTTTTGAAATAAAGTGGAATTTTTCGCGTAGATACGTGTATGAAGGAGAATTGGAGTTATTAAATAAGCAAAATAATATCGACAGAGAATGAAGTTTCTTTCACTGTTTGATTTGGAGCCACTTAAGTCTGTTCCAAAGCTTGGACACATGGTCATACTTCTTTAGGTTAAATATTAAACGTAAGCAAAGGTTTTGGCACCTATCCAAGTTATCTAACATCTCCTCTTTGGCATCGAAATAACATACGTCACCGTAATCATGTAATGGAAGTATAAAACATTGGGACAGCAGTATTCAACTTTAAATAGCCCGAAAACCACGCATCCTATTAAGATAATGTGGATAAAGAAAGACATTGCGGCTTAATTCAAGTACATGATAATGCCAACTCAGATTCCCATCAATAAGGATTTTCAGATATTTTTGTATTTTAAATAATAATAAATATAAAAGTAGGTCGCAACATATTAATAATAATTTGACATTTTAATAATAACATTGTAATAATAATTTGAATCACTTTGGCGAATATGTAATTTCTTTTTTTCCTTTCGATTTGGTTGTTTGGAAAAGATTACCACCTGCCAGTAAGACTGTTGGATTGTTATACAAAGAAGAATTAAATTATACAATTGATTATTAAATTTTACGGAAATGTTTCCTACAATCGAATTATTTCCATCTCGATTATATAACACAAATTTTGATTATTAAATTTAACTTTGTTTGATGTGATTGCTAAATTAAATTAGATATGAAAATTGCTTTGGCAACGCATAATTAAATAACAAACAACTATGTTTGGACCACAGAATTCATATCCATTCTTGATTGCTTCCAGAAACTATAGTATTTTTGATTACACGATTCATACAAACTTCAATCGTAAAGTGAGTTATGAAATTATCAAATTTTCTAAATGTTACACAAATTACGTCTGGAAACTTTTAATTTTAGCCTTTTAATTAATCTTTGGAGTACTTTTAAATGTAATGATTAAAAGTAAAACCTCTGGTTTTATCAAAAATGTATACTTTTATTTTAACACTCAAATTTGGGCGTTCTCCAACAGTGAGCAATGATAAGTTAATAACATTAAATGAGAATACATAATTTGTTCTAGAAATGCAATCACATTAAGCTCACGCTATCAAAATCTAGAATAATAGGTACCATGTTTATCAAATAAGAATAATAATTTCATATCATTAATTTATTAGAAACTGTAAACTTTCAAAAACTTGAAATTTGTATTTCCATTTTGCTCTAATTAAGTGTATTGCGAATCCAGGTGGTTCGTTTATAACAAAGGTAGATTCGCAATATAACAAAGGTAGAAGACGTTAAAAAGGTGTGCAAAAGAATGAAGTGGCAATGGGCCGGACACGTAGCCAGAATGTCAGACTCACGATGGACATCCGAAATAATCCAATGGTACACAAGAGGCCCAGAAGAAGACCGAAGGTACGCTGGATAGATAAAATCAGGAAGCATGGCAGCATCACATGGCATCAACGAGCAAAAAAACCGAACTATTTGGAGTCAGCTTGAGGAGACCTTCATCCAGCAGTGAATCGACCCCGGTTTACAATGATGATGATGATGATGAAGTGTATTGTATTCAATTTATATTGTACACCTAGTGGGATTGTTGCTATGTGATAATCTTTTACAACCTACACAAAATATGTTGTATAATTATATCACATTTTCGTTATATTAAATAAAATCTTTTAAAACTTACCATGTAGATGTCAAAGTGACGTTAAGTGAAAATTGGATGAGAAACCTTTTTAAAAAAAAACTGAGCTGGAATATTTAAAAAAAATTACTCTTGAAATAAATGTTTCTATCTATTTCGGAGATTGGTGATCATCATATGAATGGTTGAATTAAATTCAACCATTCATATATATCTTGACCTTTGAGGAGCAACTCAAAACAATGCTATGATAGTGTGATTAAACTGCTCCCTTAAGATCTTTAACGAGAAGGCGCGTCTTCTTTTGTCCTGAATTTTCTCCTATGATATCAGTCGAAGATTCTCATATTTTCTCCACATATTCTTGTATTGTATTACACATTCGTCGTATATAGTACCATCTGGAAGGCTTTTAACTATGTCGCCTTTTTTCCAAACAACTAGAAAAAAAATTAAGTTACCTTAAGTAAAAACCAGACTGGAATCCTTTTTAAAAAAAAAAAAACGTTTTCCAGCGGGATTTGAACTCGCAAACTCCGAACTGGTAGACAGGTGTCTTACTAACTAGGTTACGGAGGTCGTCATTATATGTTCGATATAAGATGATTTCTAAAGCCTAGTTTGTAAGACACTTGTCCACCAGCTCGGGGTTCGATTCCGGGTATAATACATTTTTAAAGGGTTCTAGTCAGGTATTCACTTAAGACCTCTTTATCTTTTTAGTTGGTTGGAAGAAATTATCACATTTCTATAGGCTAGTACTGTATAGAATGAAAATTTAATACAATATGGTGAAAACACTCAATATCCTTTTGATAGTAATACTTAGGTATCTAACCTTAACCGTCAAAGAAGTCATCAATATGAATTTTGATGTATTTTATTATACTTTCGTTATATACAGTGTATTCTGGCTGGCTTATTGCCATGTGACAATCTCTTCCAGCCAACCAGAAATATATTAAAAATAATTTAAAAAAAATTGTACCCACAACTTCCGGGCTGGGAGACAGGCGTCTTACTAACTAGGTCACGGAAGTCTACTTATATTTGCGGTATAAATTTTTTTGGTCAATTAACCCTATTGAATTGTGTATAAATACTAGCACAAATGGTTTTATTCAAATTCATGGATTTTGTAGGTTTTTTTGCCAGTCGTCGTTCTATTCTAAAGAAAAAAAATATGTTAGTACAAAAAGAGGCATGATATTCATACCGTATATGCCATCGTATAATTGAAGATTCTCGTAAAAGTATTGTGCAAACACAAATATGAACAAGAAATGTGAGACAGGTAGAGGTTTATATTCAGTATAAGTGAGCTTCTATTGAGGTTAATCGCTGGCGCCTTCACACAACCCAGAAAATACGTAATATGAAATCAGGACAGCGCGGCGCTCTATATCGGGAAACGCTTACTGGTGACTTGGCGGCCAATCGGGTGAAATTACGACTATGTCAAATATATTTTATAATGAATCAGTAGGACGATGTAAAAATCTAGATTTTTATCAATGAAATTTGGTTAATAAGCTGAATAGAATACTAATAAAAGAGATGTAAGATAAGTATGTTGTCTGAAAGAAGTTTCGTACTTCTCGAATATACTCGTATGTCGTTAGTACATACTTGTTGTTGCTTACTTCATTCTAAACATGTTCAATGTATATAATTATGAAAGATAATAATTTGGCGCATTTTTACCTAAATTCTCTAAGTTATTTTTTTGCGCTTGATGGTTTATTATTTATTTATTAATTTTTATTTATTTAACACTTTTATTGCAAATACAATCTGGTGGGCTTATTGCCAGGTGGCAATCTCTTCCAACCAACCAGACAAAAGTAAATGAAGCAAGTTACACGGTCGCATTCAAATGACTATCCATCCCCACGAAATCCATAAACACATACATGAGCATATGCCCACGAACACCACAAAGACGAACAATCACCCGAACATTATTTTTCATATAAATTGAGATATCGTCAATCAAAAGAAAAGAAAGGGATGGTGGAGAGGAAAGGAAAAGAAAAATCAGGAATGAAACACGTTATTTTATTGACTAGAAATGAAGAGTTTTTTCAGTCGCTTCTTGAACAAGACTTGTTTGTGCTCCCCTGAAGATGAGGTGAAAGCCTTGAAACTGGTAGGGTTTTACCGTTACAAAAAAGTGGAATAAACAGTGTTTGATAAAATAAATTACAATGCGTTTAAACCTCCACAACGTTAATGCCTTGACTTTAAACAATACATTGTTTAAGAGTTTATCTGATTAAAATACATACATGCGCTAGACGTGCGCTAGTGTTGTTGCCTGCCCACGTGTGGTAGTTTTTAAAACACGTTCTAGGGTAAATTGTGTTACTTAGCTAAGATAATATAATAAATGAACTATCCTAAAATGTTTTGTGGCGTTACTATTTCTTTTGATAGCATTTCTAATGTACAGTGTCAATATTTAAGACTGAAAATACTAAGTGATTTTCTGCACAATTTTTAAAAGTCCAATTTAAGATCTTGAAGCATTGTCAAATGTTTTCATTGAGGGAAACACATCTGACTATAGGTTCATCATATATATTTTTCCACATTTCCTCGAAATTGTGTTGTATTACACTTTCTTACAGAATAACCTAGCCGATTTATTAATATGTGACAATTTCCTTCAACTATCCTAAAAGATATTAAAGTGGACTTAAGTGAAATTTAGACTGGAGGTCATTTTATGGATTGTTAGTACTAACGGCAATTTATCAACACAATGATTTGTTTTATTAAATACGTATTTAGAAAGATTTCTAAGAAAAAACCTATAATGCCTTTGGTTCAACATTCATCGGTTACTATTAAAAGTTTTAGATAATACAAATTAATGTAAGAAAACTATTCATTCACGGAACAATAATTTCATCGCTACATGTATTATATAATATATTATGAAAATAATGTTATTTTTTAGTACCTGCGAACTTTAATAATTTATAACACAAATTTACTTTACGAGCTTTTTAAATCGCAAACGTTTCAATTATTTCAGTATATGCGATATATTAGGTGGTTGAATAATCTATTAACAATATTCCTCAGTCCCATAAGCTTTCTTATTTCGTTGTTTGTCTAGTTCTGAATTAATATTCAATAGTTTGAAAATAATTTAAATTTCATAAAACTGCGTTCAGCTGAATATACAGAAATTGAAAGTGCTGAAAACATAGTTTCGATGTTTGAATGTGAACTTGTAAGGCTCTTTTAATTAATAACGTTAAGTTCCAGAGCAGAAACGTTTGTTGCAGATAATTTAATTATTATATGAACTATTTTTAGGGGTTTCACTAATTTTTTTGCTCACTCAACGGTACTCTAGTTCTGCGCTACGGGCTGTGTCCAAAATTTCCCCCCTCACCTATCCATTGTTCCACCCCTGATATGATGCATTCTCAATAAATTAAATAACTGATTCATGCTTATTGACTGGGAACACTAAAAATTGAGTAAATAGCCAATAAAAATGGGGTAAATAATAAATTATAATGAAACATTTTCCACACATGGTTTATGAAAATGTTTTTTTTTTCATTCGTGTAGTAAATGCAACAGTCAACCAAAATAAATACACGATTTAATTTCAATTGCCAGTTATTTTTTAAAAGAGTTGAATTACTTAGTAAAATATTATATTCTGAATTCACACGTTGTTAGGTTGATAGCTATCAACAAAACTTGCTTCTTTATTTATTACTGGCAGAAATGATTTTGATTCTCAAGGAAGACATGGCAGTAGTGGGCAACTACAGGTTTTAGTATTTTAAAAACTTTTAAATAATTTTTTTGCTCAAAATCCATTTATGGACGCAAAAAAAATTCTCCTACTACCTGTTATTTATGAATTATGTATGATGTACGTGACCACGCGGTTACACACTGGTCTTCGTGCGGAAGTTCGTAGGTTCGAACCTCGCGCTGTGCTACTCCCTCGAATGACACAGGCATTTTTGTTTCGGTCATATCTAAAAAAAAAATGAGAATAAAAGCATGTCAGTGTTCTCCGATCGTCTCACTTCGATGTGCCATCAGATCCAGTATAGTGGTTTGGCGATGAGTTAGCTGGTGTGCAGTGGATAACTCACTTTAAAAAAAACTCCATGGCATAATTTCGCTTTTCAACTGATTTGACGTTGGAATGGCGACTGGATCCTCGACTGCGAGGTTCAGCATTGACGACATATATGCATTATTATTTGAATTGAGTAAACCATTTTATTTTCAAATATTTTTAAAACTTAGAAATATAACTTATTCTTTATTATTATATTAAATTTTTAACTTCATTTAATTTTTCAGATTTGCAAACTAAATAATTTATATATTTATACTGAACATAATTAGTTGAAATTTTCATATCCTAAAAAAACCTGTTTCACCTATTAACACGTTCACTGTCCACAACTCGATATCACGTGGTGTACATCGTAACGCTAAATGTCGTTAACAGCCAGCGTAGTCCCGGCGTGACCTCGGTCATATCGAGAAATGTGACTAAAGTTTTTGACGTAACTACTTTTGGCGAACTTGGATAGGCCTATTTTTTATACACCTTGTCTGTAAGAGTTTTTATGTTTTTCGTAATGTTTATGGAAGGTGGTGTATTAGTTCGCCATCATTAATAAATTTCATTAAACATGACCGATCGTGTTTTTTGTAAATACATAGTGAGTATTTTTATATTTTCGTTATCTATGCATAAAATGACATAACAATGCAAAAACGAATAACCTCAAAAATGGCCATGAGAGTGCTACTATTAATTTGACAGTTAACGCGTTAAAGGACACTTATCATACTACTCGAATTTTGTGTGAATTGTCTCTCAGACAATGCAAAAATTATGTTCACAAAGCAAGTCAGTTCGTCATATTTTATTCTTTTCCTTGTAATATTTTTTTTTGTAGAAAAATGTTGATCATTTCTGAAAATTTATTTTTTTACCATGTGAATTTGGACAGGAAATTAGGAATATTTACACAGTTCAAGTCAAATTGTGTAATACACACTATAAAAGGCATTCAAGATGGATGCAATTTATTCTTCCAAATTATTATTACCCTTAATTTGAATTGAGACAATGATTCGCTATAAAATTAATTAATTCCAACTCATAAAACTGTATATTCTGATTTAAGACCCCAAAGACAGGGCCATCTCAAACGTAGTGCCGCCATATTAGAAAATTGAAATAATTTATATCAATCTCGATCTTTTCAACATAAGGTGACATTAATAACTATGTTTCATACGTTGCCTAGTTGGTAAGATACTTTAATTCCGAAATTTCCGAAAAAAAACCCAGACTAGTAAAATTATTCGTCAGGTTACAATACTTGTATGCGCCGAGTACATGTGCAAGTGTTGTTGTCTCTTGACATGCCGTATTACCAACATAAGATGAACTGCGAATTGCATGCCTTATCTAGTGGTTTTAATACTAAGGTTCTGAGAAAACATGACGGTGTGCTCCGATCGTCTCACTTCGTTGTACCTTCAGATCCAGTACAACGGTGTGGTCGGTGAGTGTGCTAGAGTTTACCGGTTCACTCCATGACACAGGTACAGCTTAGCACAGCTTAAACTTCATGGCACAGCTTTGCTTTTCAACTAAATTGATTCTCGATTACAAGACCCAGCAAGTGATTTTAAACTCGAAGGCTCAATTACTGTGGTCCGAAGATAGTAGTGTTTCCCGGTCACGGTTTTCGATATGTCCAAATCACTAACTCAGATATATTGAAGTACTCATATACCATACGAAAGAAGAATTTTCAGCATTTAAAAACAAACTCTGATTTTTTCATTCTAATACGCATTTATCCCTCTTTTGTAATAAAATAGACGAAATCAAATTTTCTAGACTATTTTATTTTTAGTTTAAACGAACAAAATCAATCTGCTCAAGTCGCAACTAATAATTACAAACACGATTCAAACACCCTATTATTTTTCAAATACTATTATCATTTTGTAAAGAATGGGATAATATTTATTAATTTAATTTATCTATGATAGATATCGTCTTCAAACAATGCAATACGATACGAACGGTTATACCTCGTGATTTAGTATGATTGTCAACTACCTTTGATGAAAAACGCTTGTGTGTGTGTTGTTACTTTTATATGCAAGCTATTGCACTTTAGCAAGAACACAGTTTTGGCAGAACAAACTTGAAGTTCCGATGGCAAGAAAGTTTAACTCTCATGACAATCGGTAGATTTTATCAGCTGCAAACTTTCATCATGCCGAGTTTTTATAAAGCGCAACTTTTATTTTCCTTTATAGGGCTATATGGATTCATATGTAGTATGTTATATTCTTGTAAATTACGGAAACACATCAATTCTGCTAAAAAATTACCTAAAACGAAAACAAGTTCAAAAATAAATCCGCTTGAAATCGAACCGAATGCTTATTGTTAGACCACTACCGTCGACATTAATATTGCAATACGATTTTTATAATCAAACGAATATAATTAGAAATCAAAATGACGTCCTACTTTTTTAAAGTCAAAATATTTTTCTACTATTTTTATGCTGTAAGCACAATAAATCGTAGTGGTCAAAAATATAAAAATATTATTGTAAAAAAATGGCATAATAAAATCATTTGGTTTTTAATAATTGATTTTGATCAAAATACATATGAAATTTGATTATAATGTATTTTCAAAATCCCACATAATTTCGATTTGTTTATCCACATATGTTTATTATACCTTTAACATGCTAATGTGTGCCGGCCCTGAGCAACAAAATAAAAGGCGGAGTACGTTAAACAATTGTTTCTATGTTAACTTGTTTTATGTTTACTTGTTTATTTTTTATGTTTTCTTGTTCTTTTATGTTTTTCTGAGCTGTAACAATACGATTAGATCATTTTAAAAAGAGCCAGCATTTGACGCCTAAATTTTACGATGTAATATAAAGTTGCTTGAATGTATATTGAAACAATGGATTCCAACTGCCGTAAATTATTTTCCAGTTTCTTAATTGAATTTTATTGTTGGAATTTCGTGTTGTTAGCATAATGAATATGAGGGTCCTTTAAAAATAATTTGGTTACTTAAAGCGTGGAATTTTTATTGGAGTTTGGTACAAAATACGTTAGTTTTTATAAATATTATTTAAATTTCTTAGATAACTTAACAATGTCAACAGTGGTACAGTTGAAGAACAATGGAAAATTTTTAAAAACACAATACAGGATATAAGTAAGAAGCATTTGAAATCTGAAAAACTGACTCGTAAGAAGCAATGGATGACAGACCACATATTAAACTTAATGGAACAGCGTAGGGTAGTTAGTACCAAGAATCGCAATAGTGATGAATACAGGAACCTCCAAAGGATTATAAAACGTGAGATCAGGAATGCCAAGGAAGAGTGGATAAAAAAACAATGCGAAGAGTTAGAACAGTATGACCAGATGCATGATGCATTTAATCTGCATAGGAAACTAAAAGAACTGTCCGGTCTTAATAGTAAACCGAGACCATCATGCCTTACAGATGACTCAAACAATCTAATTTTGGATGATTCAATCATTCAAAAGAAGTGGGAAGATTATATTCAGAATCTCTTTAAAGACTCTCGCATTGACATTGAAATGCCACAGTGTGATCAAGGTCCTACTATATTAAAATCGGAATTATTACATGCTATTAAAAATTCAAAGACCAGAAAGGCAGGTGGACCTGACGAAATCTCCATGGAGGTTATCAAGCTGATTAATGAAAATAATGTTGACTGCTTACTCAAACTATTTAACAATATATATGACACAGGGATTATCCCCCAAGATTGGTTAACATCATTATTTATTACTATACCCAAAAAACCAAACCCAAGAAAATGTAATGACTATCGTCTTATAAGCCTTATGAGTCATATACTTAAACTATTTCTGAAGATTATACATGCAAGAATAAGACTGAAATGCGAGCAAGACCTGGATGATACCCAGTTTGGGTTCAGAAATGGCTTTGGTACCCGCGAAGCGTTGACTACAATAAATGTTTTACTCCAGAAATGCCATGATCAAAGAAAAAATGTTTATAGTTGCTTTATTGATTATGAAAAAGCATTTGACAGAGTCAAACACACAGAGTTGATAAAATTGCTTCAAAGATGTAATGTAGATGATAAGGATGTGAGAGTGATTAAAAATCTGTACCGGGACCAAAACGCTGTTATCAGACTTGAAAATGGAACCACTTCACAAAGAATTCCCATTCAGCGTGGAGTTAGACAAGGATGTGTACTCTCACCTACTTTGTTCAACATGTACTCTGACTTTGTCTTCAAACAGGCGCTGACTGATATAGATATCGGCGTCAAGGTCAACGGTGTAGTCATCAATAACATTAGATATGCTGATGACACGGTTCTACTGGCAGATAGTATAGAAGACCTTCAACAGCTTTTGGATAGGATCAGTTCCACCGGTGAGCATTATGGTTTGAACATTAATGTCAGCAAAACTAAGCTGATGATTTTCAGTCGAGAAAGTCATCCAAATGCAAATCTTCGGCTGGGTGGTGTCAATATTGAAAGGGTAAAGCAGTTTAAGTACTTGGGCAGCATCATCACTGAGAATCTGGACCCCGATATAGAAATTAAATGTAGAATAGAAGCAGCTCGTGCAGCTTTTAATAAAATGAAAAATCTTCTCTGCAACGATAATATAAATTTGAAGCTCAGACAAAGAATGATCAAGTGTTATGTGTGGTCAGTTTTGCTTTATGGTGTCGAGGCATGGACCCTCAAAGTTAATATCATTAACCGCTTGGAGGCTTTTGAAATGTGGATCCACCGAAGGATGCTAAGAATATCCTGGACTGACATGATTAGCAACGTTGAAGTATTGCGTAGAGCAAATACACAGAGAGAATTGTTCACAACAATCAAGCTCCGTAAGACTTCATATTTTGGCCACATAATGAGAGGTGAAAAGTATGCAATCCTACAACTTGTCATAAAGGGGAAGATTGAGGGTCGTAGAGGAGTTGGAAGAAGGCAGCACTCCTGGCTTCGGAACATTAGAGAATGGACCGGGATGAGAGGTGTGGAGGAGCTGTTCCGTGCTGCCCAGGACAGACAAGGTTTCTCCCAAGTGATCGTCAACGTCGGGGGGACCCGGCAGGACACATGAAGAAGAAGATAACAGTTAAAATAATGTAAATACCATACTTTAATATCACATAATGTATTGTATTACAGTTTCGTTGTATGTAGTACGAGAGGGTACCCAGTGGCTGAAACTTTGCGGAGAGCATATTATCAATAGTGCGTATGTATTTATTCTCCACATTCACTAATTAGTTACGTGTTACTTATAGCGTGGATAATTTGGTTACTTATAGCGTGGAATTTTTATTGGAGTTTGGTACAAAATACGTTAGTTTTTATAAATATTATTTAAATTTCTTAGATAACAGTTAAAATAATGTAAATACCATACTTTAATATCACATAATTTATTGTATTACAGTTTCGTTGTATATAGTACGAGAGGGTACCCAGTGGCTGAAACTTTGCGGAGAGCATATTATCAATAGTGCGTATGTATTTATTCTACACATTCACTAATTAGTTACGTGTTACTTATAGCGTGGATAATTTGGTTACTTATAGCGTGGAATTTTTATTGGAGTTTGGTACAAAATACGTTAGTTTTTATAAATATTATTTAAATTTCTTAGATAACAGTTAAAATAATGTAAATACCATACTTTAATATCACATAATTTATTGTATTACAGTTTCGTTGTATATAGTACGAGAGGGTACCCAGTGGCTGAAACTTTGCGGAGAGCATATTATCAATAGTGCGTATGTATTTATTCTACACATTCACTAATTAGTTACGTGTTACTTATAGCGTGGATAATTTGGTTACTTATAGCGTGGAATTTTTATTGGAGTTTGATACAAAATACGTTAGTTTTTATAAATATTATTTAAATTTCTTAGATAACAGTTAAAATAATGTAAATACCATACTTTAATATCACATAATTTATTGTATTACAGTTTCGTTGTATATAGTACGAGAGGGTACCCAGTGGCTGAAACTTTGCGGAGAGCATATTATCAATAGTGCGTATGTATTTATTCTACACATTCACTAATTAGTTACGTGTTACTTATAGCGTGGATAATTTGGTTACTTATAGCGTGGAATTTTTATTGGAGTTTGGTACAAAATACGTTAGTTTTTATAAATATTATTTAAATTTCTTAGATAACAGTTAAAATAATGTAAATACCATACTTTAATATCACATAATGTATTGTATTACAGTTTCGTTGTATATAGTACGAGAGGGTACCCAGTGGCTGAAACTTTGCGGAGAGCATATTATCAATAGTGCGTATGTATTTATTCTACACATTCACTAATTAGTTACGTGTTACTTATAGCGTGGATAATTTGGTTACTTATAGCGTGGAATTTTTATTGGAGTTTGGTACAAAATACGATAGTTTTTATAAGTATTATTTAAATTTCTTAGATAACAGTTAAAATAATGTAAATACCATACTTTAATATCACATAATGTATTGTATTACAGTTTCGTTGTATGTAGTACGAGAGGGTACCCAGTGGCTGAAACTTTGCGGAGAGCATATTATCAATAGTGCGTATGTATTTATTCTCCACATTCACTAATTAGTTACGTGTTACTTATAGCGTGGATAATTTGGTTACTTATAGCGTGGAATTTTTATTGGAGTTTGGTACAAAATACGATAGTTTTTATAAATATTATTTAAATTTCTTAGATAACAGTTAAAATAATGTAAATACCATACTTTAATATCACATAATGTATTGTATTACAGTTTCGTTGTATATAGTACGAGAGGGTACCCAGTGGCTGAAACTTTGCGGAGAGCATATTATCAATAGTGCGTATGTATTTATTCTACACATTCACTAATTAGTTACGTGTTACTTATAGCGTGGATAATTTGGTTACTTATAGCGTGGAATTTTTATTGGAGTTTGGTACAAAATACGATAGTTTTTATAAGTATTATTTAAATTTCTTAGATAACAGTTAAAATAATGTAAATACCATACTTTAATATCACATAATGTATTGTATTACAGTTTCGTTGTATGTAGTACGAGAGGGTACCCAGTGGCTGAAACTTTGCGGAGAGCATATTATCAATAGTGCGTATGTATTTATTCTCCACATTCACTAATTAGTTACGTGTTACTTATAGCGTGGATAATTTGGTTACTTATAGCGTGGAATTTTTATTGGAGTTTGGTACAAAATACGATAGTTTTTATAAATATTATTTAAATTTCTTAGATAACAGTTAAAATAATGTAAATACCATACTTTAATATCACATAATGTATTGTATTACAGTTTCGTTGTATATAGTACGAGAGGGTACCCAGTGGCTGAAACTTTGCGGAGAGCATATTATCAATAGTGCGTATGTATTTATTCTCCACATTCACTAATTAGTTACGTGTTACTTATAGCGTGGATAATTTGGTTACTTATAGCGTGGAATTTTTATTGGAGTTTGGTACAAAATACGTTAGTTTTTATAAATATTATTTAAATTTCTTAGATAACAGTTAAAATAATGTAAATACCATACTTTAATATCACATAATGTATTGTATTACAGTTTCGTTGTATATAGTACGAGAGGGTACCCAGTGGCTGAAACTTTGCGGAGAGCATATTATCAATAGTGCGTATGTATTTATTCTCCACATTCACTAATTAGTTACGTGTTACTTATAGCGTGGATAATTTGGTTACTTATAGCGTGGAATTTTTATTGGAGTTTGGTACAAAATACGTTAGTTTTTATAAATATTATTTAAATTTCTTAGATAACAGTTAAAATAATGTAAATACCATACTATAATATCACATAATGTATTGTATTACAGTTTCGTTGTATATAGTACGAGAGGGTACCCAGTGGCTGAAACTTTGCGGAGAGCATATTATCAATAGTGCGTATGTATTTATTCTCCACATTCACTAATTAGTTACGTGTTACTTATAGCGTGGATAATTTGGTTACTTATAGCGTGGAATTTTTATTGGAGTTTGGTACAAAATACGTTAGTTTTTATAAATATTATTTAAATTTCTTAGATAACAGTTAAAATAATGTAAATACCATACTATAATATCACATAATGTATTGTATTACAGTTTCGTTGTATATAGTACGAGAGGGTACCCAGTGGCTGAAACTTTGCGGAGAGCATATTATCAATAGTGCGTATGTATTTATTCTCCACATTCACTAATTAGTTACGTGTTACTTATAGCGTGGATAATTTGGTTACTTATAGCGTGGAATTTTTATTGGAGTTTGGTACAAAATACGTTAGTTTTTATAAATATTATTTAAATTTCTTAGATAACAGTTAAAATAATGTAAATACCATACTATAATATCACATAATGTATTGTATTACAGTTTCGTTGTATATAGTACGAGAGGGTACCCAGTGGCTGAAACTTTGCGGAGAGCATATTATCAATAGTGCGTATGTATTTATTCTCCACATTCACTAATTAGTTACGTGTTACTTATAGCGTGGATAATTTGGTTACTTATAGCGTGGAATTTTTATTGGAGTTTGGTACAAAATACGTTAGTTTTTATAAATATTATTTAAATTTCTTAGACAACAGTTAAAATAATGTAAATACCATACTATAATATCACATAATGTATTGTATTACAGTTTCGTTGTATATAGTACGAGAGGGTACCCAGTGGCTGAAACTTTGCGGAGAGCATATTATCAATAGTGCGTATGTATTTATTCTCCACATTCACTAATTAGTTACGTGTTACTTATAGCGTGGATAATTTGGTTACTTATAGCGTGGAATTTTTATTGGAGTTTGGTACAAAATACGTTAGTTTTTATAAATATTATTTAAATTTCTTAGATAACAATTAAAATAATGTAAATACCATACTTTAATATCACATAATGTATTGTATTACAGTTTCTTTGTATATAGTACGAGAGGGTACCCAGTGGCTGAAACTTTGCGGAGAGCATATTATCAATAGTGCGTATGTATTTATTCTCCACATTCACTAATTAGTTACGTGTTACTTATAGCGTGGATAATTTGGTTACTTATAGCGTGGAATTTTTATTGGAGTTTGGTACAAAATACGTTAGTTTTTATAAATATTATTTAAATTTCTTAGATAACAGTTAAAATAATGTAAATACCATACTTTAATATCACATAATGTATTGTATTACAGTTTCGTTGTATATAGTACGAGAGGGTACCCAGTGGCTGAAACTTTGCGGAGAGCATATTATCAATAGTGCGTATGTATTTATTCTCCACATTCACTAATTAGTTACGTGAAGGTATATGCTCACTAGTTATTTTTTTACATTCAATATACGGTCAACTTTTACTGTGAGGCGTACAATAACATGTGATGGACTTACGGAAATTACATCGAAACAAATATTAAAAATATTAAAAAAAAAAACGGTTCCTACAATTTATACAAGCAGGTTGATAATTCTACTGCTAGGTGATTGAGATTGGTATACAAGTAAAAAAATATGCAGTTAAAAATATATTCACATTTCAACTGAATATAAAAATATTAAAAAAAATAAGCATTCAGCACTTGTAATAATCATAGACGATATCTATGGTGTTTTGACGACAGAAGGGTACGAGGGGGATAATTGTGCACCAGAACATCAAATCAGAGTACAGCACATCACAGTAATTACCCTGAGCCTTCTCAAAGCAGCGCCCAATTACTACCAATTACATCACTTGTGTGTTTGTTGTGCGAGTTCATAAACAAAAACCAACATGAATGAGCATCACAGTTCAAAGAAAGTTTTCACTGTTTGTGAATTGAAGTAGAGGTCAATCGCTGTGGATTAATTTCCTAGTTTTGTTTACTATCTATCGATATTTCATTGAGTAAAAAAGTTAAATGAAAATTGAATGGTTTGTTGTGGCAGTGGCGGAACATGAAAATAAGTTAATATTGATTGAATCAATGAATGCAAAGTGAAAAGAATTTTGTTTACATACATATAAATGAGTCTAAGTCATGGTTATTTCAAAAGTATATTTGCATTGATGTACGAACAATTAACGATATCGTTTGTTGAAAAATGAAGGATGCGAGCTTGTTGTTGGAGAAGCATATGTTCGGAAGACGGCAAGAAAGAGTAGAAGAGAAAATAACATCTTTGTTAATACATTACAATAAATTAACCATATAGTCTTCAAAATTATAGAACAGAATTAAATTAAATTACCTGTTATTTTTTTTTCGCAAATTATGTATATTTCTTGTCATGTGTAATAATAAATAAATAAAAGAATGGTTTGCTAGATGTCTTTCTTGATGGATGGTGGTCTTAAAATCAAAATGAATGTCTTGGTATTAACATGCTTAATGAATACGTGAATCTTCGAAGTATAACAATTTTAATTTAGAATAATGAATGACCTGATTAATGATAACAAATTATTAGAAACGGATGTCATTATTGTACTGTGTTATAACTTCGTTGTATACAATACAACCTGGTAAGTTTATTGCAATATGATAATATGTTTCAATATGTGAACACTTTTTTTTAACAACATCGGATACCAACGGGAATCAAACTCGCAAACCCTGAGTTGAGTGATAGGCATCTTACCAACTAGACAACGGAGGTTAAACGTAAAATTTAGAAAAACACCATGAAATGATTTAGCCACTTTGAGAGCATGAGTTGCAAAATACTAATAACGTAAATAAATTTGTCTGAAATAAACGGAAAGCATGGAAGATGCAGCCCGATAAAAGAATGAAAGAAAATGGCAAGAGAATTTTTAACTCGGGTAAGGATAAGAGTAGACAAGGAGAAAGTTGCGTGCGTGGATAAAAATATATACGAGGTGATAAGTCATGTCTGCTTTTTCCAAAAAGGACATGGCTTGATAATAAGTATAAATATGTTCTTGAAAAAATTTGATTGAAACTCTCAAACGCATTGTACTCGTATCCATCCCAGCCAGGACACAGCAATGGTTGTTAGATTGTGTAGCGTAATAGTATTGATGAATGAGTGAGTTGATGCCCTCCATGGCCTAGTTGGCAAAGATGCTTGTCTTCCAAACCGGAAGAAGACGAGTTTGATTCGCGTTGAAACCTAGATTTTATTAAAACATATTCCAGGCACTTGTTAACTTAAGTCCTCTGTAACATTGATTCTTTGGAAGTGCTTGTTACTTTGTAATAAGTCCACCAGGTTGTACAGTACACAACGAAACATAAATACAAGTATAATGCAGTATATGGTAAGTTATTTCTAAATTCATTAATTGGTATAAAGAGTGTCCACAAAAATGTACCATATACCTACGTAAAGTGATTATAAATTCAGTATTTATTACATTACATTATTTATAGTTGAGGCATTAACATTGTGGAGGTTTACAGACATTGTAATTTGTTTTATCAAACACTGTTTATTCCACTTTATGTAACGGTATAAACCTGCCGGTTTCAAGCACAACCACTACTTCTTAGTGCTCCCCTGATGATGAGGTGAAAACCTTGAAACTGGTAGGGTTATACCGATATATAAAATGGAATAACTAGTATTTCATAAAACAAATTACTATGTCAGTATTTATTAAGACATATCTAAAATTAAAAAAGAACAAACATATAATTTTTTATATTATCGCAAATGTTCAAATTGATGGCCGTTCTGGTCCACGCGTTACTGATAACGTGGAATTGCAAAAATCACGAAACAGGTGTTTAGTAATTGAGCGCATTTGGTTTCAATAACTACTCTTAATTCATCAGCTTTTGCCACTTTGGTGCTTTATTTTTTTTATTGATAAGTTCCTATAAAAATACTTCATTGGCGTGAGATCTGAGGAGCGTAGGGTTATTAAACACTCTCTCTGGAAACATCCTGCCAACCTCAAAATTCCTACAATCTTTTGTATTAAAAAAGCTCCATAAACTGATATTGAACTTGTGTGCCCATGGCAGTTTTCTGCTGTGTGATCCCTGATGGCGTCACTCCATCGAGTCCGTTTTCCATAGACGATCATCTCCTGAGACATCTTCTATTGTAGAGTATTAAAAAATCATTGAAACATTCAACTTGTTGTTGCTTTTGAACAGCACTCAAGAATGCTGGCACCCTTCTTGCGATCACCTTATTCATAACGAACTGCTATTTTGAAAAGCCTCCACCCAGCTTGCTATTGTTTCTTTTGATTTTTGTCTTCAATCTTGTAACACTTCCTCTTACACTAACGCAACTGTTTCAGAAATGAATGATTCTACTGGTCTTCCTTCACGAGGGTCATCTTCAACTAATTATCTGCCTGAGTGAGACTGTTCTGCCCAATCTACCACTACGGAATATGGCGGAAAAGATTCTCCGTATACAGCATCTAAACGTCATTCAATTTCTCCCGGACTTTCGTTACTGAGCTTCGTAGTCGAGGATTTTCTTGCCATTTCAAAGTCAATTCAGTTGGAAAGCAAAGCTGTACAATGGAGTTTTTTTTTTTTTTAGTGAGAACCGTTGCACACCAGCAAACTGTACTGGATCCGATGGCACACCGAAATGAGACGATTGGAGAACACCGGCATATGTTTTCCTTTTTTTTTAAAGGATAGATACAAGTATGACCGAAGTCATAGGTATCCTTATAACCCCGAATACTAGGTGGAAAAATACCTATGTCACACGAGGGGCTCAAACCGGTGACCCTCCGCACAAAAGTCCAGAGCGTTACCGCGCGGCCATACACACCATACCCTATAGCAGCGATTGGCAACCTATATGCACTGAAGTGCCACTTTTATTTTTTTAAGTATTCATATAATATTTAAGTACTCCGCGTGCCACTGGCGGATCCAGGATTTTTTCACATTGTTGGGGGGGGGGGGGGGGGTTTAAAGAAAAATATATTATTAATTGAATATTTCTTTAATTACCATTACATTACTTCATTATAATTCAAATTACTTACATGGCCCCATGCGCAATATAAATTGGAGGCTCTGTTCTAAATTAAAGCGAGATTTTGTGCAGCAAAATTTTTGCATTTCCCCGTTAAAAACTGATAATTTCGTTTGAGAAAATGAGCCGTGCTGCGAGAAATTGTTGGATGTTTCGCCAAAAACTAATTATTTCGTGTAGGAAAACGAACCTTATTTATTAGAGTTTTTTTAATAAATTATTTTTATGATTTAATGTACTGAAGAATTGAATTATTTGTCATTCCTCATGCTGTGCCATTAAAATGACTTCCGCGTGCCACATATTAGCACGCGTGCCATAGGTTGCCGACTGCTGCCCTATGGTATCCCTCAATGCATCTAAATTTATAGTTCAGACATGTTTAAGAGTACCCTAGCCACGTCGTATGTGTGGTAAATAAAATACATATTCCATCACTTTCCGGTGGTAATTTGAATAATTGAATATAACAAATTGAATGCCTTGCGGATGATATAATACGAGTATGAAAGGGGAACATAGAGACGGATTAATTACAACAACAGATACAGTGTGAGTTTACTTAATAAATACACCATTGTGCGCTTTACGTGATTATGACACTGCTAATGGTAATAATCTGTTGCAGCGTGTTGTATTATATAAACAGAATATAATGGATCAAAATAATGCGTTAAAAGGTTGTGAATGCGAAAACATTATTTGTCATTTTCACCGACAACAAGAGCGAATAATATTATGAAAGCATACAATCGCATTATTCTGTTGCTGAAATTTTTAGCATAATTCCTAAATGTATTTAGTAAAATATTTTTACATCTGTTTTTATTTAGTATATGTTTAATACATATTACAAAGATCTACTAACCGTATTTTAGTATTAAATTTGACGTATGGATGTAAAACGATGACATGGAAATATTAATATGAGCCCAATGGTGTAGAAATACGTGCATTGAGAAGAATGCATGCGGTGACAATATATAGCAGAATTCTTAAGGAATTTTTTTTTCAAATTAACGCGAAACCGATGTTCAAGTATACTTTAGTAGTGATTTTGGCAATAATCAGTGCATGATAAGTGAACAAGTGAAGTAACTTCTGTCAAAAACTATAAGGTATTGCCACGAATCTCATTTTTTTGCAAAAAAAAACATTTTAATGCAAACATCACTGAAATGTATGAAAAAAACATTTCTGTAGATATTTTAGCAATAATTTTGGCAAACAAACTGCGATTTTGTCCAAATTAAGGTCTAAATCAAGAGTTCCCAAACTTATTTCGGCCGCCGACCCCTTTATCAAAAACTTTTAAAACCGTCGACTCCCTAGTCATTTACTTTACTTACTCAAATTAATAAGTTTGTACAGTACTCGATATTAAATATTTCACAAAATATCATTTTTTTTTATTTTAATCACTTGTAATTAAGGATTGTAAAAGATAAAAGGACTACGGATTATGGCATTATCTTGTGCAACATTTAATATTGTTTTTTTTTATTATTTTACTTCTTAATTAGATACCGATTGCAATCATATATATTTTGAAGTAACACACAAATAGCAGTAGTAAGAGGGTCTATTTTTGTTGTCGTCGACCCCCAAATTTTTTTATTGAAACTATCGACTCCTAGAAAAATCAAATCGACCCCAGGGGGTCGATATCGACCAGTTTGGGAACTTTGACTTTGTCTATAATATGCTTAGTATTGGTCGAAAATGTGTGGTTTTTAGATTAAAAAATGCAAATTAGTTTGAAAACCAGAAATAATTCACATTCTCCTCGTTTTTGCTAAACTATAACGGTTCAAAATAACTTCTAACCATTTTGGCTATAACAATTATATAATATATGGCCTTGACGAGAGAAATCTCGAATCCGGTTGGGCCATACTATTTTATTCACATGGCACCATTTTCAACATCCGAATTGATGATTTGGGCATATTGAAAAGTGTGACCTGGGATAGCATTATGTATTACCTCATTCATGGTCTTCGGGCTTAGAACCATTTAAGTTGACGAGGACCTCGCTACTCGTTGAAGAAGCAACAATACTAGCACAAGTCTAGCGCTTGTGAGTACCAGACGGACCCTTTCAGAAGGATACTTTTCCATGAGGCGTGCCCGGTCCCCCTGACTGACGTTGAGAAAATATCTGTTATTTTTTCTCAACTATCGGGAGACCTGTCCATTCGAGAATTGTGCATAACCAAGACAAGGGCCTTCTACCGATTCAGCATCAACCCTCAATTTGGTCATAAATTTACATTTTAGGACGTGGTATTTTTTTCCAGACTAGGAGCTTTTTTAATTTAAATTTTTCGGGTACCACATAGCGAATTGAACTTAAAATCATCTGGCGGAAGGCTCTCGATAAGAATACAAAAAAAGGTTATAATTGTTATCATTTTCAAAAAGTTTCAGCATCATTCTAAATTTTCTACTTTACATATTTTTAACAAAAGAAAATAAAAATAATCTCCCCCTGTAATTACAATAAAAAAACCTTGTTTTCGTAAAAACCAATACCTGAAAAATGACGATGGACAATATTTTTTTCCCTTTGAATTATGAAACCGAATCTTCGGAAAATTAATTTTATTGGAAAAATACTTTTATTCGAATGAGATTCTAAGAGAAGAAGAGAAATAATAAATAGTATTGAATCAACAAAGAGGGATTTTAATGAATATATTATTATTGCCAAATGTTATTCGTTGAATTATAACTGTGGTTATAATAATTCCGTTTCTACTACTCACTTGAAATAATGAGCAACATTTGAGATAATCTTACGTTGCAAATTCACGTTATGCAATTGTAGAAAAACGTTGTAATTTCTGCAATACTATCTACTCGTATAGTACATAACAAAGGGCAATTACCCAAAATATGCGCGTCGTGTCGAATTTCTCACTGTGTGTAACTATAGAAGCCTCGAAACAAGAAGGCAAGAATCCATTGCGATATTCCTACTTAAGGTTTTACAAGGTTGCTGTAACTGTCCCACAATACTAGAAGCACTAATTTTAAATATCCCTAATAAATATAGCCGTGCAAGCAATCACCCTCTATTCTACATACCAACTTACAGGACAAATATCATGGCTAAACACTCAGTCACGCGTGGTATAGAGATATTGAACCAACTGAATAACACTGTGGATATATTCTTCGCACCGCCTAGCAGTATGATAAGAATCCTGGCTGATATTTTTCCTTACGAATAAGCTTACTAGAAGCAGACTATCTTTGCGTAACAGGAGAAATCCGTGCAAAGTGGATAAACTCACAGTGATTCAAAAAGCGAATAAAAAATAATACATACCTGTTCAGGAATATAACATATTTTTCCTGGTTTTGCATAATATTTTTTCCAATTTCTTTTTCATTCTCCTGACACTCGATTACTTTATTAAGTTTGTATTTGGTTTTATTCCTTGTTTATTTTTTTTCTTTCTTTGATATTGCAAATTTTTTTCTCAAAAGAATTAAGCATATCAGATCGAGTCAGGGAGATCGTTCCGAAGTCGAGTCGAGTGTATCGCAAAAAAAGATATATGATGCGTTGGAATATAAAGCATTTTGCTGTCGCCAGATTGGACGGAGAGTCCATGGTTAGAAAGATAATTGAACTTTTCATGCCGATACTAAGGACAACTTGGATTGTTCAACACTCAAAAGAGAGTTGACGGAACGTGGAAATTTCTTCGCTGTCTTATTTAAAGTGATTTATGATAGACAATCGGTGACATTTGATGCACGATAACTGTCACATATTTACTTGTTTGAGCCTATAGGGAAACGTGGCGTAATATATGTTATTACTATTGAAAACGATGTACGAGTACGTAGTCAAGTTCAAGCGTCCAGCCCAAGGATATGAAAAACAGGTGATTTTTCAATATAGTCGGTGTTTTTTCAATATTGCGGTGAGTATATTTTTCAATTCCATTGAAAAAATATTTTGAAGTTTTGTTCTCAAAATTTTGTACCACTGCGGATATCACATCTTCGTCAGTTTTTTTCTCTAACATAATTAAAAAATATGTATTAAATAGTGGTAAATATGGTAATTCTAAGTCAAAAAATATGGATAGCAAGTGGAATAAACAATGCGTGTATTTATAATATGAATGAATTTACATTAATAATCAAGTTTCCCGATGGAGAAGGGCTCTTATGCACGGAGATGCAATTATATTTAAGCGGGATATGAATGCCTGCCCTCTAGTCAGACCCCTCGAGATGCATTTTTGCAAATTAACCGCACCCCTGTTTTTATAATTATGTTGTGTCATTGCGTTTCTCAAATAGTGAATTTGATTTTTATTTTATTCAAAAGAAAGGTTAAAATTGTGATCATTTAGTACGTACGTACCATTCTTATCGGGGTAGGAAAAGAGGACATGTCACTAAAAGTTCTTATCTCAACACGTATTCTATGCCTCTACTACATCTATATACTTTCTCATACAGCTCATTCGATTTCAAAATAATTGTTTTAACCATACTTTCCTTCGTCTTCCTCTTCCACGCTTTTCACTCACATTTGTAATATATGTTAATTATGTTAGTATTTCTTCATGCATTACTTCTATATGCCCAAACAATATCTGAGTGCTCTTAACATATTCTTCTTACTCAACTCATCAGTCTTACAGTCACATTCATCACCAATTTTATTCTGTCATATAACATATTATAACCCTATGCATTCTTCTAAGTGCACGCATGTATACAGCATTTATTTGCCTCCTTCCAGTCTTTTTCTCGACAACTTTTTACTCCCATATATTAAAGTTGCCACAGAAACACTTGTTGCCACAAAAACACATTGTTGACTCTCATCTTAGTAGATGTTGACACTGTCCGGGTTAAGTATATTTATTTTAGTGCTTCATTGCCTTTCATTTAGTGTCCAATTGCTATCCCTCTTATATCTTCCATCATCTGAAAAAAGACTACCCAAATCGTAGAATTCTCCCTCTGTATATCACATTTACTTTTTCTTTCTAATAATGAATTAATTTTTGGCTACATTACGTGATGGTGAACCATCTTAGTAGTGGAATTAGGTAGGACACTTTGCCCGACGTACCGATGATTAATGGACCAAAAACATGTTTGATTGGATTATCAAGAACATAAGTAAAGAAGAGTAGGAAGATCTCTAGCAAGATGGTCATGGATGACATCAGAAAAGTAGCTTAGAGAAACTGGAAGTAATGTGCCCATGGTGGGAACAAGTGAAGGAGGAGAAGGGAGGCTTATATTCAACACTGGAGTCAACCGGGTTGATGATGATGCGTAACTTTAATGACGTTTTGATGACTTCTTATCTACCTCCGAGAGTTTTACAGCTCCCTGAGAGTTCAATCCTCCCAGACTATTCTCCAAGCCGATTGGTCACTAGTCGTCTCCTTCTAGTCTCCTCATCTGTCAAGGATATGATCCTGCTGTGCCTGCTGTGTGAGGAGATGATCCTGCTTCATCATTTCCATTCTCTCTCAAGATCCAGCTGTACGTTATCTAAAAATCTCTATCAGGGTCTGCCAATTTACCTTCTTACGTGTTGACGAACTAGTGTAATAATTACGTAAAAATATTTTTTTTTATTTGCTCTGAGAGTCCATATTACCTTTTGAACAGAGCTTTGTAGGATGAAACTTTCACTGAACAGGGCAAATTTATTTATTTTATTTTTATTTATTTTACACATGACAACAAATATACATAATTTGCGAAAAAACAACAGGTAATTAAATTCTGACACACAATTTTAATGAATCTGGGTTTGTTGACTTTCATTTTCGTGTCCCCATTAGGCTTTTGCCTGTATCTCACTGAGGTCAAAAATTAACTAGTTCAAAAAGGATAATTCTAGAAATGTAAATATTTTCAGGATTTGAATATGAATTCGTAGTAAAGCGATCTGTTACAAAATGTTCAAGTTTTTTGTAGGATTATTTGAAATGTATTCTTATGTTCAAAATGATTCCTTTGAAGATATATATACAATTAAAATATATTCAATTAAATGGTATATAGAATAGGAAACAATTGTTTCTATCAAGTCACAGATCAAAGGAACAAAACACTTTAGTCTGTGTAAGAAGTCATTAGTAGCAATTATATATCAGAGCATGGAGCATTGTGCTAACTGTTAGATCTCAAATGAGCCTGCTGGATTTGTCAAAGGCATAGGAACTGACAAGCGGATTGTGAATATCCATCAGTGAAAGATACATTCTGTGAGTACAATACGTCAGCAGGATTGCATTTCATCGACTAATGTGATATATTCGATTTGGTGACGTATGTGTTTCTATTTAAATTGAGTCCCTCGAAGTACATAACCGCTGTTATACAAGAGTCAAAGTAAACAATATACAATTTAATAACAATCAAATGTAGAAAGGTGTATGCCAGGGGTATATCTTATTCCTTAATTTTTTCTACAATTGTGACGAAGATGCAATTAAAAAGTGTCAAAAAAAGGATTGGAAGTATATCGTTTGGAAGAGGACAGACTTAAACAATTTAATGCAACCAAGATGAGCTAATTGGCTGGCAAAAACGTTATTTATCAATAAGCCCGCCAGATGTCCGACATACTCGTATAATAATGTACACAAAAGAAGTTCCAAATTGTTCTTCTCGTATATCATATACAACGAACGTGTGATGTTATACAATACAACGAAAATGTAAAACAATAAATTACAATACAATAAAAGTGTTGTAAATTACAATGCAATTTCATAAAACGAAAGCTTATTACATTGGCCGTGTCTTAAGTACCATCAAATTAATTTTCAACATAGCATAGAAAGCATTTTTCTACCCCAAGCTAAATTCAAATAAAAAAAATTTAAAAGTTTAAATAAAATTATTTTATTTTGTGCACACTTTCACTCAGTTAAAACTCTATGTCAACATCTTAGAAATGATTTTTTTTATTAGAAATTTTGCAAAAAATTTTTTTTTTAATTTGAGAATGTCTGGTATAACCCATTCGGGACGGTGGTAATATCTCATTAGACATTAGCGTGAACACGCCCTTGCATTTTAAACATATTGCTGGATAGCTTCTCTGCGAGGCTCGCTGCAATTGCTTGCATTTTAATAGAGATTAAGTAATCTACGAGATAAATTAAAATGCTAATTGCATGAACAAATATGTGGCGCGGAAAAGTGAATTATGAGGATTGCGAGATAATGCTGTTATCTATGTATTTACATGAAATATTAATTCTTAGTAAGAAAATGAATTATTGCTGGATTTTGAGGATAACTTGAAAAAAACAGTTTAAAAAGGGGTTAGATAAGTTCTGTGCAACAACCACTGATTTTTTTAAAATAAATTAATGAGAATATGTGGCGTATTAATGTTTGACGGAATGTAGAATGAAATGATGAAATATTAATGTGTAATAGATCTTATCAATATATTTGTTGTATCACGTCTGGATAATTATAATTGTTGTATCACGTCTGGATAATTGTAATTGTTGTATCACGTCTGGATAATTGTAATTATTTATTCTGGTTTGCTTGATTCACAAATTTCTAGGCTTGTCTGTTTTCAATGCAGCTATTAGGCGATGTACACGTAGTAGATGGTTGTCTTATATATTGCTATATCCGCTTCTAAAAAGTCTATACTGGCTCAAGTGTCGCGAACGGATTATTATTATTATTATTACACGTGACAAGAAATATACACAATTTGCGAAAAACAACAGGTTATTTGATTTGGACATACAATTTTAATGGATCTGGGTTTGTTGCCTTTAATTTGGCGTATCCCCAGTAAACTAGACTTTTGCCTGTATCTCACTGAGGATATTTAGCATGAAAAAATAAATCGATACTTCTTTTCGATTTTTGATTACACAAAAACAAAACCCCGTTACAAGCTCTCATCAACCTGACAAACAGTGACACTTAACTAAAACTGGAAACATCTTGCGAAATTCAACTCCTCACACATCATCACTCCAGAAAGACCAAAAAATATTCATCCCACAATATACCGCATACAATCATAAGAATAAAAATAAAAAATAAAATTAAAACAAAAAATACACAGAAACACAAATACAAAAAACAACCAAAATTAAAACAACAAGAAGAAACCCACACTCACGAGCTCACACAAATTTTTTCCACTCGTCATTCATCCTGAAAGCCCAAGTACTCAAAATCCTGTCGCAATAACAACCACGCTCCGATCGACTGTCTAAATGGTTTTCCTACCTGTACCTTTATTGAAGTCGGCACGCCATTGTATGTAATGGGAGCCAAATAAGCATATTGCCTTTGGGCAAAAGAGGTTTTAACTCTAGGGATGGTGAACATTTCATTACTAGCCATACGTGTCATATGTGTCTGCTGAGTCTGCATCTTCCCTTCCTCTCGATGGTAGTGCCAGACAATGGATTTGAGATGTAAATTGGCTATGTTCAGGACCTGATACTCTCTGAAAAGCTCCGCCGTGGGATACCGAGCAGGAAGTTTATTAATTATTTTCACAATCAATTTTTGGGAAACCTGCAATATGTGTTTTTGGGTTAAGGTGCATCCCCCCCCCAAACTGATATACCGTAAGAAAGTGCTGACTGACATAAGGCGAAGTATATACTTTTAAGAATATTTTCACTGAGCACATTTCGAATCATACGGAATATGTATCCTAGTTTTCTGATTTTTGCGCTCAAAGTGTTAATATGGACCTCCCAACAAAGGAACTGATCAACATAAACTCCAAGGTACTTTATACTATCAACCCTTTCCAAGGAAACACAACTACAGTCAGCCATGGGTGAACAAGCGTGTAGTGTTATGTATTTATTTGTAGGTGCTTGAGTTCTTGTAGATATGCTAAATGTGATGTATTTAGTTTTTTGGGAATTTAGAGTCAATAAATTTGAGTCCATCCATTCTTTAACTACACGTAATTCTTCGTTAGCCTTTGAGAATGCATCATCCCATGTTCGGCCCTCGAATAGAAGAACCGTGTCGTCCTCAAAAGTAATAATCTTACCCCTGATAGAAAGATTACACAACTGATTGACAAATATCAGGAACAATATAGGTCCCAGAACACTACCTTGAGGTACTCTGAATCTCACAAAAAGAGGCTCACCAAATACACTATCAACCAATTTGACTCTCTGAGTTCTATCAGATAAGTATGAGAGAACCAACTTGAAGAGCGATTTTAAACTTTGTCTCATTGTATTCAAGTCGCTTAATGGAATACCCCCATTGTGTCATTTGAATCTACTTCTGAGAGATGTTCCTTTGGAGAGAAGTAGAGCTTTAAGGTCAATTTCTTCTTCATTTAATAAATTGGTTGTTCCAAATCTATCCGGAGTATTATGATAGAGCTTTTGTCGTTGCTGGTTCTATGGCGTAAAATGGTTTGACTCCTAGTGTCAAATATGTGGGTGGCGTGTGCAGCTTTAGGGAGTACTCAAAGAAAATCCTTTTTGGGAGGTCTTATCCAAATTTATGAGTGGGTTCGACCCTTAGTTAGAAGGTCTTGAGGAGAGTTTGCTCTCTAAACGGCGCTATATAATTTGTCCTTTATTTATTATCATCCCATAGTGAATTATAGAGAATATCTTCCAACGAAGTATTGAAAAATTTCTCTCATATATTGTCTCCTTAGCTCATTTTAATATTCTTTTTAGCTTCAGCTGTATTCAGAAGCGTGCGTCAACGGTGAGGATATCGTTTTGTATTCTCCATCTTTATAAGTAAGGGAGGTGTAGTATTCTTTCCTTTTTCAAAAACGTTATTTATCAGATATGCTTTGTATGTAAGAATTTAATTCTTTTGAGTTATTTGAAGATTGGAAGTTGATAAATTCTGCTATGTGGGTAGTATTATTTCAGATGATGGACGAGTTAAGAGGGATATTAAATGGCGTGTAGCGGCATTATACTAAAACACACATACTCCAACAGGTTATCAAAATCTCCTAAGATCACAGCAGTATTTTAGTACTAATTTTGATGTATGGGAGTGAAATATTGACTGAAAAGAGTCAAATGAATACTGTGGAAAGGCATAAACTGAGAAGAAAACACGGTTTGACAATTTATAACAAAATACGAAATAAAGTTGTTAGTGATGAATGTAAACTAAAGATTGATGTGTTGAGTAAAACAAAGAAGAGCACTCGAAGCGATAGTTTGTGTATGAAGAACGAATGAATGAATAAATATTGATAAAACAAATATATGTGAGAGGAAAGCATGGAAGAGAATGGCCAAGGAAGGTATGGTTAGATCAAGTGTACGATATTTTGAAAGAAAGAAATGATAAAAATCAGGGGAATCATTAAAGCTGTATAAGAAGGTGTATGGATGAAGAAGGGGCGGATGATGTGTGGAGTGATAGGAAAATCTCGCACTCTCTTCTCTCTGCCTACCCCAACAGGGAGATGGCGTGATGGTGTATATATATTTGTATAAATTGAATTTAATTGTTGATTAAATTTATTCGCTATACTTTTTCTCATTCTATTCGCCGTCAGACCAAATACTATATATATATATCATCTTTATCAATAAATATATCATCTTTATCAATAAATATATCATCTTTACCAATAAATATATCATCTTTATCAATAAATATATCATCTTTATCAATAAATATATCATCTTTATCAATAAACTTTATCTGTCAATTATATTTATTTTCTTCACCTCTTCTCACTCTATTCTCCATAAGAGCATATATAACATTTATGTTGTAACTACCTACTATATTCCCACATGACCATGGACAGTTTAAGTACAATAACATGTAATTTAACGTTACTAATTCACTTGAGGAAGACAGTGTTGGTTGAAATGCACATAGTGATATTGTTAATTACCATGGGGAAATGCACACAGTGATATTGTTAATTACCATGGTGAAATGCACATAGTGATATTGTAAATTACGATGGTGGAATAATATAATAAATAACATAGTGGAAGTAAACGAGGTCGAAACTTTTATTTATATTACTCGTACACACTTACAAACCATCACTCCATTTTCTTACCGGGATAGGTTGAGAAGACAGAGCGCCAGACTATTCTATCACGACACACATCCTTAGCCTCCTACCCATCCATATACCTTCTACGATTTCAGTGACTTTCTATATTTACTTTTATCAAAATCCCACCATACTTTCTTTGGTTTCCTTTCACGTCTTCCACTCACATTTGCATTATATATTTGTGTTTATAGTCTTACTCTTCTCATTCGTTCCACACGCCTAAACTATATCAGCGTACTATTCTTTACATTACTCAATACATCAGCTTTAAATTCACATTCATACCTACTCGTCATACATTGCCAGTTTATTCTTATCAATATATACATTTCTACAGCATTTATTCGACTCCTATTAATAATTTTTCCCATCCACGTTTCACTCCCATAAATCAAAATTCGCACCATCTTAGCAGATTTTGACACTGTCCGGTACGAGTAATGACTTAGTGCCCCATTGACTTTGTTTGTTATCACTACACGCCGTTTAATATCACTATTAACTCTTCAATCATTTGTGAAAATTCTACCCAAATAGTAAAACTTCTCAACTTGCTCCAATCTTTTATAATTCTCCCATACACATATCGCATTAACTTTCTCTTACACACTTTTCTATCACCATAACTTTGGGTTTTATGACATTCATTCTCACATCTTTCTTATCGCATCTTTCATACAATTTACTAATAAAATTTTACATAATTTTTATTTCATTAATAATATTAAAAAATTCTACTTTGGCTACGTCAAAACTAAGTAAACATGTTTGAAATATTTCAAAAGTTTGGTAGTAAAAATATTTTGAACCAATACAAGATTTGTTTATATTTTCTTGTTATGTTCACTTTGGGTTGTACTTGTATTAACTTAGGACATGCCATATACGGTTGACGGTAGTGTGTTAACCTTTTCTTAACGAAAACACTTAAAAAGTTAACAAGCTAAGACTCATTCCGATCACGTACGTTTGCTTTCGTAATAAAAAAACATAAATAAAATATCAAGAAATAAATCTTACCGCGTCAGTTATCACATTTTATTGCCATATAAATCATAAATAACCATTTTTTCGTCCCGTTTTCCCACTCGCCGTAAATTTATGTCCCGAGGGCTGGGCTTTCAACTGAGTCCCTGATATAAATATGTATAGATAGAATTACATCTTCAGCATTGTCTTGACTGGGCTTCGTACTGAGATTAAGTTATGATTTTTCAACACTACTCGTTCAAAGCTTTGTATACTTTCCAGGCAAGAACGATTCGGTAATATGGTCCCCCCATGGTCACTCCATCTTAAAAAAAAAACACTTCATCTTAAGAAAATCTTAATGTTTTAAAAATTCAAACTACTCATCTCATGAGCTGATTTGGACGATGGTCTATTATTGGAAGCGAAAAATCTGAGAAGTTTCTTAGATATAAAAAAACTCTTAAATCTGAATATTACTAAATATTGTCTTGTCATATTTTAATAGTCCGGGACTTACTCAGCTTGTCAGGCTACACGTTTTGTGAACACCAACCTTTTTAACTTCTGCATAACAAAAATAAACTGGGTAATCAGTATGCACATTGCATGGACTTTCAGAGTACTTTGACTGCTTACAAGAGTAAAGTGAAGATGTTATTTTTGCCGGGATGGATTAAATAAATTATGTAGGTTTTATTTGTTATTGTGATGGGTTTATCTTTTACTAGTTATTCATATTACATAATAATGTTCATATATCAATGTTAATTTTGTGATTGTTATTTTTATGTATCAAAAAGGTTACTTGATAGTTTAAATAAATAAATGTAAATCTTATTTTTTATTGACGTTCTTGATATTAAAATCATTCTTACCAATGAATTGTATTGTATCACACTTTCATTTTGTGCAGTACAATCTGGCGGGCTTATTTTCACGTGGCAATCTAATTAACAAAAAATATGGGAACGAAGCCATAAGTATAAACCAGATTGAAACCCTTTTTAAAAGTTGTGTACCAACGGTACTGAGAATATTGGAAATAAACAAGTACTGAGAATATTGGAAATAAACAAGTACTGAAAATATTGGAAATAAATGTTATCCCTCAATTATGATTTAGTAAATCAAAAGAGGTAAAAAGGCTTCAATTTGTTTTAAAAAAAATATACGGATGAAATTGATCATGCGAATTTCCCAACTGACAAAAAATTAATATCCTGTCCGATTATTTAAAAATAATGCAATGAATTTTTCATACAGCATTAATTAAATCCATTGCGTTTAAAAAAAATATTTCATTTCATGGTCCAGTTGAATTTATTAATGTTGATTCATCAATTGTCTTTTATAAATTAAAAACAAATGTTTTCAAAATACGAGTAATAAAACTTTACAAATCAATGCTTAACATTACTTTTTATATTTTTTTCTAGATATACTATTAAATCAATCTCTATTTAATGATCTTAAGGGTTTTCTTAAAGGCCCTTTACTATATGAATTTATATTTGTCCTAGTATTTAACAGATGCCTTACTTCAGAAAGCTGGGGTTTTTAAATTACACTAAATATATACGAGTATATTTGAATAAATTTATGTAAAATGGTCTGATAATATTTGATAAGCAATCCCTCGTAATCGATTATGGTCCTGGAATCCTTAAAAGACGCCTGTGCAAGTGCTAGTCTATAATGTTCAAGATGCTGCACTTCAGCAAGAACACATTATTGGCATATCAAATCCAAGGTTTCGATCGCAAAGAGATAAAAGTTCCAATACTATCAGCCGGTATAATTTGTTCCAGCAATTCGTTAATCAGAGCCTTGTTTTACGGAGCTCTGTTTTCGCGTTGTTTTACAGCGCTTGAAGAATTTATGATAAGTAGCATATACGCAATAAAAACACATCAATTCAGATGTAAAACGGTCTAAAAGTAAAACGAGTCTGAAAGTGAATATGTAAGGAGTCGACGCTTGGGCACCCGCTTGTTTAGCGTGAATGCTAACCGTTAGACCACGGCAGTCAACTTATTGAATATAATTATTGTAGTAGATTGAATATACTACATTTATATAATGCTGGTTTAGTTTCTCTATCTACCAGACGACCTCCGTGGCCTAGTTGGTAAGACGCCTGTTCCCGACCTGGATGTTGCGGGTTCTAATCCCGCTGAAATGGATTTCATTCTGGCGTTCACTTAAGGTCACTTTTTTTGATAATTTAACCTGGCGAGTTTATTGTTATGAGGCAATCTCTTCCAACCAACCAGAAAGATGTCTTTAATGGGCCCTAAGTGAAAACCGGACTGAAATCCCATTTTTTAATCTGGATTCCAGTGTTTATCGAACCCACAGCCTCCGGATCGGCATGTGGCACTCTCTTCCAATCGACCTTTCAGATTGGTTGGAAGAAATTGTCATATAGCAATACGCTCGCAAGGTTGTAATGTATACAACGAAAGTTTAACACAGTACAATTATTGGTGCCGAAAATGTTGCTTGTTATATTTGGGTACTTTTCATTTTAAATATAAGGCACAAGTGCTTTGATTTGTTACAGAAAATCTTAAGTAATTCTTAAGCAGTAACTTTTTCTGATTAGCAAATACGGTCAAAATCATATGAGCGACAACGGTGATAGAAAATCCGGCCCGTTCCTCTTATAGGAAGAAAGATGGACGAGAATGTAAGAGAGGAATGACAAGAAAGTTGATACGGAGGAAGTTTTCCTCTCTTTAGTTCACCGTTGCGAATTAGGGAAGTCTTCGCTACGAAAGTAGAAAGATAAATATCTAATACTTTCACAACTTAAGACGGAGAAAAATTTGAGAAACTGCCAAATTTTTGTTCTTTCTTTTATCCGTGGTCAAATCAGAAAGAAACAGAAAAAAATATCTGAAATGATATTAATGTAGAGGCACGAATATGGAAAACGCTTGAAAGTGTACTGATTTTATGGGTGCGTTCTATTGTTCTTCAACATACACACATACTTGACAGATCAAACCAAGAGTTCGGATGGCAAGGGATTTCGAGACGACAGGACAGGTAAAATCTGTTCGAGTCTGTCTATTTTTCCTTCGAATGGTATATTAAGCATGTGGTTCACTGTTAAGGACTTTTGAACGAATGTGTGGATCATTTTGGTTTGAGTCCTCACCAGTGAGTATTTCCCTTTAAATGGCCCTACAGAAAGAATAAAATAAATTATACTACGTACTAACAAATACCATCAAACAGTTTTGTATCCAAGTGCTAGGTGACATCCCTCTTTATATTTATTTAATTTGAATAAACATTGTTGTACGCGGTATATCTGGATGACTTTTTGTAACAAAGCTTTTTTTTCCAACAAAAAAAATTATTTTGTAAATGTAAAATTGTTTGAATCCATGGCAGATTTTACAATAAAATAATTACTGAAATGAAACGGAAAAAAATACAAATTCCCAAAAAAATGCTACTGATGTGCATATATGCAAAATATGTTTTAAATTGTATCAAATCGATGGGAATAAGTTGATTTAACAGACATGAAGGGTACTAATTAAACGATCATTCATTATGTACCAACTAATAATAAGACATACCAGTATTAACCGTTTTATTGCTGGACATTTTTTTCACTACAGTAAAATGGATATACGCTATATAGCTATCACGGTTAATTTAAAAAATCGAGAAATATTAAGACGAATAACATTGTATAGTAAAACATTTATAATAAATTATCTAGACACGTGTGATTTGGATGTTCACAACTCCAGAAGCCTAGACGATAATATTAATTTATTTTATCATTACATTAACACAGCTATTAAAACATTTGTTCCCTATAAGATGATAATCCAATCGAAGTATCCAAAATGGTTCAACAGAGAGTTGATAAACCTCGTAATAAAGTAAAAGACTGCACACAAGACACATAAAACATACAGAAATATATCAGACTACACTAAATTTAATGAACTACGCAAAAATCTTTCCAAAAAGCGTTTCTCTGAATTTGTAAAACAAAGCGAGAATAACATCAATAACAACTTGAAAAGTTTCTGGAATTATGTAAATTCATTGAGAAAAAATGACAAACATCTCAAGTTGCATGTTTTATGACCTAATCCCACACCTTCATATTCCAATACTGTTAACCTTTCTTCATGCTTCATCACCTTGGATGAAGTAGTTAAAAAAATAAATAAACTTGACCTATTTCAGTCTGCGGGTCCTGACAATGTACCTCCAATTTTTTTGAAAAACTGTGTATCAGTTTGAGCATATCCGTTGAAAATTCTATTTAAAAAATCATTGGTGGAAAGTCGATTTCCACAAATATGGAAATCAAGTTTTCTCACGCCAATATACAAGAAAGGTGACAAAAGCGATGTTTCAAATTATAGACCGATTTGTATACAATCAACGATAACTAATTTATTCGAGAGTCTTATCCTAGACAAAATTATTGATTCGATTCGCAGCATTATTATCACTCAAAAGCATGGATTTATTTCAGGTAGATCCACACTGACTAATCTACTCGAATATGAAAACTATATCTTCAATTCGTTGTCAAATGGAAAACAAGTGGACTCAATTTACACAGATTTCAGGAAAGCATTTGTCAAAGTATCACATAATATTCTATTAAGTAAACTAAAAGCTTTAGGAATAGTTAGCCCGCTCTTAGACTGGATCGAAAGCTGCATTAAAAACCGAATACTTACTGTCAAAATCGATGGTTGTCTTTCATATCCCTTTACAGCTACGAGTGGTGTACCTCAAGGATCGCATCTAGGACCAATATTATTCCTCTTATTCGTTAATGATATAGTTGACACACTTAGTGATGTAGATATTTTACTTTTTGCTGATGATTTAAAAATGTTCAAAGTCGTAAATAGCACTGCAGATTGCCTTAAATTACAAGAAAATTTAAATAAATAACAAGAATGGTGTTCCACTAATAAACTGCACTTAAACTTGAGTAAATGTGAGCCAATAAGTTTTTATAGAAATAAAAATCCAATTAATCACGAGTATTCGCTAAATCAATATACATTAAAACGTATATCTTCTATAAGAGACTTAGGAATTATATTTGATAAAAAACTTTCATTTATAGAACATGTGAACAACATCCCTCAGGAGAGTTTAAAAATCTTGGGATTTGTACTAAGAACTGCCCAACATTTCTCAGATTTTCGAACATTAAAACTGCTGTAGGTACTGATTTTTAGTACGTAGCCGCCTTGACTACAACTCATCAATATGGTCTCCTCATTACGTCGCCCATGCACAAACTTTAGGAGTACAAAACAAATTTCTAAGATTCATACATTTTAAACTTGGAATACCTCATGAACAAAGAAATTATCCCAACTTATTAAATGCAATGGAACTCTTGAAGCTGTGTGACAGAAGAAAAACAGCCGATATAGTACTGCTATACAAAATAATTCACTCAGTGATTGATGCACCTCACTTACTCGTAAGCATTTCATTTCGTTTTCCCACTAGATCCACAAGACAGCTCAATCTCTTTTATACCGAAAATCGCTATACTAATTAAAAAATCAACTCCTCTATAATTTGTACAAAGACTTGGAAACGAGTTTTGCAACAATTTAGATATTTTGAATATAAGTACGAGTATATATAGTATTCACCAGAATATCACACCAATATTTAGAAATAGCTACTAACTTTGTGCTCTCTCTATAAATAACCTAGTATAAACAAAACATTAAGGATAATACATGGCCTCTGGAGTTGAGTAACCCTGCATCAACATGTGGAAGGTTTTGATTCTGCAAAGCAGCTTGCATCTCGTTCTATTAATAAGGCCATGTGTTTTCTATATTTCAATATCATCTATCCATAAAATTCCCATAAAATTCTCAAAAAATCCATTTTTGTTCGATGTATGCGTTATTCCACTAAAAACAAATCTGAGTTCTTTACCTCTATAAAATAAGTCTTCGACAATTACGTAAGTCTGCTTGGCGAAGTTTGGTAATATTTTGTGGTATACATACATATATTGAACTTAAATATACATATAATTATTAAATCATTTTAAAACAATGACTGTAATTTATTATTACTACTGCTTTTTGTATCTTCATGTTAGTTTAAGATAAAGTTTTGTATTATTTGTCAATAATTTTAAGTACTTTTATAACTTGTCACATGTTCATTTGTATATAAAGACACTGTTGTGTCGTTAATTAAAATAAATAAATAACATAACTAATATCTTACATATATTGTCGTGTTCTAAGTTCTAATGAATTTTATATTTTTTTATTTAATTAACTTACAAAATACACCATAAATTTAGAGGAGGCGTATTGCATTTATAACATTTAATTTTGTTTTCATCAGAAACTTAAATATAAATTTTAAGTAATAATTTGATTTATGTGTAGGCATACGATATAACACAAAATACACTATTTTAAAATATAAATCATTCCAAAATATTTATTACGCTATTTCAATACTACAAATTCTAAAAATAATATATATGATTTCTTTGCACGAAAATGTAAACAACTAAGGTCGAAAACTATTATGGATTGAAATTAGAAATGTTTATACCGTGCCGCTTGGCGTCGCTTATGTATTAAACTTCGTGATAATTTGGAGTTTCCCGTAATATTTCAGTACAATGATTGAAGAGGTATTGACATTCAAATATAGATTGTGAATTCATGACATCCGTGGCCTAGTTGGTAAGAAGCTAATCTTTTAACCCGGGGCCAGGTTCGTTTCCCGTTGAAACCCAGATTTTTCAAAGAGTTGGATTCTGATTGTCAGTTAAAGCTTGTTAAACACTTTACTGATTGGCTGGAAGATATCGCCACATTGCAATAAACCCGCCAGGTTGTTATGTATATAACGAAAGAATAATAAAATACAATACAATGTGGTGGATTTATTACAAAGTGACAATATCTTCCAATTAATCACAATGGTTTTACAATTTTTTTAGTGAAATTCAAGGGATTTGTATTATTGATGTTGAGGAAAAAACTATGCAATAACAAAATACTAAAAACACAATTAAAAAAAAATAAGCAACAAAAAAAATACAAATTTGAAAAGATCCTCCATGGCCAACAGACGGTAAGAGAGACTGGAAAAAAGGATAATGGAGAAAGATGTAATGGTTTTTATTATCTTCTTTAAACCACTTTAGCGTATCTAAAGTTTCAGGTAATATTATAATTGAAATTTTAGCACAAATTAATTGAGAAAAACTGACAAAACAAATAAATATTGGAAATGCGCGATGTATCATTTCGTCATGATGCCATTAACGATTACACAAATTATTCATATCTACTCCCCATAAGCTTATTTTCAGGTTCCTCCAAGCCGTACACGTTCTTCTCGAATCTTTTAAACCCGTAAATCAACACTAAATAACAAATATTATTAAATAGTATCAGGACAACGTATAATTATACATTCATTGACATGGAAATATTTCACGACAAAAGTAAAGTTTTATTAAAAAAGTAAATAAATTTAAAAAAATCACAAAATTATTTCCAGGTTCCTTCACGCCATACACATTTAACTCGATTCTTTTAAACTCGCAAAGCAACACTAAACACCAAACAATATTTAAAATTATTACGACAACATATAATAATAAATTTGTTGACATGGAAATATTTCCCTACAAAAGAATTTTTTTTTAAAAAGTCACACAATTAAGCAAATTAAGAGAGGTTTCATTTTTTCCCACTCAAATCTTGTCGTGATTCCCGTGTTGTAACAACAGTGATATTTTTATGCATAATATTTTGAAACAGAATATATATGTGTATGGTATTCGAATTGTTAATTTTTTATTTTGGAAAATGTATTATAAATACAGTATCTTTGGTTTTATAACTGTTCCTGGGGCATGTAAAGGATAATAAGGTTGTTTATTTTATCAATAAATAAGTACCGTGATTTTATACAAGGAAAAAATAATTGAATATACGAGTAAAAGGGGGTAGTTTTTTCTCCTTTGGACATATAGTATATTATTAAATATTACTCGACTAACACGAAAATGCGCAGCTAGGCATCACTTCCTTAAAACCAAATAAGGAATATTTAGTTACCCAGAAGATAACGAGGGTATGTGGAAAGAATGGATAACACAAGAGTGAAAACGTATGAAATCTCCGTTGGCAGTTGTTCCTCAGTAACACTTCCAAAAAGAAGAAAGGATGCTTGTGAGTCAACATCTCAAGAGAGACAGTCCTGATGATAATAAATCAAACAAAACAAATTAAGAGAAACAAAACATGGTAACAATACAAATTAAGAGAAACAAAACATGATAACAAAACAAATTAAGAGAAAAAGGAAGATGATATTAAGTAACCCACGAGAGTAATACAATTGTGTATTCTAGTAGGAATGTTGTATGTTTCGTTATATTAAACTTCGTCTGAAGATATTTGTTATTTTTATTTATACAAGATTTGTTCAAACTTGTAGCTTTTTGAAATGCAAAAATATACTTTAAAAAATAATGTTTAACAAATATGCTTTTTAAATTTAAAATCACCTTTTTTTCTTCATTTGTAGGTTAAAGAAATAAACAAAAAAATATTATATAAAACACATAATTTACAGCAAAATCAAATTGATAAATGAAATGATTCATATTTATTTGCTTCCTCACCATCGAAGACGTGTGATTGCCTTGTTTTAAAAAGGGCATTGAGGGGGCCTAAAATGGTAAATACTCGTATGTGTTCTGGACCAGAATGGAATAAAACTGTATGGGACTGGACGAGTCAATGCTAATTTTATTACGTACCATTTCAGGCACAATACGGTTTAACTTTCACGTTTAATATGTATTTAACATACAAATGATACAAAAAAGTTCTATTAAATAAATTCATTTAGTACGATAAGTTCATAAAAAAATATTAAAAAATGTGGGTATTACGAAATAAAAAGAAATTTTAGATTGTTTGAGTAATTTATTATTATTCTATCACAAGTATTTTCTTTTTTTCGGGAATCGCTCGTAAATAAAACCCTAATAAAAGAAAAATATCTTCATTTATAAAACTACATTTTCAACAGAAAAATAATTGATCTGGGTGGCATACCATACGTGATTTTTAATAATTTAATAGATAAAGCAGCTTATAAAACCAACATTATTTACTTCATACGAGTATTACTCGTAATACTAATTGCAGAAGAAATATATTGAGCATTGGCCACCGCCGCTGTTCAAGCGTTTGTGGTGCGAAATTGTAGTCTTAAGTAGCATATGTTATACCTTATCATTTTAGTTATTTTTATGACATGGAATAGTCAGCATGGTGCGTTCGTGATTTAAACTTATCTTTAAAATTCCGATTTTGGCATCGTAACGCAATGATTATTTTGTACACACTTCAAGCTAGGTCAAAACGCTATAGTTCGTTACAGGAACGCCATATTTTTATGGATTGTAAATTTCTGAACCATAGGTTTGGCATTAAAAAATTAACCATCCGGGAGATTTCACAGCGTTCGAACACCACAAAACGTTCAACGATTGAGTCATGCCTTTATCCGATCTTCACGAAGTTCAGTCCGGATCGATCGGAGTGTGTGGAGAATTTTCTATGTAGACCTTCAGTTCTGTTTATACTAAATTATAGTAGTAAAGGAACTTAATGAATGCTGGGAAGTGGGTCAAGCGCAGTGCATCTTGTCAGGCTGAAAGCTGCTATCCGACACGAAATCACCATAAAAAAATACGAGGACAGTAATGTGGAACTTCAGGAGAAAGTTTCAGATGTGTACAGAAAAAAAGGTGGTCATTAAAATTATACATCGTTTAAAACCAGTAAGAAAATTATATCCTTTTTTCTTTCAGATTATAAAATAAAATTTTACAAACCTTATTGAAGCCTTTTTATTAATTTTTCAAAACAGGGAGCTATTTCTGTCGCATCTTGTAGTGTTAAAACTGATGTTATAAGTAGGGTGAAAAAAAAAACGTTAATGTGGTTTTGACATGTTGAACAGATGTAAGATGAAAAACTGATAAAAGTAATTCAAAATCTAAGTCTAGGTAGAGGATGACCTACCAAAGTGTAGTTGGACCAATTGAAAATAAATCTCGTAATAAGGAAAAATAAGGAGTAAGCGAAACAGGAGGAAGAATGGGAAAAGATCCACTTGTCTAAGATGTTTAAGTTCATCAACCATATAGGACATAATGCATGACGAAGTGCATAGGCATGGCAGAAGCGAAATATGTACTGCGCTATATTGTATTACACTTTCCTTGTATACAGTGCAATTTTGCGGGTTATCTGCCATATGGTTAACTGCCATGGCTAACTGCCATCCAACCAACCAGAAATATATCAACGAGGCTTTAAGGGAAACCCAGTCTGAAACAGTTTTAAAAAAATTAGGTTCCAACAAGAATCGAACACATCACTCCCAGATCAGGAGACTTACTATCTGCACCACAAGTCATAGAATAAAGTGGATAAATGTTCTTTCTGCATGCCCAAATAAGAAAATTGTGATGATGAAGCCGATAGTTAGTTTCTTCTATATTTATATGAAATTGTGTTAATTTTCTTTTTTACCCACAAATCAATAATATTTGGCTAAAAAAACTTTGAAATAAAAAAGACAGAAAAAATAAATGTCAATTTGAAAAACTGTTAAGTTTTATTAAGTGCAGGAAAAATAGTTTGGAATCTTCCCCAACACCAGACAGCTTGCGCAGCGTTAATGGCTTGGAAGATAATTAGCTACTATCAAGAACCTGGTTTTAAGCTCACTTTTAGTCCTACTTATACGTGAATTTATTTAGTGGCATATATAGTATAAATTACCTTTTACAAGTCAAAAAAATACTTCAACCTCGAGGGATATTTTATAAATAAATTTGATTATGATAATTAAAATCAAATGTACATAAATTTTCCGCTTCAACAAATGCAATATGAACGTGCACAATATGTAGACAAGAAAAGGGATATTTCCATAAAAGCAAACTTCTATGTAATGATGCATATTGTTCCAGAGTTGCTGTGGCATCTCCAGCAAACAAACTTCTTCAACCGTCCGGATCTTTGTAAGAAAATTGACTAGGATAAAGTTGGAGTCCTGTAAAATGAAGTCGTCGTCTACTGGAAGTTTGGATCGTATGGTAACCAAGAAGAGAGTCGTCAGGATGCATTAAGTTTTCCACGAGTAGATAAGTGGATTAGAGCTGGCAAATTACTCGGGTACGAAAGGGAAGCTCTATATTGGGCTGCTATATAGAATACTCCAAGGGCTTTGTTTGAAGGTTAACTGTTTACAGTTTCGTTGTTCGCGATTTAGTTATAAACAGGTAATTTTAAAATGGTGAAACTTTGTCAATAATTATTTTGTGAAGAAAAAAATACGCGAGGTACGCTGAACGATTGGATAAAATGAGGAATGCGTATTTAAGAGGGTGATGAGGGGGGGGGGGTTGCACATTCTAGAGACTGCCAGAAATACTAATCGATCGATTATTGAGACGCATCTCTTTGTGATGTTTGCTAGAGGAATCGAACGATACCTTGGACAGATAGGGCAAGGGAAGAACAACAGTTTTGAGTGGTCAATTTTGGCGGGGAAGTGTGAATTGTAAAAATTACTGAAGCCAAGCTCCCGTGCGAATGAGTAACCGAAGAAAAAAGTTGCAGGGTGCATATTTTAGAAGGCGCTTCGTAGGGTGACATATCACTCGATCTAAGAAATATTGTTGTTGATCGTGATCACGAATCTTAAATTTGAGGAAACAGCTAAAAAGATTATTTCAGGAGAAATATTCAAGTTACGTCCATTTCGAAAGAGCTGAAAGAATTGATTAAGATGGTATCGATTCTTAATGCGTACAAAAGATACCATATTGTCAAAAACCAATTTATCTGGATAAGTCAAGAGCTTGTTGGTGTTTTGTACTAAGGGACTAAAATCAATGTAAATAGAAAGACAAAAGAACATAGAAGACAGTTTTTCAAATAAAAAAGTCGTAGTAGAAAAATGTAAATTGAATCATTAGGTTTTTTATCACATTACTCCACAGTTCTAAAACATATTCTTAAGAAAAAACTATTATAAACGATCTATAAATATTGAATAAAATTATTTCTCAGCAATCATGATATCACACTTCATAACAAACATATATTTGATCCTGTTGTCCGAATCGAGACCTTAAAAATATATTTTAACCAAAACCTACAGTATTCTATTCAGTATTCTCCAAAGTGTTTTATGTTTAATACCTGCAAAGAGCTCTTACAATTCAGTATGAAGTTTCATATCTTGCATTGTTCTACCAAAATTTGTTTGATCAGGATTCAGGACTGTTGGAAGTAAATAGTCGAAAAAAATTATAATTAACCTTCAGGTTTATGGGAAAGTGAGGTACAAAATAATAAGGTTTATGATAAGGTAGGGAAAATAAATAAGGAAAGAAGACAAATGTAATGGGAATCAACTGAGCGAGAAACATGAACAACAAAATATCTCACATACTGACGCAAGGGTAGCCTATCAGCAACCATCTTCTGGAAGATATTTTGAAATATGTAAGGACAGTTCGATGCCACGTCTCAAGAGAAGCGAGCTCGTTGTGGGAACAGTTCAAACATCCTTACAGAATAATAATAAAAACAGTTTGATCAAGAAGTAAAAGAGTCGAAACTAATTATTTGGTATTAGGTCTCTAAGGACAAAGAATATATACATACCATCACGTCATTTTTCTGTCGAGTTAGACAGAGAGAACAGAACGCCAGACTTTCCTTTTTTGACAGACATCATTCGCCTCTTGCACATCCATGCACCTTCTCATGCAACTCCTAAAATTACTTTCTGCTTTTCCTTTTTTCAAAATATCTTTCTTTTAATTAAACCATACTTTCCTTGGTCTTCCTCTACGACACCTCCCGAACACACTTGAACTACACATTTGCAAATGTTTTTTCATTTATTCGTTCTACATGCACAAACCATATCAGAGTGCTGTTCTTCATCACAATTAACACATTACCGTAAGGTCAAGTTCACCCCTAATCAATTCATTTCGTATTCTGCCATACATTGTCACCCCAGTATTTTGTCAGTGCACGCATTTTCACAGCATTTATTCGGCCCATTTCAGTATTTTTTCATGTCCACGTTTCACTCTCATAGATCTGTGGTGTCTACGTTTGAATGTAACACATCTCAAACAGTGTAAACTTAAGAATCCTCTGGAATGCTTCTATGCTATCAGCCTGCCTACACACAGCTTTGGTTCCAGTGTTTCTCCAAACCGTAAATGCTGCGGACCGCCCATATAATTACAAACTATTGTAACCACAGACGCCCTGCCGGATTAGTTTGTCCTACATAAATAACGAAGCCAGACTATTAAACTCTCTGTGGGGCTTAGTGTATCTCTGCTTTTTTCAATTGAATGAATCGAAATGAAATTACGACTTCTTTTGTAGAAAAAAATCTCTCATTTTGTTTTCATTAAACTTTACGAGACCTTTTTAATTTAAAAGTAATTATTTTTTGTAAAAAATGTTACTTACTTAAATTTGTAAAAATAATTTGAATATACTCGTATAAGAATAAATTAAATCCTCAACGATATTTATTGTAAATGCGTGTATCTTCTTTGATGTTACCTCATTGACGCAACTATAGTTCTCTTTTTTGTTATTTATCAAGAGTATTCTTAAGCCACCAATGATTAAAATGTAGAAAATTTCTAAACAAGAAACAAGTTATAATTATTTCGTTTATTTAAAAGAGAGAGATATAATACATGCCACGTATGGCAAGCTTATTGGTACACATAATTTTTTTTTTTTACCAATCAGTTCATCTTGGATATATTTAATTGGTTTAATCCATGACAAATTTTACTAGAATAAAATATTCACTTCAATTCAAATAAAAAAACAAATAAATTACCAATATCTGAACAAGAATGGTCGATCGTTGCTGGGCCTCTTAGTGGAGGATCCATTTGCCATTCAACATCAATTCAATTGAAAAGCAACGCTGAACCAAGGAGTTTGTTTATTTTATAGCGGGTTGTTTATGTTTATTTGTCGTGATGATCTTGATTTGTATTCAAATAAATATAGACTCAGGAATGCGGATATAAAAAGCGAAAGTGACAGCGGGTGATAAATAATAAGTCTTGACAGTTGAATGAATGACAATAATAATATGTTTATTTCTCGGCGTCCGAGTAATTTACACCAATGAGTGAATACATTCGCGATACATATCTGTCTTGCTCTAGCGCATGAACTGGCGGTAGGTTAATTATTTATATTTGGAGATGGCTAGCCAATTCGCAGACGTTGTAAATAGTAAATATTGTTGTTGTTCATAGTGTGTGACAATCATTGAATTCTTCATCAGTCATTGCCCCTGTATGTTTACTATCTGACAATAATTAATTTCATTTAATTGTGTTTAACAATTCACTTATTCATTTTGACAATTATTTATTTATTTATTTATTTAGGTAGGTATTCCTACAATTTTTAAGTGAGTGAGTCGTTGCACACCATCAAACTCACTGGCCACGCCGCTGAACTGGATCCGATGCCACACCGAAGTTAGGCGATCGGACACAACGGCATGTTTTTTTTTCTCTTTGTGAAAAAACGTATGACTGAAGTCATAGGTGTCCCCCCGAATTTCAGGCGCATACCACCGAATTTCAGGCGAAACAATTACCCATGTCATTCGAGGGGAGTAGCACAGCCCGGGATTTAAATCGACGACCTTTGTCATGGAAGTCCAGTGCTTTATCGCGTGACCGTGCATTTCATATGATTATACATGGTATCTCTGGCGGGTTTATTGCTATACCAATTTTTTTCAACCAACCAGTTCATCTTGGGTAAATTGATTGTTTTAATCTATGAAAGAGTATAATTACTTAAATTCAAGTAAAAAAACAAATAAATGGCCAATCTCTAAACAAGAATAGTAGAAGTACTTGAAAGGATTTTATTAAATGATAAAGCAGTAAAAAAACTAAATTTAGGATGCAATAATACTGTTAGTTATTTGATATTTTTTCAATTGTATCTTAAACATAAAAAAGGATGAAGCACATCTGATAAATCTTGGAAGTTCGTTCCACAGTTCCACATTTAAAATGAAGTGTGGATAAGGATACATATTATTTCAGTAATATCCATTCTTTCAAATAAAGGAAAAACTCCACGCTCCGATCGTCTTACTTCGGTATGCCATCAGATTCATACAGCTGTGTGACCAGTGAATTTGCTGGTGAGCACCGGCTCACTCACTTAAAGATGAGGAAAAAATAAATATAACTCCATGCCACAGTTTCGTTTTCCAATCGATTTCATGTTGGAATAGCGAGGAGATCCTTGACTACGAAGCCCAGCAACGAGCATCATGGTAACAATATTGTAATTTACGAGTAGATTACGTAATTTAAAAAAAATATTTTATTTACAGATTGGAATATTTAAACCAGTTAAAAGGGGCAAAATATTATTTGACAGTGTAAAATTTAAATATGAAAATTAGGGAAATGCTCACAAAAGTTATAGTTAAAAAAATATTCAGGTTCACCTTTTCCAGAATACAAAGCTAGAGTCAACAGTAGAGCTTTTTATTATGTTCTTTTGGAATAAAAAATATGGCCATAGATAACTTTATACTCGTACCGACAAGTTAATTTTGAATGCCAAAAACTATTTGGTTTGAACTTTTAACGATTTATTAATTTTGGATGTCAAAACACCATTTGGTTTGAATCAACGTTTAACCTTCCATAACATAGATTAACAATAATTATTTTAAATGTAAGGTATATTTTGTAATTTCGTTATATAATTGATAATAACAATCAATTTTTTTTATATTAAGAGCTTTACACTAAAACTTTTGATTATTGTGACTTATTATTGAATTTTATTTTTTAATAAAATTTATATGATATCATTATCTTGATTTGAGTATCGTGCTTTGTTTGCCTGACAAATAGGCGGAAACTCAAGTTGCGATATTATTTAAAATGTACAGTTTTAAATTTAAATCGTACAAAATATTAAACAAAAAATTATTTAATTATTTTACTAATTACCATAATCCACGCTATACCATAAGTATTTCTACCTTCTATCCGGAGGTTCACTTCTTTTCTCTCTCATTCTGTTTGAAGATAGCCTTGGACATAAAAAACACGTGTAGCGTGAATTAATGTAACAAGTGGAAAAACCAATTTATAGCGCAAATATGAAATTCCACAAAGTTAAAGCTGAAATCTTTGATAAAATGAATATATTTTTTATTGTATAGAAATAGTGTAAAGAGGAGAGAATGTTGTACAGGATGGCGCAGAGGAAACGCATGTTTTTTGAAAGGCTAGTATTTTGCAAGGAGAGGAAACGCATGTTTTTCATTTAAGCATAACATTGTTTATTTTCAAGATAATTTTTTGATTAATACAGGTAAATGAAGTAATATTATTGCACCTTTAAATTAATTGTGAAAAATAATGTCAGGCAAGTGTTGCCCTTCTTCGCGGTCACATATCTGCAGCCTCTCTTGAAAGTTATGCATCACTCTCACAAACATTTCTTCTGGTATTTCTTCGATTTCTTGCCGAGTAGAAACTTTCAGTGGGCGAAGAAGGGCAACACTTGCCTGACATTATTTTTCACAATTAATTTAAAGGTGCAATATTATTACTTCATTTACCTGTATTAATCAACATGCGTTTCCTCTCTTTGCAAAATACAAGTCATTCAAAAAACATGCGTTTCCTCTGCGCCACCATGTACAATAAACATTTTGTTTCCACCATATTTCATAATGGATATTACACATTTGTTGTTACTTCTAAAGTATCACAGAATCACTATAAATTTCATTGGAAAAGCCTTACTGAAATTATTCTTGAAATTGTCTTGACATATTATTCCCTTCCTTATGAATCAGATCGAGAGTAACGATTCTGTCCGTCGCTGCAAGGCTCGGAATCTTTGAAATGGCGGGTAACATAATATTTCAGTGCTAATTCAACATTGGCGTCTTTTGTTGATTTAACATTTCAATATCTATATTCCAATATTGATATTCCACGTCCTGATCGGAATATAAATGTATGTGTATGATTTTAGGTGTACATATTCCATACCATATTTGCCTTTCGATACCGGAATATTCGGAGTTGATATTTGAGAAATAAGAATATCTAATGAGAATGAATTGCGAATGACTTAAACATATAAAGATAAGAACATAATTTACCATAAAGTTTTCGAGACTTGTAAATTTTATTTTTCCATGAATCCAAGGAGATACCAAGAAACAATGCCAAAAACGTACCAAGTAAATTAAATGAACATTGAAAATTAAAAAAAAATATTGGCAACAACTTAACCACTTTACATGAAACAAACTTGTCTTTTTAACAAACCAAAAAAACAAAAATTATACCGAGTTAACAAATCAATAAATATAGCTCCCTACCAAATAACGTGTATAATGAAAATTCATTTTTCAATTTATAAAAAGTTCTACATAATATTTCAAATGTAGAACTGAACGACGCATCAGTCTTAGCAATTTGTTGCATTCAACAAGTACACAGCTGCAACAGATCACGCCCAAAATTCGATGGCATGGAGACCTAAGACGATTATCAGGTTGGATATGCTGCAATCATTGGTTTAGAAGATTCTTTAGCGCAATTTTTGAAGTGAAACGTTGAAGTGAAAGTGAAGCGCAATTTTTGAAGTGAAATTGGCGCGGTAGGGCTAATTGGCCTGAATGTCACGAAAAGTGAAACGGTGTATTATATTATTATTTTATTAATATTAAATAATTATTTATTATTATTAAATATTTTATTTATTAATAAATTATTTTAATAATAATAATAATTTATTATTAATAATAGTTAATATTACTAAATGCATTATATTATTATTAAAATTATTATAATTTATTATTAAAAAATAATATTTATTGTTATATATTATTTTTATATTAATATATTTAACATGTATTAATTTTATTTTATATACATTTTAATATTTTATTTACAATTTATTTTAATATTTATTTAATATAGATTTTCTTGAATTAAATTTCACATAACCATTTCCTAATCCTAAAAAAAAATGGTTAACAAATGGAAAAAAAACAATGCATAAAATCAACTTTTCCTAGGGGCTAAGAAGTTTCACTTCTACGGCGCGAGAGTCTCACGCATATGTTTTTTTTGTTACTTGATAACACTTTAAGACTTTATAATGGGTTGCTTAAGAGTTATATATGTTAGAAGAATGTAAATTCTGATGTTACCTGATGAATGAGTCGAATCAGTTCACAAGTGAATTCACCTGGAATCAAGCCTGGGGTGCTCGATTGTTTAACGAAGAATGCTTAGTTAGACCACTGACTGAGAAATATATCGGATTGATTTTTTTTATAAATTCTAAGAAGAAGAAATATTTGTCTGATTGGTAGGAATGAAGACAGAAGACAAAATGAAAGAAGGAATATATGTAATTAAAATAAAGTTAGATTGGAATTGTTCCCAAGAGCTTTAAAGTGCTTCTTGTGTAACAATTGAAATAAGACCAGTGAAAAATTGAAAAGAAGAAGTGAAGTTTGCACTATACCAGATCCGATTCTATGATTGGAGCAACCGAGAAAAAAAAAGTGAAATCTAACGAGAAGCAAAAGCTGCTAAAAACAATCACGGGGCATTTTTTCCAATCTTATACAACTTCTTTTTAATCAAGTAATATATAATACATACAAATATTTGCTAAAGGCTATATCTATACACGTATACTAATTTATAGTATACACGTATTCAAATTTATAACTTAAGAACTAAATATCTTATCTTATTTCTATAGCTAGCTGTATTTAAATTTCTTGTACATAATTTTTATTTTCAATAATCTTAATATTTAATTTCATAGAAATAGTTCACACCTTCATACTAACTTATAATTCTTATAACTATACAATTCTTTTAACTAATTATTTTACTTATTTCTTTTTATACACACGTACTTGTACATGTCCACTCGTTAGTAACGAACTAACAGTTAGTAAATACTAATTCAGACCTTATATCTACCTGCTAATGCTGTAGGTAGCTTAGACAAGCAACATATGATGCTTCGGAAGCTTGTGTTTATAACGGAAATGTAGGTCGGACTACTCTTGTAAGCCTCCAGGGCAGCGATTAGAGGATTGCTTTGGTCCTGTTGGCTTTTATAAAACTTCAGGGTCCAAGCGATGATGTGGTGTTGAAGGGTTTCTTCGCGTTGTTCGTCATGAAATCGAGAGAGAAGTTTGTTCTGGAATGGGTTGCTTATAGAATGTATCTTCCTAGATCAAAACTTTGTTAGACTATTTGAATTTATTCAGGAATTATATAACACTCTAATTTTATACAGTACAACCTGACACTGTGTAGCAATATCTTCCAACCAATATGAAGGGAAAAATTGGTTCCAACGGGAATCGAATTCACAACCCATAGGCTGGAAGACAGGGGTTTTACTAACTAGGCAATGGAGATTGTATATTCTAACAGCATTGTCAAAATCAGTATTTTTTTCTAGAAAACAAAGTATAAATGATTGACAATTTGGTTTTTACAAAGCTTATTTATCTTAATAGCGCTAACAAAAAATGCAACTCATTAATTTATGAAAAAAACTCGCTCTTAACAATTATTTTGTTGAGTTACCTAAGTGAATTTTAATTTTTACTCGTTAAGTTAATTTAGGGATGGACACAAATTATGGCCTAAAGACTTAGTGTAATTAAACTTGTCTTCAAAAAAGAGGTGATGACTTTATTCCAAATAAAAGAGTATGGAAATTGAGTGGCTGAATTAAACGATATATTCCATAAAGGAAAGAAGTGATGGTACTTGTTTCAATTGGAAATATACTGATTGGCAATAAACGAAATAAAAATGTAGTAAAGTGTAATATTCTCATTATAAAATACAATAAATCACCATACTTTTATCAAATCTTATTTTTTTAGTGTAAAATAACTATACGCGTTCCTACTTAAAATATTTAGTATCTCTTTAGACCGTTATATATTGCAGAAACCTTTGACAAAAATACAAGTTTCTGTGAATCTCTCAAATCCACCTTAAACCAGCTCTGCATCTTGAGGAAAGCGATCACGTGTCTAATGCGTCTAGCTAGTTGCTGGGAAGTAAAAGCAGGGAAAACATTTCCAGCTGGAAAATGAGTCTTTTGTTTGGATTTCCAGCACTCATATACGCTGAATCATTTGCTCTATTTTCCAGAGCAATGGCAGTTTAATGTGATTTCGCTCTTTTGGAACAACGTAGTCAACAAACACTTCTTTAAATTAATTGTTTCAGCTGTTGTTGGAAAGGTGCTTCTGTTGTTAGAGATTTTTATTTTGACGTCAACAACAAGCCATTGTTGCACCGTTAACACCTTTTAATTTTATATACAATAAAGATAGAAATAAATTTGTTTAAAAGTTTTAGTTTTTTTACATAATACAAAAATAGCGTCAGTATGTATGTATCCGATGGAAATCGCATTCGGGATGACAAATTTTTCTCTCTCCGTAAGACACTTGTTCTCCGGCCCGGAGGTAATGATTTCGATTCCCGTTGGTACATAATCATATTAAAAGGGTCCCAGTCTGGTTTTCCCTTAAGACCTCTTTAATTTATTTTTGGTTGCTTGTAAGATATTGCAACGTGGAAATTAAGGCACCAGGTTATGAATGAAATACTAAACAAGCACGATATTTTTTTATCCACATTATACGGATTTCTTGATTTTTGAAAAGTTTCAAGTCGTTAGCGAACAATAAACATGTCGAGTGACTTATGGAATTTTGTATATCGTCTTTCAATGTAAGGTATAGCAGAGTATCTTAATTTGATCCTTGTGGTATACCGAATCTTGCGATGAATTCCACAGAAGCCTTATTCCGGACTGTTATGTATTGAGATCGTTCTTTTAGGTTTGAAGCAAATAATCCAATCAGATTATCGCTGAAGTCAAGTTTATGCATTTTTCTTTATCAAAAGCTTTCTGTAAGTCTGTAACATTACATCCGTTTGGAAAAGCTCGTCTAGATTTGATGCAAGCTGCTGTGAAAGAGAGATAATATTAGTAACATTCGATCTGAGTGATAAATTTCAATTACAATCAATATTTGAAATAAAACATTAGTAAAAAAATATGGTAAATGTGTTGCAATTTTTACCGATCAGCGTACGTGACATTTTGCAGACCTTCATTTTAGATTCAGGTCATAAAGATCATTTCACTGTTGATTGGAATTGAAAAGTTCTCGCCTCAATCAAGCGAACAACAGTCTGCTTTTTTGACAGTTTTTTTCAAGTTCGTATTTTTCCAACAAATCCGTCTGTCTGCACCCAATTAGTGGAACACTGGAACGAAGCCTGCCTCGCGGATTTTAAATAACAAGTTTAAATTAATTAGCAACTGCAGCCGTATTCAGAAAACTACGTCGACCAAATGGGTGAAACGTGTCGGTAGGATAAAAAGGGTTGCGTGTATGCATGAAAGGCTTTATTTACTATCTTGACTGCCCGTATCATTTAATTTTATGGCTTATTAAAACAATAGTTTTTACATTTTAAATACGAATGCTTGATCACTAATGTTGGGATAACAATTAATGTAGCGCGCTTTAAAGAACATACTTTCCTTATAAGAGCGCTCTTATTCATTATAGCTTACATATTGAAAATATTACAAAAAATATGTTCAGTCTAAGGATAGAAAGGTGATGTCTATGGTCTTCAAATTCTGAGCTATCTCGCATCTGTCTATATTAAGAAAAGTTTATTAAGTAAGAGAACTGCAGAATCTTTAAAGAGAAGAAAAACTATAAAGATCATTTGAAGATCTTCCGATATATGATAGTAACACATTTGGCTTTAGGTGTTGTGTAGTATATTTGTGTTGTGCTCATATATAGTCACAAACTTTGATAAGACTTCCCGAAAAAGGGTGTCTTCAAATGTTTCCCAAAGCTGCACCCATATCTTTAATGTTTGAGACAAACAGAGATCGATGCAATTGAAATATTAAATTAATAAAAAATAAACATTTCTTAAATGTTACGCAATGATCATATGACTATTGCAATACGAGTAATTAAATAAATAATTTAAAATGACAAAAAAATACACTGCTATCGATTAAAGCAATAAAAATGCACTATAAATATATAAACTGGCCTTTCCGGTTTGCCGCTCCATGTAGTGAGACTCTGGAATCAGTTACAAACCAATGTTAGACTCGCTTCATCCTTGGCATGCTTTAAGAAGCGACTGAAAAAACTCTTAATTTCTAGTCAGTAACATAACTTGTTTCATTTACAATTTTTTTCTTTCCTCTCCACCATTCCTCTCTTTTCCTTTGATTGATGATATCTCACTTTATATAAAAAAGAATGTTCAGGTGATTGTCCGTCTTTGTGGGGGTTGTGTGCGTATGCTCACGTATGTGTTCATGGATTTCGTGGGGATGGGTAGTCTTTTGAATGTTTTTTGCGACCATATAACTTGTTTCATTCAATTCTTTAAGGTTGGTTGGAAGAGAATGCCGCCTGGCAATAAGCCCGCCAGATTTTACTTGCAATTAAAGTGTTAAATAACTAAATATAATGAAATATTGTACACAGCTTTAAACACTGTAGAACTAATCACGTCTATAGTCACTTTAGTGCTCGGCGATAATAGGATCCCAATACATTTTGTTGTATACTTTTGTTGTATACAGTACAACTGGGCGAGTTGATTGTCAACTGGTAATTTGTTCCAGCCAAACAGAAATTTGTCAATCGAGTAATGGGTATTAACGGAATGGACAATCAGGCAAAAGCCCTTTAATGAAATAATGGGTGCCAACGGAAATCGATCCTGCAAACTCTGGGTTGAAAGAACGGAACGTTGAAAGGGGGTGTCAATGTATTTCTCTTAGGGTTTACTCTACTAAAAATATTGTGGTGTACCCATCGGTGCACTCGAATTAGATGTTGATACGAGTACAGATGTAATACTCACGCCTTGCAATGGTGAATTTCTATGTAGTCCATTTTTTGTAGTGGGATGGCACAGACTCCCCAATACGTCATGGAAAAGTATTCAATTTGAACACATCTTTTGCCTCTTCCACATTCATATAAAACAAACAATTTCTCGAACTTTCGACGTTTCCTTGTTTCAAAATCTCATTCACTTGATTCAACTATACTTTTCTTGGTCTTCCTTTACCACGCCTTTCACGAACATTTCCACTATGTATTTGATTTGTTAGACTTTTTCATTTATTCGTTCTACATGCCCAAACCATCCTAGAGTGGTCTTTTTCATTTTACTCAATACCACACTAATGAGTCAGGTCAATACCAACCAACACAAAAACACTAATTACAATCTCATATTATAGTCCTGAACTGTATTTTAGACGTTGAAACGACTAAAAAGAGCTGAATGAATGTAGAAATACGTGCACTGAGAATAATGCATGGGGGGTCACAATGTATGACAAAATACGGAAGTGATTAGGGTTGAATGGGAAATTAAGGCTGATGTGTTGATTAAGATTGAGAAGAGTACTCTGAAATAGTTTGGGCATGTAGAATGAATAAATGAAGAAGACTAACAAAACACATACATAGTGTAAATTTAAGTTGTGGAAGACCAAATAAAATTGAAGTCAGAGAAATCGTTGGGGTTGTATGGGAAAGTGTATGAATCTGGAAGATGTAAATTATATATGTGGAGATAGGAAAGTTTTGACCTCCATGGTCTAGTTGGTAAGACGTATGTCTCCCATTCCGGAGGGTTCGGGTTCAAATCCCGCTGGAACCCATTTAAAAAAAAAAAGGATGATACTTAAAGATCTCTTCAATATCTTTCTGATTGGTTGAAAGAGATTGCCACAAGGTAATAAGCCCGCCAGGTTAAACTGAATACAACGAAAGTTTAATATTATATATAATAATACAATAGATGTTGTTAGGACAAAATAAATCAGCCAGCGTTTACCCAATTCGCTAGAGCGTTTTTATGGCGTCATTTTGAAGATGGAACAAAATAAGTTGTCGGTGCTTGATACTATTTTACTACCGCAAAGAAAAAAAAAGCGATTTAATCCAAAAAATATATAATACTAATACAATACAATGTTTGGTATTTGCCTACCTCGACAAGGATATGTCGTAATGTGTAGACGTGTATATGAATGTGAGTCTAATGTATTTAATATTAAAATATATAATACTAATACAATACAATGTTTGGTATTTGCCTACCTCGACAAGGATATGTCGTAATGTGTGGACGTGTATATGAATGTGAGTCTAATGTATTTAATATTAAAATATATAATACTAATACAATACAATGTTTGGTATTTGCCTACCTTGACAAGGATATGTCGTAATGTGTAGACGTGTATATGAATGTGAGTCTAATGTATTTAATATTGAAATATATAATACTAATACAATACGATGTTTGGTATTTGCCTACCTCGACAAGGATATGTCGTAATGTGTGGACGTGTATATGAATTTGAGTCTAATGTATTTAATATTGAAATAAATAATACTAATACAATACAATGTTTGGTATTTGCCTACCTCGACAAGAATATGTCGTAATGTGTGGACGTGTATATGAATGTGAGTCTAATGTATTTAATACTAAAAATCAGAGAGATATTATGGTAAAAATGGTTCGACTTTAATAGAAGTGATATAATTGTCTGGAAAAATAAGGCAAAAGAACGACATAAATATGTGATTAAAACCGTCGATTCCATTAGTTAGCAGCCCGGATAATTCCCTGCGATATCGGATTAATCTTCCAACAGCTCGCTGAGCGATACCGCAGTAAACACCAGAAAGCTATTTGGAAAAATGCCTGTATTGCCCTCCGTCCCATGGCCGTGCCGGTCGGAGAGTGGCGGGGCTTATGTTGTATGCGGTGCCCACTGGAAACATGGCCTTTCACTCCTCCACGACCTTAACACCTTTCAACCTGTTGCGATCGATCGAAATGATTGAAATTAACCGAAATGAAGAAAATTTTGTTACGTATGTTTTCATATCGTGCTATAGAAAAAAAAACTTAATGGGGTTATAAAAGACTTAAATTAAAACAAAATAATTTCAAGATCTTCGAAATTATACTTCAAAACAACGTATTAGTACCAAGATCTTCAAAATTATACTTCAAAACGGCGTAATACTCGTAGTATCAAAACTGATGTATTTGCGTGTAATTTGGACGTGGAAAATTAATGAAAGGAGCCGAATAAATGCGGTGGAAATTTGTATATCAGGAAGAATATGGAGTGTGTCGATGTATAATAGAATAAGAAATGTATTTATTAAAATATGGATGTCAGCTCAATACTGTTGTGTTAGTTAGAGTGAAAAATTACAATCAAATTTAGGGTCCCATTTTGAGTTGGATTTGTGGTAGAGGGCAGCTAATATTTATGGTTCGACTAATTGAATGAAATTTTGAAAGAGAAAAAGTAAGAAGTAAGAAAAATAGAAGGAACTATATGAGAGATATACTGAGAAGGCAGGAAGTATTTCACGAAATATATGTTTCAATCTTAAAACAATTTTACAGCTGTCGTTTGGAAAATTTGATAATGTTTCGATATTCTAGCATTGAGCGTGCGGAGGCTACATATTCTATCTACATTTTCTACATACGTGATCCTCAATCCATACACGGTCTGTCTAATGAGAAAGATGACTGATTTAATTTTCGCGTAATCATCAGCGCTATCTGTGAATGAACAAATGAGTTAACTAGCGACACGTTTCAACTATCTTCCGTAAAAGTTTCAAAGCGCTGGCATTGCTTATTCAATCGTAATGACGTAATAATTGACAGTACCTTCTGAGTCTCGGCCGGAAAAGGAACAATGGAGCAACGTGCCAATATAAAATTTTGTTTTGAATTGGGTATAAGTACCACAGAAACTTTTGAAATTATTCAAACTGTTTATGTTAGTAAAGCAATGGGTCGTACGAACGTTTTTAAGTGGTATGCAAGATTCCGTGATGGTAGAGAGATCATTGAAGATGACAACGGCCTGGACTATCATTGACAGTTCAAATTGAAAAAAAAATCAAATAGTGGCTGAAGTTCTTCGAAATGATCATTTTGCGTCTACTAAGCTCATTGAGGAGCTTACTTGCATCCATAAATCCATTTTCCATCCTATTTTAACGGCAAATGTTCATATGTTGAAAAGTACCATACGAAATAATTAATGTGTTACCCTTAGTGATTGGAAAATATGTGAAGAGCCTCGGTGTTCATACAACAATATAAATGTTTATGTACCAGCACATATAATTTCTTTTCACGCATTTTTCCTTTAACATTTTCTATTCTGTTTATTATTCTCTCCTTTTCTATATAATAAATATTAACTATTTATATATACTAGTCAAATGAAATATACACAGACCGGTTTGATAGTGTTAAGTCCGTCTTATATGGAATCATAAAGCTCCAAGCACATATAAGGTGGATAGTATTGTACCAAATCCGGTGATCCTTGTGACCTACACGTCGCATTGTATAAGCTGAATTAAGTCCCACGGCTGAGCAGAACTGCTCCTCTCCGAGGAATAGAGATTCCTTCTTATACTCTTGGACATTTTCAATTCTAATATTCTATTTCTTTTTTAGATGAATTTGGGAGACGATAAAACGGCGTTGGTAGCACAAAGATATAACATGTTAAATAAATACAATGTTAAATAGATTGCTGTTCTTATAAACTAAATATACTTGTTATACTCTTTGTGCTCTCCTTTATTAATATAAATAACGTAATACAAACCAAATATTAAGGACAATATTTTGCCTCTGGAGTTGAGTAACCTTGCGAAGCTTTTAATTCTGCAGCACAACTTGCATCTCGTTCCACTAATAAGGCCATGTGTTTTCTATATCTCAATATATATCCATAAAATTCCCACAAAATTCTCAAAGATTATTAAATAATTTTAAAACGATGACTGTAATTTATTCTACTGCTTTTTGTATCTTCATATTAGTTTAAGATAAAGTTGTATTATTTGTCAATAATTTTAAGTACTTGTATAACCTGTCACATGTTCATATGTATATAAAGACACTGTTGTGTCGTTAATTAAATAAATAAATAAATATATCATGATATGTAGATAATATTTGTTATACATACCATAAGACCCATAATTACGTATGCTGCTCCCATTTGGGTTACAGCAACTACAACATATCTTTGAAAAATACAAATGGTTCAAAACAATACATTGACGGTGGTCGGAGCTCCTTGGCATGTAAGCAACACTATACTGCACAATCATACTAGACTTACGAAGTAGGATATTTCATGGTTTTACTGGCAATAAACTTTTACATTTCTCTTTCAAGCTAACAAACTTTTAAAAAAATCCTCTCATAAACACCCTTGCTCAATATTTATATTAATATATGTTTTTAATGATCATACGAAACAAAACGAAACATTAAGGACAATACTTTGCATCTGGAGTTGAGTAACCCTGCATCAACATGAAGAAGATTTCGATTCTGTAAAGCAACTTGTATCTCGTTCTACAAGTGAGCCCATGTGTTTTCTATATCTCAAGATCTATCCATAAAATTCTCAAAAAATCCAATTTTTGTTGTATGTAAGCGTTGTTCCACTAAAAACAAATCTAAGTTCTTTACCACTAGAAAATAAGTCTTCGACAATAACGTAAGTCTGCTTCGTGAAGTTTGGTAATATTTAGTGGTATACATACATATATGGAACTTAAATATACATATTATTATTAAATAATTTTAAACAATGACTGTAATTTATTATTAGTACTGTTTTTTGTATCTTCATGTTAGTTTAAGAAAAAGTTTTGTATTTTTTGTCAATAATTTTAAGTACTTGTATAACCTGTCACATGTTCACTTGTATATAAAGACACTGTTGTGTCGTTAATTAAATAAAATAAAGTAAAAATAAAATAAAATGTAGAATTATTCTTGAAGATCCCATTGCTTGTCAATAATTCGTGTATAATGTATTACCAATCACGATACCACGTTCTTGTTTTTCAGGTCACGGAAAATACTCTCTCTGGAGTATAGGTAGGCTGGTGGCCAGGAGGCTTTCAAAAGTATTTTTAAGTTCACACTATTTGAGATAGATTAATAACTTTAAAACTATGACGCTCTTCGAATGGTATTTGTTTAATAAATAGCACCAGAAAAATAAATAAATTTAAATATGTTGAATATAATAAGTTGTCTGGGGAAAAGGTTTCGTATTTCTCTAACAGATGACCTCCGTGGTAAGGCACATGTCTTCCAGCCCGGAAGTTGGGGGTTCCAATCCCGCTCAAACCTAGATTAAAAAAATAGTAATAAAGGATTCCAGTCTGGTTTTCACTTAAGGTCTATTTAACATATTTATGGTTGTTTACGAGAGACTTCCACATAGCAATAAGCCCGCCAGGTTGTATACAACGAAAGTGTAAGACAAAAAAAATCAGGTTGTGGTTTCCCAATTTGCTAGAGTGTTTTTTTTGCGTCATTTTGAAGATGGAACAGCATAAGTGGTCGGTGATTTACGCTATTTTACTATCCCGAAGAAAAAAAAGCGATATAATCAAAACAACATACAAAGTTTATGGCGACCATGCAGTAAGCAAACAATTGGGTATGTCAAATGCAATTTAAAAAATAAGTATCGGTGATATCGTCGATACGACATTCGAAGATGCTGTCCACTTTGGAAGGCCGATTACAATTGATAAAGGATTACTAGCGTTCTACGACATGATGTTCACGAACAAGTTTTATACAAATATATAATATATTTTTTTGCATTAAATAATGTTTTCTTTAGTGTCCTCTGCGTACTGCATACAACCATACTCAATTGTAAATGCCCCTTGTCCGTTCATCATGTCTCACTAGCTTGTATTCAATTCTCAATTAATTTATAGCCGCATATCTGAGTTTACTGCCATAAACTTTTTAAATATTTATAACTACAGTACTCGTAGTCCTTGCCTATTCTCATAATGCCTACTTTCCTTCAAATTGTTATTGACACAAACCCCCCCTTTAAAGAATGGACTCCTTAATTAACTAATAATAATAATACTATTTCACTTAAAAATATGAAATTACTTTCCGGGCAATCCAATAATACAATATTTTTCATCCCTTAGTTCTGCACTGAAATTCTTGGTATGTATTTACTAGCTGCAAAGGATCTTGATATTCTAATTTTATGAAGTAAAGTTAGACGTAACGTTCAGAGAACCATTCCACAGTTAAACCAAACATGCTCAACAATATTGTTCAGATCTGCTGTTTTGAATAAATATACTATTTTAATTCTAATAGCGTCCGTGTACTAGCTAGTTAGCATAATTTTTGAGCATAATTTATGGATTTGGCCTATATGTTGTATTTAATACAACAATTTAAATGCATGGAAGTATACGAGGTATGAGATTATAATCACATAAAGTTTTTACTGTTTAAGTACTTTATTTATGATATGTAGTGGTTTTTTTGTTTTTCATGTGGCACTTCAGTGATAATATCAAAATATCTATAGCTACAAAGTCTTCTTAAGAGTGTCCTAACTCGGAGTTTAGAGAGCAAAGTCTCCTCAATTGTGAACTAATTCAAAATTTAGAGAGCAATGTCTCCTCAAGAATGTTCTAGCTCAGAGTTCAGAGAATAAAGTTACCTCATGAGTACTCTTAGTCGGAGTTTAGAGAGCAAATTTTCCTCAAGAGTGCTCTAACTCAAAGTTAAGAAAGTCAAGTCTACTCTAGGGTGCAATGACTCGGGATTCAAACCCACTATTATTGACAGTTTAAAAAAAACGAGTTGATTGTAAGGATAGGAAGGTAGTGGCTGCGGTTATGAGATTAAGAACGTCTACGCATCTGCATATGTTTAGAAAAATACATTTGATAAGAAAACCGCAGAAAACTTACCAAGAAACACGAACTACAAGGAAACATTCATAAATCTTTCAATATGTGATAGTAACACATTCGGTTTTAGGCGAAGTATAGTGTATGTATGTAGTGTTCATGTATAAAATAATCTTAAATTGTGATAAGACATACTCAAAGGGCTGATCTTCGACTGCTTTCTAAAGCTGCAGACGCCCCCCATATCTCTTGAAACTTTGTGGAAGACAATTCCACGCCACATACCCATCAATGGCAAAGCCCTGTTGCATCGATTCGGAACAATGAATTTATTCAGTGAATATGGAATTGAACGCGTTGTCATGTGGCCATATCGTCCAACTAACAAAAAATTATAAAGGTGCCTTTAGCAATAATCAGACTGGGACAGTTTATTTAAAAAAAAGAGGGAATAACGAAAGTTAAACCTGCGCAACCATTTTGGAACACAAATAAAGAAACGAAATTGAAGGTCATCTATGAAAATAAAAAATTAAATTCATTTCAAGTATTGTCTCTGCCACAATAATATTGGTTATAATTTGAAATATCGTACTCTAAATATGTGCATTTTTTAAAATTTTATTTTGATTAAAAAAAGTAAAGTTCAAATGTATATAGCTTTTACGTGCACACGTGTATTGAATGGCTGAATTTTATTTGAAATAAATAGATGGGGAAACGATAATTTTTTTATAGTATGCTCCCAATGCTTTACAAAAAAAACTTACAAATACCTGTTGCATCCCAAAAAGAACGAAAATGGGGAGGAATGATAGGGTGTCTTAACTCTAAAATAAACTCGAAAAAAAAAGCAAATAACTTTTTTTGTAAATATTCATACACGCCGTGTACCTTTCAGATCGGGCAGAGATAACCTATGTCCAAACATTTCTATTCAAGAATATAATTTTTCCCACTACACTTTTATACATCTCGTCATGCATAATACTCTATTATTCGCTTTATTTACTTTCAAAAACTGACCCATTTGATCCAATCATATTTTCCTCGAATTAACTCTTCCACGCACACCTTGCACTTCTGATTTGTGCACTCGCTTAGCCATACTTTCATCATTACGCTTCTTCATGTGTCCAAACCCTCTTAAAGCCTTTTTCTTTAACTTACTTATATCCATTTTATCCATGCATTCATTAATGATATCTTTATTAAAAAAAATCATTCATTGACACTAAATAGTTGTAAGTGCTCGAATATGTGCAACATTAATCTAACTTTTATCTTTGTCCTTCCAAGTTTAAGTTTCACCTTCATCAAGATGGACACCAACAAACTATTACGTATATTTTTTTTTACTAATTTTGATAAAGTACGGTTGGTGTATATTACATTAGACCGTTCCATTTACCTTATTCCCTTTCGCAACTCGTGTTTTAAAATCCTTTTAAAAACACCCCACACACGTTAACAGACTGCCCAGATAACGTAACTCATTAACCGGCTCCAGTTTTTCTGCGTTAACCCATATATCGCACACACAGTTTTCTATACCCCTAACTTCAAACCGCACCTCTTTGTATAAACATAACTTCGGTTTCACTACATTAATTTTCAAACATATTATAAGACATCTCTCATACATCCTTGCCATATTTATTAAATTGCACAAACAAAATGAACACGGTCAGGAGACATCCATCAACATGATGGCTTATAATCAAACTCGATCATGAGGGATTGTCTATCACTATCTTTGATGTTAAATCACCAGAAGGCAGACCGAGACTGAGTTTTCCATGAAAACAAAGTATTTGGAAGAAGATTTGATGGAATGATGGAAACGATGAGCTGCTTAAACTTTTTAAAAGCTATTTTGTTATCAGGTGTAAATGGGTTTCTTTTTATAACCAAACATAACTTTATTGATATATTAATATTTATACGTACCCTTCAATTCCAACATGTCACAAACCTTTTTTTTTAAGAAAAGATATAACCGAAGTCATAGGTATCCTTATGCTCCCAAATACTTGGCGGAAAAATGCATCACGTGTGTCATTCATGGGGAGTAGCACAGCGCGGGATTCGAACCAGTAACCTTCTGCATTGAAATCCAGTGCGTTACCCTGGGGTCATTTGTTGCGGTTCACTTGGCTCGATTTTCGTTCTTCTGACTCAATTATAAGTGCTTGTGAAAAAACCATATAGAATTATTTATCTCAAAATATTCCATCACTATTCTTTACTCTTGAAAATTGTCTTTCATTGATTTTTTTTATTACATAGCTGTTACTTAATCCTATGTACACTGCGAAAAATACATGAGGAGATAATATTACAGAATGTAGTTATTAAGAATAATTGTGAATTTAAGACTGATCTATCAAGAATCATGAAAAAACCACTCTAAGGGGGTTTGGCTATTTTGAAGGAATTAAAGTAGAAATGCTAACAAAACAAATATGAGTAAAATACGTGGTAGAGAAAGACCAAGCAGAGCGAGGTTGAATCAAATGAATGAAGGAAATATTAAATTAGATAAATCGTAGGTGTAAAAAAGGTTGTAGGTGAAGAGGAGGGGAAATATGTGTTTCGCGATAGGAGATTCTGATGCTCTGTCCACTCAGTCTATAACAAACGGAAATATAACTGTTACACAAATAGTATATTCCGTTCAATTTGGCCGTTGATTTCAATAATAAACATTTATAAAAAAAATTGGTTAATTGAAAAAAAATGCTTCAAAACAATAAATTCACTTGATATATCTACATGAAAGTTTTAAATAAATAAATATTCAAATACAATGCATAAATAATAAAAGTCTAGCGAATGTTTTTTTAAACAGTCCAATGAATAGATATTAATCAAAAATGACACTCGAATCCCACTTGTAATGAAACTGAAAAATTTAGGCTACATATTGATACATTGTTTACTTTTTATGACTGCAGTTGTATGGTCAATGAGCAATAAATTATATTTATACATTACAACTTATCCATTGTAAGCCTTAAGATATGGACGTCCAGGGGTCTTGAACTCAAAATATATGTTTTTAAAATTCAGCATTATTAATTGACAAGTGTTTTTTGTTGTATAACACTTTCATTGTATGTCACTGTGCAAGTGAATTGTATAGTGAGTTAAAAAAATACTAGTGAATGGACACCTTCACTACATTAATCAATGAATGTGTAAGAAATCATTCGCTTAAAAAAATTGTCTCTCTTCTGTACATGACTGGCTGAGGCTAGAGAAAGTAAATTTTATATAAATCGATAAAAAAACCTTTGAATTAGCGTTTTAATTTATTGGTTCTCTAAAGGAAACAAACCATACGGATAGTCCTTCAAAATATTTCTGAATATAAAAAGCTCTTATGATTAAAACACAAAGTAATTTAAATCACGTGTACAGTGATTTTGATAATATAACCTGAATGCAGCAAGCCCAAATATTTAAGTCGCAGCCACACATGTTGTTCACATTCTGGAACGTCTTCCAATAACGAGAAGTGGAAGTACGCTTTCACTGTAATGTTTGTTGTATATTTTATAAAAAAATATATATAAAACAACAGCCTTGCTTTGTGGTGACATGATATATTTTATGAAGATTTTTTTAGTCAAATACAGTATATTCCACTTCATATAATGGTATAATCTTACCAGTTTCAAGGTTTCACCTCATCATCAGGGAGCACAAACAAGACTTGTTTTTGATACCTTAATGAAACGGTGAAAACCTCGAAACCGGTAGGGTTTTACCAATGTTTTAACAGTATTTGACAGTGTTCGACTAAACAAATTACAATGTCTTTAACCTCCAAAGTGTTAATGACTTAAATGTAAATAATATATGGTATATATATTTTTTATTACACTAAACACATTTCGAATTTCACCAATACTATATTGTTATATGACGAATCAACTAGTTTCAAAGCCAACGGGTTTTTTCGTCTGTACTTGAGAGAATTCAATATTTTCTTGCAATTACACCTGATGGTGGTGTTTAATATCTACGAAGACTTGAAATAAGGGAGGGGGAAGGGTAATGGTGGAATAAAATATCTTTAAGAAGAATGACTAAGGAATACTACCTTGACACGCGGGAAGCTCGGCTTTCTGGGAGTGAATTTTGGACTTGGTAGATGAAAGATAAAATGATTAATGCTGTAGATATGCGTGTACTAAGGGAGATTTGTGAAGCATCAATGTATGAAAGAAGTGAAAATGGAGATATCAGTAATGTAAGTATAGATAAAATTGATGTTTTATAAGTAAGATAAAGAAAACGGCCTTATGATGGTTTGGACATGTGTTGTGGACATGAGGTAGAATAAGGCGAACGTGGCTGGATCAAGTGGAGACGAAATTGAAGTAAGAAGCTTGCATATTAGAAGATTGTGCATGACAAGATGTATGAACGTGGAGGAAGTGTCTACTATGTCTACGTATCTCACAAGTGATACGAAGTTATTATATATACGTATGTACTAATAGTTACAATATATACAATCAAGGTATGCCCCTTTTGGGGTAAGCAGAGAAGACAGATCTCCATCAGCTCTCTCCTCTTCCACATCATAAACGCTCTCATATTTCCATACTTCTTAACTTTGCCCCACTTCAAATTTATTCTACTATCTCCTTCTCCTAGTAGATACAAAAAACTAGTTCCTTCCTTTTTTTTTCCTTTAAGGACTAATATTCCACGTCTTCCCCAGTTTCGGTCTTCTTGGGACGCATTTGTACTATGTGAAAGTAGATATGGGGAACATATACGATTTGCCAACCTTTATATATGATGACTCGTCAGGGGCAGACGAGTGGCAAGGATTATAAAACATAATTTAATGTGTAGGTATGAGGAACAAATACATTTTACCTATCTCAATATACGGTGGTCTATGTGTGACATACGTGTGATAAGGATTTTAGAATATAATTTGGTATGTGTTAGCGTCAGTTTTTTGGGATGCAAAAGGAATATTATTGATAGATTATCTCCAAACTGGTAAGACAATCAACTCTGATTATTATTGTGACCTTTTGGACCAGTTGGATGAAAAAAATTGTGAAAAAAGACCCGGTTTGCAGAAGAAAAAAATCATTTTTCATCAAGACAATGCACCTGCTCACACAGCTCAAAAAACCATCGCGAAAATCAGTGAATTGGGGTACGAATTGTTGCAGCATCCACCCTATTCGCCAGATTTAGCTCCCTCTGACTGTTCTCACACCTCAAAAAATTCCTTCGTGGAAAGCATTTTTCATCAAACGAAGAGGTTATAGCCGTCGTAGAGGAGTATTTTGCAGGCCTTCCAGAAAGTCACTTCCGTGATGGGACAACAAAGTTGGAAGATCGTTGGACCAAGTGTATTGATCTTATGGGAGACTATACTGAGCAATAAAAGTGATTTCCCCCCAAAAAAAGTGTATTTTCATTTCCGCTTTCAAAGCTTTTTGACTAACCTAGTAAATGTTACTAACCTCAATATATGGTGGCTCATGGGTGACATACCAGTGACAAGGATTATATAATATAATTTGGTATGTAAGTATGCCAAAGAAATAAATGTTACTAACCTCAATATACGGTGGCTCATGGCTGACATACGAGTGGCAAGGATTATAGAATATAATTTGGTATGTAAGTATACAGAAGAAATAAGTGTTACTAACCTCAATATACGGTGGCTCATGGCTGACAAACGAGTGGCAAGGATTATAGAATATAATTTGGTATGTAAGTATGCAGAAGAAATAAGTGTTACTAACCTCAATATACGGCGGCTCATGGCTGACATACTAGTGGCAAGGATTATAGAATATAATTTGGTATGTAAGTATGCAGAAGAAATAAATGTTACTAGCCTCAATATACGGTGGCTCATGGCTGTCATACGAGGGGCAAGGATTATCGAATTTAATTTGGTATGTAAGTATACAGAATAAATAAATGTTACTAACCTCAATATACGGTGGTTCATGGCTGACATACGAGTGGCAAGGATTATAGAATATAATTTGGTATGTAAGTATGCAGAATGAAAAAAAGATTTACTAACCTCAATATACGGAGGCTCGTGGGTGACACAACATACGAGTGGCAAGGATTATAGAATATAATTTTGTAAGGAACTATTCAGAAAAAATAAATGCTACTAACCTCAATATACGGTGGCTCATCGCTGACATACGAGTGGCAAGGATTATAGAATATAATTTGGTATGTAAGTATGCAGAATAAATAAATGTTACTTACCTCAATATACGGTGGCTCATGGCTGACACATGAGTGACAAGGATTATGCAATATAATTTGGTATGTAAATATGCAGAAGAAATAAATGTCACTAACCGTAATATACGGTGGCTCGTGGCTGACATACGAGTGGCAAGGACTAAAGAATATAATTTTCAAAGAAAAAAAAAATCAAAAGATTGAGATTTGAATAAAAAAATATTATATTTATGCGTCAACAATGTTCAACCAACCTGACCATCCGCGCTCCATATTGGCCACCCCTGTTGTAGCCAAAGGCTATTGACAATCATAAATTTAACATAAATCATACAGCTTGTCAAAAGTTAACGAGCGAAAGAAATGTTTTTGGAAGACAGCCACTTCATGTTACAAAATTACAACTTAAACTTAACTACATAATTGGAAAATTTCACCTTCGAAAGTGTTTTCGATGTATGAAATGCACTAATGAAAAAATAAAAAATTTCTAGCTGCCTACTTATTTTTTTACAATTGAATATATTATATTAACTTTCACAATTGTTAATAATTGGCCCAAATAAATATGATCGTTGTTTGAAATTTGATCTTCGTTAACTTGACAGTTTCTTTCCTCTTCGAAGGTTGCTGATGATGATCAGCAACCTTCGAAGAGGATCAACAGTTCTGAACAAAAATATCGGAACACAATAAAATCACTCTTATAAGTTCTTTGAACTGCAGATTCGTCTTCTTCCCGCATTTGTTCTGTCCCGAATATTCCTTTACATATGAATTGAAAGAAAATGTATCTATTTTTATTCATTCGTTTCTTCTTCTTCTTCATCTTATTTTAGGCCTGTTGGCCTGTTATGGTCCTGTATCATTGTTTGCCTCTTGTGACGTCGACTGCCAGCTGTCTTTCAATATTTTGGGAGGTCGTCCTGGAGGTCTGCTTGCTTGAGGGATACTGCCCCTGGCCATTCTTACGGCTCTTGGTTCCGCCATTCTTTCGTTTCAATATGTCATAATTTTATCATGACTTAACCATTCTATGAGACTTTCAACCTTCTTAGATTCAACTTCTTCTCTGTGTCATGTCAGGTCCTTCCAACGTTGAATATTACTTGAGAGTGTCCCCGGCAGCCCGAAAAAGATCTCCAACGCCCCTTATGACAGCCCAATCACGTATATTGTGGAGCCAGGAGATTTGCCTCCTGCTAACACCTCTTCGGCCTTCTATTTTGCCTTGGATGATCAGATGCAGTAATTTGTACTTTGCTCGTCTAAGTATATGACCCAAGTAGGACGACCTTAGATACAACTATACTTCGAAATCTTTTAGTTTCTTTGTAGTGGCCTGAGTAAGTGTCCATACTTCAATCTCACATAAACATACGGGGAATATGTTGGAATGCGAAATTCACATTCGTCAGTCGAGCTTTAAATTCTTGGTTTGATGAGATCATACATTTTGAAGAAGGAATTCCGTGACGTCCCATTTTTACTTTGATTTCCTGAAACTGGTTAAATTGATCACTCAGATATTTATATTATAGGACTCTTACTGTAATTTTCATTATACAAAAGGGGAAGAGTCCTACAATTGTTACCCTTTTCTGTAATTTCCATTTACCGATAATCAAAAATTTGATAAGTAAATAATATGTAAAAAAATAGGTTAAGTCTAATTCTCAAAACTTTTCATAAATCATTTGATTATACTAAATTTTGATAAACGTGTTAGTAAAATTTTAAGAAAAGGTCTGAGAATGAATGTTACAAAAGACAAAGTCATGGTGATAGAAAAAGTGTAAAATGAAAAGTAAATGTGATAAAGGGTCTTTCAAATTGAGCGTTTTCTTTAATTCAATTTGTTTTAATTATTGAATAAAACACACAATTTGCTTTGATTTAAAAAAACTTTTTATTGGTCATTGAAGTATAATGTATAACATTTAAACATAAAAAAAACAATATTTGCCAAATATCCACCTCTTGCAGCTCCACAGATGGCCACTCTTTTGTCAAAAATTTCGATGAAATTTTGGCATAATTGCGGTTCTAACTCACCAATAACGTGAATAATTTCATCCTTCAGCTCAGGAATTGATTGAGGGCCATTCTTATAGACCTGGTTTTTCACATAACCCCAGAAAAAATAGTCCAATGGTGTCAGATCACATGATCATGGTGCCCAATTAACATCACCGTTTCCGGAGATTACAACACATAAAATAATTCAACAATTTGAACGCGTTGTATTGTATACTTCACCTTATGAATGTCATACATTACACTTCTTAAATGTCACAAGACCAAGGCAAGTTCGCGACGCCATCTGTGTTTTATAAGACTCTTTAAAGACCCTTTATGTGAGTGAGTAATGAAAGATTAGAGTATGTTGAGGGATTCTGCTATTTAGGTAATATTTTATCAGATAAGGGAAGAGCTAGAAATAATACCGAACAGCGTATAGCAGTAGGAAACAAAGTTGTTGATGGGGGGCTAAAACGTATAACATATACTCGAACCGGTCAATATCAAAATCAGCTGATGTGATAGTCCACAGCAGTGTTTAGTACCAACTTTGATATATGGGAATATACGAGTATACTTAACAAACTCACATTGTCATACACATTTTAAAATATCACTGATCAATTTACACTATTATTTACACATTTCACAGTTATAATTTTTTTTAAATCATACGTTACCCAATAACCATAAGACGATTTAAGTTAGTAAAGCTATGAGTGAGGTTGGACTGTATTAGAACCAAACCAACCCGTGAGTCCCTCAGTTGCAGGGTTTCATAAAACAACACCAGCAGCTATCGAATGATTGATTGATCTGAATCTAGATGAACAAATATTTTTATAATCAATGCAGTAATGTGATTAGAATAGAAATATGAATTGTTTAATTAGGGAATATGATAATGTAATTTCTTTTATTTATATTTATATAACAAATTATTCTTTTACCACATTTAAACTTTGATTCGTTGAAACTAATAGTTATGTTATATTAAAATTATTTAAGCTATTCAAACCCTAAAACAGTTCAGTCCCACATCAAATTACATAACTATGTGTCAGGTCCGTCCCATTGCCCAATGGTTAGCATGATTATTTAGCACCCGGGCTATACGGTTTTGTGAGTTGGTTATACTTGTAGGCTTTTTGATCTGAATTTATTATGATTACGCTTAATATATGCTTATCATATTTGTTAGGAATGATTCTGAGAGAAAAAGATGATTTAAAATATCACTAAAATAAACCAAAGGTTTTAAAGAGCATGTCTTCTAGCAGGTGTGGTACATTGTGCAAATAGTAAGTTACAACATATTTCAAAATGAAGTGGTTGCAACTAACGATTTGTTCCAACTCTTGCATAACCAAACTAAATAGATTGGGTAATCAATATAGGCATTATATGGCTTTTCATATGACATTACTTACAAGAGTAAAGTGAAGAAGTTGATCTTGCCGGGATAAATTGATTGAATTATAGTACTTAGTTACGTTTTTCGACTTGTACTGTTTTGTCAAATTGTATAACACTGCTTATACCATATGTCAATGTTAAATTATACATATAGTTTTTATTTTAATCTTTGTTTCAAAATAAATAAATAGAACTAGAAAGTTCCTGAACTAACTTACATCAGAGTGTTGGAGGCAGAGCAGGGGTTGCAAGAGGCTTCTTCGTTAGAATGATTTAGGTTACTGCTAAATGATGCTTGGGAATTGAACTAATATTGTAAAATATTATAATACATAATCAAGATAGCGTTATAAAGTAAATAATAAAGAGTATATACATTTTCGTCTTTACATAATACACACGAAACAAGTATGAGTTTAACAAATTTCAATGTAAATTGAGAGGATTGCCTCGCCTCTAGAATATTCAACATGATCTGTGATATTCGCAAGATAAAGCCACACGAGCTTTGAATTAAATATTTGTGCATATCTTGATCTCAGATCTGCATATCTTTGAGATAATGGAAGAAGATGAATGGGTAAAATAACGAGTTATGATATCTGACGAATTAAATTTGCTAGGAAAATAAAAATAAAAATGATCCTCGCAGTGTTACATAATTTTGTGAACAATACTTCAGAGTATTGTTTCAACGGTATTGAAAAATAAATTCATCGTTCCACAAATTATTTGGAACTATAGAGTAATTATATTAAAAAAAATTAAAAATGCTTCATTCTATCACCTTTTTAATATCTTTGGGATGGAAGCTTTTAAACCCTATAATATACCTATGAAATAAAATATATTTAGGAGAATAATGATTTCTGTCTTTTAACAAGCGACTTAAGAATCAAAATCTGATGGTGTCGAAAAATATGTGTTTTGATAGTGATAAAATATATTTGTTTCCACATCCAGGTATTTAAAATCTATCTAATAATAAGCTGCTCAGAAAGTAATAGTTTTATAAAAAAAATCGTTGATAGTATGTATAGTCATTTTTAAGAATTTCAAGAAAGAGAAGCGATCTGGATTCAGCTTAAGCGTATTGTTGCAGAAATACTAGTTTAAAAATACTAGAAATTTAGAAACACTAGTTTAGTAAAAGAAACACTAGTTAAGTAAAAGAAACAGTGATTGTACGTGCGCTATGTGTCTTATCGTGAAAGAAAAACACTTAATAATTTGTTTAAGTAATAAAAAAATACAGATTTGTGAAATTAACAATAAAAGAATCTTTTGTTCATAGTCAAAGCATTGCGGAGGTTTAAATGCATTGTAATTTATTTTTTTGTGCTCCGCTGAAGATGAGGTGAAAGCCTTGAAACCGGTAGGGTTATACCGGTACAAAAAACAGTGTTTAATAAAAATAAATTACAAAAAGAATCTTTAATTGAATTCTATTATAGATTAGTGCAAGTCTTTACCATAGAGCTCCTGTGAATAACTCCGTTCCGATAGCTAAAAATATAATGTCGAACGAATTGCAAACGTGCCTTATTCTTCTTTCAAGTTCCTCTCTTCTTCGAAAGATTATATAACGCACGAATTTTCTCTGTACCTTCTCCAATCGTTCTATATGAACATTATGCATTGGATTCCATATTTGAGATGTTCTTTGTGGCTAGGGAAATGACATAATAGCGTTTTTATATAAGGGCATTTTAAAAAAACAACAGAATCGAACAATATGTGTAAACCCTATTAATTACTATTTTCCTTGTTAATATTTTTTTAACATGAAATTTTTATGTCAATTTTAAATCCAAAGTAACTCCCAGATCTCAGGCTGCATTTCGAGATATGATAATTATAGCGTTTATCTTGCAGCAAAATTTATGGTATAACGTTTCTTTGAGAAAGTGATGGAGAAGCACTTCGCTATATTGATACAGATATAGTTATCTCTATAATAGACAATTACACAATTATGTAGTTCTCAAACAAAAAGTTATCGATCTATTTAATCGAAGCGTTAATCTTAATATACTTAGCATACAACGAAAATGCAGTGAGACGAAAACATGTAATCGAACAAAAATGGACAATGCTCTGAGAGATCCCCGACGCTATTTGCATGACCTACGAGTATATCTACCAACGCGCACATTCTGATTACGTTTATTTACGCGTATATAAGATACAAGTCAGCTAAGTAAACTGCCATGAATTCCTGTTGTAAACAGTTATTTAATAAAATAAAAAATAATGGTCAACCTTATTAAAGGTTTTGCTGTAATCTACTAGTGTATGAGTATACGTAGCGTCCATTTATCCATCTATTGTAGGGGGTAAGATTTGTACGTGTAGAGTGACTTCAAATAAATTGACGCTGTTTGGATCATATATACGAAAAATTGAGTACCAATGAAGCCGAAACCTCGGGTAAGAAACTAGCAACCTACCAACTAGACCACGGAGGTCGTTACTCGTTTTCATCTATGCTTTTTGGTAACGTGAATACAATATAACTGTGTTGCTAGAAAGTAATTTATCTTATCCAACACTCCTCTTTAAACCCCACATAAGCAATATATATAAAAAATCGATAAAAAATAATTAAAATGAATGGTTTTACAAATTATCATTTTAACATGTGTTCATAACTGGTGTTATTACCCTCCACTGACCTGTCGCCATGTTCAAATATTATTGCGGCCAGTGTCTCGCTGACCCCATGGCATGTGTGATGAAGACTTGAACATACAAAGTCAAACGTATATTAGAAAAAAAATATGAAGAGCGAATTAAAAAAACTAAAGATTGTTTATTCCATGAATGTTTGATAGCATTAATAATCTGTTATAGAGGGAAACATGCTTTTCACTGAACGTTTGTTTTTTTAGGAAGAGTTAATTGACGTTTCTGTGAATGTTACATATAAAAATCGTCAATCGCATTCCGAAAATTATTAAACTTATTCTTTTCGTTTGTACCCAGGTTCAGTTTCCGCGCCATTCAAGAATAAAGAATATCTAATAAACTTGTTAAATTATGCATGCGTCATCTTACCTAAGTAAAGGATTTGGTTGATGAAAATACTTTGTTGTGAAGGTGTTAAGAAGACAAATTCACAGTGTAGAAAAATAAAAGTGAAAAAAGCAAGTCTATTTAAAATGAACTATAAATAATGAATGCAAAGAAACGGATACATGTTAAATAACAAAGATATAAAGTGTTAAAATGATAAAAGGACACTTTATTCGAGCCCACTGTTATTGACAGATTAAAAATATTACAAAAAAAAACAAGTTAACATAAATGTAAGGATATGAAGGTGGTGGCTGCGACAAATAAATTAGGAACTTAGTTGTATTAGCGTATGTTTAGAAAGTCACTGAAAACTCAAGGAAAAACGAACTTCAAAGAATTTTTTGTATATTTTCCGATATGAGATTTTACATATCTTTTGACAGTTTGCGGCAGACAAAATTCTATTAAATTGAAATGTAACTTAAAAACGAACGTCTACCAAAATCAAAAATCACCTATTTATAACACAAAAATAATATTATTTTTGCAATAGCAAAATAATCTATTTAAATGACAAAACAAAACGCCATACATATACGAGTATATCATCATGCCGTCATCCTGTTGAGGTAGACAGAGAAGAGAGAGCGCTAGATGTTTCTATTGCGATACACATACTTTGCCTCTTCCACGTCTATACACATTCTCATACAACTTCTACGTATTCTCTGACTTTTTACATTTCCTTCTTTTTCAATATCATTCACTTGATCCAACAATACTTTCTTTATTCTTCCTCAACCACACCTACAACTCACATTTGCACTGAATGGAATGCTGATATATTGAAATAATTATTTTCCTAATTAATTATACAATACATACGTGTTTTCAAATATCTTAAAATAGGGGCAATGGGGATTGGCTCTTTGTTACATAAATACATTCAAATAAAAGAAGAAAAAAACTTTGTCGAACTCGTATATACCATTTAACAATAATTAATTCATGTAACGCCGGCCACCGCGAACGATCGACCAGATAAAATGTAAATGAGACGCAGCATCTTCTCATCTCACTTTTCATTTTATTAAACATAATTTTGTCTCTTTTTCTCTTATACAACAAGAGTGGAAAACAAAATAAGAAGGCACTAAGTATAAAATTTGAAGCCTCCGAGAGAAAGGGAATACGAAAAAAGTTGAATTATTTTGATAAACTTAATGCATTCGCTAGTGCGATTTTTTTCAGTGTCGATATCATTACACTTTCATCATATAAACTACACCCTCACGGTTTTATTGCCATTCAACATTTTCTTCCAACAGACCAGATAACTTGTCATTGAAATTTTCACGAATATTTTATACACTGTTTAAAAACTTACGATTTTTATCGTGTATGCTCAACGGAACAAAAGCGCATATGAACTTTGTGCCCATTATAATGGACGGCAGGTCTGACGTTAAAAAAATACTGAAAAATATTTTAAATTCAAGTCAGTGGTGCGACGTCTCCAATGCTCAATTTTCCTTTCCTCTTCAGCACTCCTTCTTATTTCCTTTGCTTGATGATATCTCAATATTATCATTGATATTCATAATATATTTTTCATGAATTTCTCACAAATTAAAAATAAAATATATTCGAACATTTAACTTCTTTGTTTTAATTTTTTTTTCTTTTTTTTAACCTGGCGAGTTTATTGTCATGTGACAATCTATTCCAACCAACCAGAAAGTTGTTTTTTTTATAGGCCCTAAGTGTTAACAAGACTGGAATCCTATTCAAAAAATATCTGGGTTCCAGCGGGGATCGAACCCGCAACCTCCGGATCGGCATACTACTTTTGTGTGATTGGTTGAAAAATATTTCCCCATGGTAATAAAATCACCAAATTGTTATACAATGAAGTGTTAAATAAATAAGTCTTCTTCTTTTTAATGCTGAGCGTCGTGGTTCCCTACTACTTTCGAACTTGGCGTACGCGTACCACATGTCTGCATCCCTCTCGGTCCATGTTGAATGCAACGCTGAAACAGACTCCCGTTAACTCCTATTTTTAATCAGTTCGTCTCATAGGCTACCTTCCTCTTGCTCGCCATTAATTTCATTGGACACCTTAAATAAATGTTTTGTGGTTATTTTATTCATCTTTATTTATTTCAATGATAAATTGAACTTTTGATACAAAGATTAAAAAGACAACCACATTTAGAATGTTAAACAAAAGGAAAAAAACAGTATAAGTCGAAAAAACACAAGAAAGCAGTCCTATATCATTCAACCAATTCATTATGGCAAGAACACCTTCTTCGCTTTACTTCTGTAAGTAGTCAAATTTACATGAAAATCAATACAATCACCATATTGACTATCCAATTCGTGCAGAGTTGTACAAATAATTTGTCGTAACCTACTTTACTATGGAACAAACCATTTGGCAGAGTGCATCTAGAAAGTCCCTATTTTCTCTCTATATTACAAGAAAAACATACATACTTGTGACCATCAAAATATCTTATTGGTCCTTGTATCTTTAACATATCAAGATTTCTATTATATTTTACAATACTTGAATTTTTTTCTCACTGTCTGAGTAAAACACTAATAGAATTGAGAGCATCATAATATCTTTCTACTCCGTGTCCGTACATAACAACACACTAAGATCCCTGTCGATATCCATAACCCTTGCTGCACTCATTAGCGCACCACGGCGATTGGGTGTATTGCATCTTAAACCGCAGTTTATTGCAAACAAATATGTTCAGCCCCTGGTCCGGTTGTGTCCAGATAAATTGCACAGGCCCATAATTGGATGCGCTGGACCTCCCTCGTGTTGCTGTAATTAAAAAAGGCCATATCTTTAACCCAAGCAAACATATTTATTATTATGTAGTTTTTATGGTCTCGAACCCTATGGTTACATCGTTTTATTTTTTCTATGGTTTTGTGTTTTGTAATAATATATTTTTTATAATGTATGTCATTAAAGATTGTCGCGGAAACATAGAATTCGAAAAATAACTGGGGATTCAAACCATTGTGATTTAAGAATTCTAAATTGTCAAGGTTGGGCCAGTATTATATTGTACATATACTTTTTACTCTATTTTACGTAAGACCAATACATTTTAAGTAACATCTATTTAGGTTTAATAGACTCCCTTGAAGACACAAGGAGTGTTGAAATGCACATAGTGATATACTAAAAAATAAAGTGGAAGCAAACGTGTGGACGTGTATAGCTATACTTGTGTGTCTTGGTTCTGTGATACGCAATAATGGTGAATGTGAAACCGAAATAAAAGGGCAAACGTCAACACACGGTGAACCATGGATAAGCTGAAGACCGTATAGAGAGACCGTGAAATAACTAGGTCTGCCAAATTAAAACTTGTTAGATAATTGATTTTGCCAATATTTCTGTATGGTCCCGAAACATGGACATTGAGAGAAAGGGAACGCAGAGAGATTGCCTTAGCGATTCAAGAAAAAATAGATAGGGTTTTGATCATGGAAAAGATCATTAACATGATGGACAGGCATAGCCAGGACCAACATCCCACTTCAAGGGTTCAGTAGAATTAATACTGATCGTAAAAAATTGAGGCATATCATTATTTCTGTAGTGCGGTCAAATTAGTAGGAAGATCGTGTTAACATTGCTCTGTAAAGAGCATAACAAACAAGAAGAACAAACAAAGTAATGTGTTCAAATTTTATTCACATTAATTATGGATTTTCACAAAGTTACGCATAAATTATTTAAACTTTATATTCAATTTAAAACAACTATACTTACGGAAACTAAATATAAAGCAAAAACACTTAATGTTTTATTATCTTGAACACCGATCCAAGGATTTAATATATGCATAATCTATCAGTTCATTTTAGAGAACAACTTAAAGTTATTTTTGTAAACTTGGTAGACTTCCGTTCTTGAACAATCCCAACAAGTCAGATCTTAACGAAGAAGATAAGAAATGTAAATTATGTATTTTCATAGTCTTTCACTTAAAAGTAATCTTTTGACACACCCATTTGAAATATTCTTAACAAAGCTGTTGAAATAAAAAGTAATCTATAATCTTAAAGCTTTCTGAATAAAAATTCATTGATTCATTCAAACATTAGTGCTAATGCCAACGATAGATTCTTAGGAAAAAAAAAATTATTTTAAGGCTAACATAAAAAACTTTTTTTTTCAATCCGTAAGCTAATAATATTTGCATATCGCTAGTAATATTTATATGTTAATTCTTAAAATAACTGGTTATCTCCGTAGTCTAATTGGTAAAACGCTTGTCTTCCCGCCCGGGGGCTGCGGATCGATTCCTGTTAATACCCATTTTTTTTATTGGGTTCTTAAACTAAAAATTTATTTAAAACATTTCTGATTGGCTGGAAAAGATTTCCAAATGGCAATACAGCCAACAGGTTATATATACTATATAAAAATAAAGTTTGATACAATACAGAATTTATTCTGTTAACATTAACACCTTAAATGCTTCATCTGATGTTTTAACAGATACCATGTTTAAACAGCTGTAAAATATATATTTTTCTGGTCGGTTGGAAGGTTTTGACTAATTTTTATAAGCCCACAAGGCTGAAAGTAAAATACACAATACATTCATTTTTCAATCCTTCTATCTCAACCCTGGCTCGTGTATGTATTTCCTTTTTTTTCTTTTTCTGATCTTATGCCAAAATAAATAATAGACCCTCCACGTGACATGTAAGAAATGACAATGCAATATATCAGCATAAATGCGGAAAGGAACACGCGAGTAAACAGGGGTGAGTTGTGACCCAAATGAGCCCTCAGCGCCATCTAAGGTGTTGTCTATTTAATATTTCATCCCTTGCCCTTTATTCTGTTTGCACATAACAACAAACAACACCCTTGCATTTGTCACACTTACTGAAAGAAACAGCGACTAAACTATTGTGAAAAATGGTTTATGGAAGAAAGAAATTGGAGGAGTTCTTTTAAATTTTGAATGCATACCAAAAATTAAATTAAATGTGCTGAAGAAAATTTCAGCTGTTGAAAATACTCCTTTTGTTCAACTACATATGATAGAAAGGAAACAAACTTGCTGTTTAGTGATCTTTATAATAAAAAAAACTGTCCAAATTATAGAGCTTTGAAAAGCAGCATTGGTAAAAATACAACATAATGATTTAAATGACATAAGTTTATTTTAAATTCTTTATTATAAACATGGTGTATTATTGAAGTGATGTAATTATTTTAAAATAATGAAATTTCGAAAATAATATAAATTTTAAAATACATGACGTTTTATTGGATTGGTGTGATAAGTATTTCAAAATAATTAAAATTTCGAAAATCATAAACTTCATAAATATCATCTTATTGAATTGATGTGAAAAATATTTTAAAACAATGAAAATTTCGAATGTACTATAAATGTTTCATATACTCGTACCAAGTATCTTATTGAACTGACGTATTAAGTATTTAAAAATGATTTAAATTTCGAATTTACTATAAATGTTTATTATACTCGTACCAAGTATCTTATTGAACTGACGTATTAAGTATTTAAAAATGATTTAAATTTCGAATTTACTATAAATATTTGATATATTCGTACCAAGTATCTTATTGAACTGACGTATTAAGTATTTAATAAAAAAACTGTCAAAATTATAGAGCTTTGAAAAGCAGCAGTGGTAAAAGTGCAACAATAATTTAAATGACATAAGTTTATTTTAAATTCTTTATTATAAACATGGTGTGTTATTGAAATGATGTAAGTATTTTAAAATAATGAAATTTCGAAAATAATATAAATTTTAAAATACATGACGTTTTATTGGATTGGTGTGATAAGTATATCAAAATAATTAAAATTTCGAAAATCATAAACTTCATAAATATCATCTTATTGAATCGTGAAAAATATTTTAAAACAATTAAAATTTCGAATGTACTATAACATTTAGTATACTCGTACAGTGTCTTACTGAACTGACGTAATAAATATTTTAAAATGATTTAAATTTCGAATGTACTATAATGTTTAATATACTAGTACAAAGTGTCTTATTGAACTGACGTAATAAGTATTTGAAAATGATTTAAATTTCGAATGTACTATAATGTTCAATATACTCGTACACAAAGTGTCTTATTGAACTGACGTAATAAATATTTAAAAATGATTTAAATTTCGAATGTACTATAATGTTTAATATACTGGTAAAAAGTGTCTTATTGAACTGACGTAATAAGTATTTAAAAATGATTTAAATTTCCGATGAAATCTTATTTTTTTCTCAGTCAAGAGTATTTTTAACGAATAATTTAAAAATATCTATTAGTGATTTTAAAGTCACATAAATTTGAAAAATAATACTTTTGTGTGGTTTTAGCAAAACACAGTAAGAAAAGCTTTATTATTGTTCTACATGTACTTCGAGTTTTGTAAGTTAAATTGCACATTACTGCGTGAGGACCATCATCATTATTGTCTTGAAGTAATAAAGAAGTTCTATAAACACTTACAGGAGTATTATTTAAGGCATACTAGTGTTATAATTACCGCTTTTCAGTCTTGAATGCACAAAGTTGAAAAAAATACTGTTTAGTGATCTTTAAAATAAAAAACTGTCAAAATTATAGGGCTTTGAAAATCAGCCGTGTTAAAAACGCAACATAATGATTCAAATGACATAACATTAGTTTATTATAAATTCTTCTATGTAGATTTAATATACAATCGCGTCAAAATACTTTTAAAATCACAAGTGTAGTCAATTCCACTTTTTGGACAAAAAAAATATATTCTACTCTATTGACCTGCAAACATAAAAACTTCCAGTTATGGTTCAAGGACACAGAATTTTTTTAATCAAAGTCACTTAAGTGTCAAAGATGATACTCTGTGGTCTTTCTGGCACAGTTTTATCGAAAATTCCAATTTATGGTGCAAAAACCTCAACATTTCCATTTTTTGGCCAAATACAATACAATATATATGTTTGTGAATTTTTTAAGCTTTTTGAACCTGAAGGCAAAAAATGCTTAATATATCAGGTTTTGGTTTGTTTTGTACAAAAAATACAAAATTAAAGTTTTTAAAATATATCATTTTAATTTTTTTGTTCACAATAGGGAAAAATATTGCAACGTATTGCTCCTAAAAACTTGTGAAAAATATTACTTTTTAACTAAAAAAATCGTATATTAAAATGAATGACCTTAAAATATACTCGTATATATAAAACTATTTTGTTGGCGCCGTAGGGCCAAAGTGTTTGGTCCATAAGGCACACAAACTGAGAGAAGAGCTAAATTGTATTCTGAAAGTCTCAATAATGCCAGGCAAGTGGGATAAAGGATAGAACAAAAATTGTTTTCATCTTTCATTTTTTCATCTCATTCTTTCAAAAAAAGTTGTTTTCATATAATATCTTGACTTTTAATAAAAAATTCTTCACTTGTGGTTTAAGGGCACAAAAATAAAATAAAAACAACACTTTTTTGTTCTTAATGCTCAAATATACCAAAAATGTCCATTTATGATTTTAAATACATCAGAATTCCAAAAATTTTTTAGATCGTTGGTTCAAAAGAAATAAAAATGTCAATTTTCGTATTCAGATACGTCTTCAGAGACGCTGTGGACTGTGAGATATATGAAAAAGCAATCAGGATGCAACTGATCCAACATTCGACCTTTCGACATTTGTGATCGATATTCACCACACCCCCAACTTTTCTGACTTAAGAAGAAGACATTTCCAGATATCGGTTACTTCTAAACTTACTGTTAATCTTGCAACACTCATATAAGCCTTGCAACACTCATGTAAGTCTTGGTTTTTGTTATTGTAATGTCTTCATGATTATCATATTGTATTTTATACAGTATAACCTGGTGAGTTTATTTCCATATGATAATCTTTTTCAACCAACCAGAAAGATGGGAATCGAACCCGTAACTTTCGAGTCAGAAGACAGACTTCTTACCATCTAGGTGATGGAGGTCATCGGAGATTATTGCAATATATTTGCATAAGTTTTAATACATAGATAGTGAAAATGAAACTGCTAAAGAATCACAAAAAAACTATATTGCATCGCACATAGAATCAATAAATATATCTTACGGTATTTCGGATTATTACTTTACTTAGGCAGCAGTGAGCAGAGTATCCCAAGATGGCCGATCAAAGGCAAAAATAATAAGTAGGGTTCAACACGCAAGAGTTGCTTTTAACAAGAAATCCAAGATATTTGAATCTCCTAATATTGATATCAATGTTAGGAATAATTTAGTGAAAACTCTTGTCTGGAGTGTGCTGCTGTATGGCTGCGAAACGTGGACCATCAGCCAGAGCGAGTCCGGACGTCTGGCTGCCATTGAGATGTGGTGCTACAGGCGCATGGCCAGGGTCCATTGGTCAGATCCCATCCGAAACGACGAGGTATTGAGTGGGGTTGGAGAAACAAGGCTCCTAAATAGAGTTGTCCAACAACGATCCAGTTGGATAGGCCATAACATCAGGCACCCAGGCCTGCTCCTTACCATCGTGATGGTGCTCCTTACCACCATCCTTACCAAGGGAATGATTGAGGGCAATAACCATAGAGGCCGCCCTAGATATAGCTACATGGACCGGGTGATCCGGGATGTGCGCTGTGGCAGCTACCAGGAGATGAAGAGACTGACGGATGACAGAGATGTGTGGAGGGATCAAGTGGTTGGTGCAGACCAATCCTAGGATTGTAACCCAGAAAAAGATTTCCTTAGATTTCCTTCAGATGATCTCGCTAAATCAATTATAATTAATATATCTAGCTGCATGTTTTAGATGGTATAGAAAAATTGTCGTGAAGAGGTTAATATAAAAAAACTGTTAATCGATTTAAAAATATGGAATTGAAATTTCAGGTTTATTAAAAAAAAAAAATCGTATACAGAATGGAGTTCCACCATGTTTTTCGTTTGGGTTTCGTAGTTCTCTTCACTGTTAATGTTACAAAGCGTACAATAGATCTAGAAATATTTAAGTATTGAGTGATGAACACCTTGTTTATAGAATCTTTACAAAGCGATGAACCTTCCTGTAATTGAGATTTTGCAAATGAATGTTCATTTTTGGTTTCATTAAAATATGAAATAAATTTTTTAAGAGAGATGCTTTATGTTTTCTCCGACAGCTTTACTGCTCATAAAGAAGTGAAACCCCAATGATGATGCTATTCAATTCTCAACGATCCTGCTCTTCAAAAGTATTTTCTTGTACCGACAAAGTGGTTTGGTTGTGAAGGACCCAAACTTCCAAAAATTCTCAACGTTCAACTATATTCTATTTGAATATTGTAGATACTAGGTAATTTCTTGATTTATGATTTCGGTGATCCAAGATAATGTCTATAAGTTGTAAATCATGAATGTATTGCTTTTTGATCTACAACTTATAAGCATTGCACCAGTTGCTTGCGTTTTATGGCAAAGATAACTTCACAAGACATTTTAATTGACAAATATCTTTTCAAACAAAAAAAAATGACAAAATATTTAAACAGACATATGTTATGTTATATGTAGATTTGAAATTTAATCAAAACTTCATCAAAAATACTTGTAGCAATTTTTCCCGTCGGTATAGGCAAGCAACAATACCGACAGGAAAAGTTGCAACAAGTAAGAAAATTGCTATATTAATTATAAAATCAACTCCTCTATAATTCGTATGCAAAGACTTGGAAACGAGTTTTGCAACAATTTAGATATTTTTAATATAAGTATATGTAGTATTCGCCAGAATATCACAATATTTAGAAATAGCTACTAACTTTGTGCTCTCCTTTATTAATATAAATAACCTAGTATAAACGAAAAATTAAGGACAATACTTTGCCTCTGAAGTTGAGTAACCCTGCATCAACATATGGAAGGTTTCGATTCTGCAAAGCAACCTGCATCTCGTTCTACAAGTGAGGCCATGTGTTTTCTATATCTCAAGATCTCTCCATAAAATTCTCAAAAAATCCAATTTTGGTTCTATGTAAGCGTTGTTCCACTAAAAACAAATCTGAGTTCTTTACCTCTATAAAATAAGTCTTCGACAATTACGTAGGTCTGCTTGGTGAAGTTTGGTGATATTTTGTGGGATACATACATATATTGAACTTAAATATACATATAATTATTAAATAATTTTAAACAACGACTGTAATCTCTTATTACTGCTGATTTTGTATCTTCATGTTAGTTTAAGATAATGTTTTGTAATTTCTGTCAATAATTTTAAGTACTTGTATAACCTGTCACATGTTTATCTGTATATAAAGACACTGTTATGTCGTTAATAAAATAAAATAAAATAAATAAATAATCGGCGGCCGTGGTCTAGCGGTTAGCATTCATGCTAAGCAAGCGGTAGCCTTAGGTTTAATTCTTGACGAATTCAGTTCTGGACTGATTTTTCACTTGAATTTATCTTCCTGCTGTTTACATGCTACTCAGTATAAATTCTTATAGAGCCATTAAGTAACGTAAAAATAGTGCTATATAAAAAAACTCTGCCTAACAAAAATTGTAGCAGATTGAATCCGCTAATCGTCTTAGAACTTTGATGTCCTTGCTATTGGATCTTTGGGTTTGATCTGTCAAAATTGTGCGCTTAGCGAAGTGCAAAAGCTCACTCCCACACAATAAACCAATATACGTTCAGGTGTCTTCCAACTGACTGACTATCATACTCAACCAAGAATGGCTAAATTGTAAAATATTTTGCTGTATAATCTTGTGAAGTGACATTTCGAGTGTATGCTTTTGCGAAGCTTTTGTAAATGGGAACATGTTTATATTGTAGGTTTTTCTTATTTACGTGAAATATCGTTTTCTTAAAAATATTATAATAGTTCTGAATAAATATTTATAACGAATTCTTGTGAGTACTAGCAAATAAAAAAAAACTTGGGAAATGAAATCGAAACAATAACGAATCATTAAAACAATAATCAAACAATTGAGTATGAATAATTTGTGAAATTGATTTAAGTCTTTTGATAACATTTATTAAAAGGTTTCCTTTGTCTATTGAGACAAAAAGCGGAATAATGAGGCAATTCAAAGACTATGAAGATAGTGGAACGAATCTTCAGTGACCTGGAAATAATTTCAAAGACTAATTATAACTATTTACGAAGATAATTAAAAAATATATCGATCGATTGTTTTCTATGCTGGATTTGCAAAAAAAAAACATTAAGAATAAGAACTTTTAGTGAGCAAACAATAAATAATTATTATGTTACATTTTTAATACATACCATCTTAAACTGTTTTTTGCCCAACAAAAATATTTAAATTAACTCATATGTAATATTTAGGAGCAGTTTATCAATTTACATTAAAAATTATAATTTTGCAAAGGGCCATTCACTGATATCTCTATACAAAATAGCACTCATAAATCTACAAAAATCAAAGAAAAGGGACATGAAATACTTTTCCATTGAATGATATTGATGCAATTTAAATTTTCTTTATGTGTTGATGTAATCTCTTACTAAATTTGGTCTGATTTCTATTCACAAATTTTTAATTTCACTTTTAAATTTTCCGTATATTTTAATATCTCTTATGGCTTAAGGTAATGCATTAAATAATATGTGAGTCAAGTTCATGAAATTTATCTGTGCAAAGACCCTTCGCATATATGGTGTTTTTGTTAATCTTAAATTTATCCCTATTATTTCACAAATGCTTGTTTCATTGTTGCAATATTTTCGTTACATCGCTCTTATTCCGTATAAAAAATGAGATTACGTGTTAATTTACAATAAATATAAGAATAAACTTTTTCAGTATGATCAATAAAATTATTGCTATTAATATATTTCTTTCTAATATTAATTAAAGCTGAACGTGCTATAATAAAATCTAATAAATTTATTTTGTACCGAAAAAAAATCAAACTAAACACATTATTTTCTACAATGTGTTTACAATATATTTTTATATGATATGCTTTTTATTCTACAAAATGTCAAAAAAGCACTTCTTAAAAAAGATCGAAGAATATTTTTGGATACCGTATATTAAGATATCTTCAAAGTTTGATACGTGATGAATGAGTCTAATTTATACTGTTATGTACACCATCACATCGTTATAGTTTAATGTAAAGCAACACATCGTTTCCCTATCAGGGTAGGTAGAGGACAGAGCGCCAAGCTTTCCTATCGCGACACATGTCGTTTACCTTTTCTTTATCCAAACTCCTTGTCCTACAACTTCTACGATTTATCTGACTTTTTACATTGACTTATTTCAAAATATCATTAACTTGATTTAACCACTATTTTCCTCGACCATGCCTTGTACTCACATTTCAATATGATTCTTAACTTAATTGTGAGAAAATCTTCACGATGAATGTATATTATGTGAGACACCAGTTTTGATCTATTTAAGCATTTTCAAACTCTGAGAATGAACCATATCTGTCACTTATTATTTTCAACCAATACGCGTGGATTTGGTTTAAAATTTATTTGAAATATTGAAGTTGAACTTGTAATTCTACAACATTCATTTAAAATCAATATATAGGATTTTTTTAATGTATTCCACTTAATTTCACGTAATATTGATGATTAATTTATGATTAAATTTCTTGAATATTACATACTTTTGAAGTAATTCGTGTAAATTTTATTCATTATTTATTTGACATCATGAAGTTTTTTTTCATTATTTATTTGACACATGAACGTCCACAATATTGAAATTTTGTTCATTATTTATTTGACACATGAACTTCTACAATATTAATTTACATTCGATAAATAGGAAATATTATACAATATTCCACTTTTTTTTTTTTTTTATATTTATGACTCATTCATAATTGAATTTCTTGAATATTATACACATTTCAAGTAATTCGCTTAAATTTTGATAAGAATTTATTTGCAATCATGAAGTATATTATGAAATTCTACAACATTACTATAAATTCAATAAACAGGAAAGATTTTTTTGTATAAAACTAATCTTCTGTAATATTAAAGATAATTTTTTTTATTAAATAACTTTAATATTACGTATGTTCACCGTCCTTTTGTTTCCTTTTTTAAGTAATTTTCTGTAAGTTTTATGAAAATGTATTTGTACTGTAAAAATTCATATTTACTTATTTTAATGCAATATTTGATTATTTGTATTTGAATTTGTATTATTTTACGATTTCATACTAAAACTGTTCAATATTTTTTATTCTGTTAATAAACCGCAGCTCGCTTTAAACATGGACTCCTACCCACCATGAGTTCGAGCCCTGGTTTACAGCGCTCTCGAGGAGAGTTTGCTCTATGAACGACACTCTATAAATTGCCCATTTATGTTATTATACCTGTTAAAAAATTAAATACATTTTAAAAATTTAAACCTATGAACAAAAAGTACTTTTAAGGTAAAACATTATCGTTACACACAGTACAATCTGGTGGTTTTATCTTTTCCGACTATCCAAAAATAAGTCTAATAGGTCTTAAATTAGAACCAGACTAGAATCTAATTTTAAAAAATGGTTATCAACGGAAATCGATCCCGCACGTCGTCGTTAAAAGACAGTCGTCTTAACGACTAGGCCAATGATGTTGTCGTAAGAAATGGTTAGTATTGAATTAGTTCAGCAACTTGTAAAATGTATTAAAATCTAACAGGTATTTCGAAGACAAGGCGTCATTGTTAGTTGGATTTCTCGAACTCGTGTAAAACTAAATAAGAACATTTGTTAAAAAAATTAATACTGGTTCTTTGAACCCGAAACGTGCACCAAACTGTAGAAAAAATCTTATCATTAACGTCAATAGGATTCATCTAAAGGGTCTTGATGCAACGAAAATATATGTTAAGGTATAAGACAACCATCGATAAAAAAATACAATATAAAAGATAAGATGATATTCCAGTTATATTTGACAGACTCTTTGGCTAAGGGGATCTCTTATAATTTGTCTCTAGTTTCTAGTTCTTGTTCTTTGTATCCCAACTTTTGTGTTTCGGAACCAAGACATTCTTCGAAAAGTCAGCTACACAATTTGTTGAGGCAATTAGATCCTTATTATATGATACAATAAAGTTTATTATAGTCCAGTATTGTGAGCCAAATCGTGAACCAGAGATAACGTTGTGTGTAATTAGATGTCAGTCAAAATAAACAAATATAAAAGAGGCTATCTAAAGGTCCCTGAGGCGAGGAATTACACAATTTAATTTGAAGAATGTACTGAATGTATGAATATTCATATATTTTTGCCAAAATACTATTAGCTCCATACAGAGATATTTGATCTTTGAAGCAAATTAATCTGATAAACGAGATGTCTGGTTCGAAATTTCGCCAAGTCTTTTTTTATTTATCATGTTAGACAAAATAATAAAATGTCAATTAGAATCAATACATTTTTTTTTTTGTACAAGAATCTATAAATGTATTTATACTTTGTGTACATGATACATTTTTACAACACTTAAAGTATTGTAAAAATTCTTGCCTACTTAAATCACAATTTTACTGGTGCACCATCTGCTCTTTTCGATTTTGAACTATACGGAAATCTGTTATTTGGATATTTCGGAGGAACAGCTGAACAAATTACAGCGACTTCAAAATGATTGTCTTAGATTTATTTTAAACCTTAGAAAGTACGATAATTTCACTTCATACCAGAATGCGCTGAACTGGTGACAAATAGATGCCAACTTTACATACTATCGATATTTTATAACATCCTTAACTGTCCCGCCACCCCATATTATCTCGTCGAAAAATTCAGCGTATTTTCGGTCATGGACTTGCGCTGTGCTAATACAGAGATTGTTTGTTGGCCTTCTCAGTTCAACACTCTTCTTTGTATTTACATCGTCCTTTACTGTCCATGCAGTGAGAGTCTGGAGCCAGTAACATACTAATGTTAGACTCGCTCCGTCCTTAGCGTGCTTTAGAAAACGACTGAAAAACTCTTAATTTCTAGTCTTCTTATATTTCTAGTATTGCCACTCACCTCCTGTCGTTGTAAAAATTTATATTTAGTTTGCGTGAGGAATAGCTAAGATAACGAGCTCGAAACTTGAATTGATAGAATAGTTTCACAAAAAAGTCTAATACTACAAGTAAGTTAATTGCCATCATAAATTTATCATTACATAATTATATAACATTTTATTGTATACAGTAAAACCTGACAGATTTATAGCCAATCTCTTACAATTAACCAGAAATATATTTAAGAGTCCTGAAGTGAAAACCAGACTTACAACAAAATAGGGTACTGACGGAAATCAAACCCGTAACCTCCGGGTCGGAAGACAGGTGACTTAATAATCAAACCACGGAGTTCGTCTAATAATCAAACCTCGGAGATCGTCTAATTTCAATTCCACACAGTAAAATATTGTATTTATTTGGTTACCTCAGTAAATTGATGCGTTTGTGATTGTTTGTGATTATGTGTTGATTGTGCAGTAGGTAACTGTGACATTCACATAATTTTGTTGTAATTTGTTTTTATTAATCAATGTTTATTCCACTTCTTGTAACGGTATAACCCTACCGGTTTCAAGACTTTCCCCTCATCATCAGGGGAGCACAAGCAAAACGGAATTCGGTTCGAACTCGTGCCGACATACACGCTTCTAAAGGTAAACATTCGGGTTGGGGACTATGGGTGGAGGGAGGGAGAACCGTTACAAAAAGTGAAATAAATAGTGTTTAAAAATCAAATTACAATGTTTTTAAACCTCCACAATGTTAATGCCTTAACTATAAATAATATGTTCACATAATTGTTTTTCTTTTCTTTCTATGATTAAAATTATCCACTTTACATATCCAGTAAAGTGGGCATAATTATTTAGAAATTTTTAAAAAGTACTAAATTCATTAAATACATAAAAGTGCAATGGATAAAGGAAGGAGTGCAGGAAAGTATAGGAAAATCAATAATGAAACACTTTATATTACCGACTTTAAAGTGTTGCTCTCTGTCCCCTTTGCCTATTTCGACACAGAAATTGTGTGATGGTATGTAAGTATGTTGTTTTGTATTCAACAAAAATATAATATTATACATCGGGATTCGAAGCTAAATCTCCCAGGTGGATATTCAGTATATTTGTAACTGGACTACGGGTACCGTTTTTGAGTCACTTGTCAAACGAGGTGATAAAATTTAAATGAATAATTCAAAGCGATATAATTATATGAATAAATTTTTTTAAAGTTATTTGTATACAAACACGTATTGTGAAATTTTAATCTAAGATTTCTTAATTTTATCCATCAGTTCATTAAAATTAAACATCTATTGAATTTGATGAATCAAATGAAAGACTAAAATGTTTAAATATGTTGTTTATACTTGAAATATGTTGTTTATACTTGAATACTTGAAAAGATTATATATTTAACGACACCTATAAGCATACCTATAAATGGAGCAAAGTCCTATTTATAAAAAATATATCAAATGAAATAACCAAAAATATTCCAAGTCACATAAAGCCAGCTTTTTACACTAACTTTAATCTCCGGAAACTCTTATTTAATGGGAAAGGCAAAAATGGAATACTTAACAACAGCGGTGTGTATAAACTTTTATGTGCTGACTGTGATAATTTCTATATAGGAAAGATAGGAAGATCTTTTGAAAAGAGATTTCGTGAACACCAATCTGCCTTAACAAATCCTCTAATTTATTCTGAAATGGCTAATCATTGTCACCGTGAGAATCATACTTTTTCTATCAATGATGCCAAATTCTTACATATTAGCGACAACGGAAATAGATTGGACAGATTGGAGGCCCTAGAAATTTCTAAGTCAATATACCGATCAGAGCATCTGTTGAATAGTTATTTCCCCAAAATCTCCCCGCTCTTGGCCGAAATAATACCTAGCCTTCCCCTCACCCCTCCCGCCTCCAACCGTTGAAGTGTCTATATCGGTACCAGTTCGAACAGCATTTAGTCTTGTTTGCGCTCCCCTGAAGATGAGGTGAAAACCTTGAAACCGGTAGGGTTATACCGTCATAAAAAAAGTGGAATAAACAGTGTTTGTTAAAAATAAATTACAATGTTTAAATATGTACGCGTTGTCACCATAGACGGCATTTACAAAAAGAGAACAATCTAATTATTTTTATCTTACAAGATTCGAGAAAGTATCGTGAAATGTTCAAATATTTTTGGCAAAGAGAAGAAAATATTTTTAGAAATAATCGAAAATCAACCGGATTAAAAAATTACATCGATTTAATTTTACCTCCTGATAACGAAGTTCTGTAATAGAATCTGGCCTACCTCCTGACTTCTAACACACGGAGAGAAAATCAATAAACGAATCCAATAAATTGTATAGTATATTGGTTTTTTTGCTATGTACGATAGAATTTGTTGGGCTTATTTATTTTTACTATTTTGTGTATATGGTTATACACCATACATCTGGAGAGTTTATTGTTACATAACAATTTTCAATAACCAGCTCATCTTTGATGCATTATATTGTTTTAGTACATGACATATTTTACAAAAGGATTATTGTCTTTTCACTTTCTTGGGAATATTAATAAAGTCTTTACATAAATAGGGAACCTATAAAAAAAGTAAAACATTCCACAAAAAAACAAGTAACCCATTATATGCAGTAACGAAGTACCCCGAAGACTAAAATATTTTTTTTCTGTAGCTTTTAGTGTCTGTATTGAAGTATTATTTTATGTATAGACAATACAAATTAAAAAAAAAACACTATTTATTAAAACAAAGACATCCCTTCGAAATCGTGTGATAGACCACGTGTAATGAATTTTATATACGAGTACGATGCCCATCTAATCTCCTCCTACCAGTGATAAAAACACAACTTATATGCATTCAGTTGTTTAAACGAATACACTTGTAAATTTTTTTCGGGAGTTGTTACGTCACAAATTAAATCGATGTTCATTGAGTATTTGACTATTCATATAGATTTCTTATTTATAGATTTTTTTAAACCTGTCATGTTTCTAATATTTTATATTTAGTTTTATGTAAAAGTAGAAAAAAATAGTGAAATAACCTGATTAATTACTTTCTTGAATCTTAGAAAAGACGTTTGTGTCACTTTGTGGTGTCATGTTTATTAAATTTTAATAAAACACTTTGTTTATAACATTTATTTCAAGTATTTGACTATTCATATAGATTTCTTATTAATAGATTTTATTAAACCTGTCATGTCTCCAATTTTTTATCTTTATTTTTATGTAAAAGTAGAAAAAAATAGTGAAATAACCTTATTAATTACTTTTTTGAATCTTAGAAAAGACGTTTGTTTCAATTTGTCATGTCATGTTTATAAAATTTTAATAAAACACTTTGTTTATAACATTTATTTCAACCCACTTTACTAACGGCTTTGTCTGTAGTTTTTAGCTAAACCTTTCTTTGTGCTTCGTAAAATAAAATAAATATATTGGTCATAAGATTTATTTCCCCACACTTTATATAACCCGTGATAAAAACATGTGTTATTAAGAGTCCTTGCTTGAAGTTATAAACTAAACCTCACTTTGTACATCGTAAAATAAAAATTTACATTGGTCATAATATTTATTTCAGTAAATATATTTTATAAACTGTAAAAAAACCGACATTATGAAGACCCATTGCCTACAGTTATTAGCTAGACTTTAGTTTGTATTTCGTAAAAAAATATACGAGTACATTGATCATAACATTTATTTCAGCACACGTTATGAACTGTAAAAAAACCGCATTATTTAAAGTCCTTTCTTCTAGTTACTTGCTAAAACTTACTTTGTGTTCCTTAAAATAAAAATATTTATTGCAACACATTTTATGAACTGCGAAAGACCTGGCACTATTAAGAGTCGTTGCCTATAGTTATTACTAAACTTTACTTTATGCTTTGTAAAATGAAAATATACATTGGTAAAACATTTATTTCAACGCAGTTTATAAACTGCGAAAAACCTGGCATTATTAAACGTCCTCGCCTGTAGTAATTAGCTAAACCTTACTTTGTGTTTCGTAAAATAAATATACATGTATTGGTCATAACATTTATTTCGGTTAATTTTATAAACTGTGAAAACCTCTACATTATGAAGAGTTCGCGCATATAGTTATGAGTATTAGTTAGGCCTTACTTAGTATTCTTCAAAATAAAAATAAATATTGGTCATAACATTTATTTCAGCACATTTTATAAACTGTTAAAAACCCGACATTATTAAGAAGCCTTGTCTGTAGTTAGTCGCTAAAACTCAATTTGTTATTCGTAAATATAAAAAAAATATTGATTATAACATTTATTTCAGCACACTGTATAGATTGTGAAAAAACCGTGTTGTCGGTAATGGTTGAATGGGCCGCCATGATACGAATTAGGGTAGAACTGGAGGGGGTTGGGATTGACCGGTGGAGGGGGGTTGTAGGAAGAATGCTACAGGGTGGTTGGTGAAGCACTAACGTAAATATTTCTAAATGCCTTTGTTATGGAATTTACTAATATGTATTTTCTATTTGGGAAATCCCCGATGTTTAGGTAGCTAAACTATTTGGATGAATGAGAGAGAGTCGGCAGAAAATGTCTGACCCGAGGCTATCAGAAAAATATTAGCTTCCTATTGTTTCTTCTTTCCTTTTTATGTTTTGGTTTTATAGACTTACTAACATGTGTTTGATTTTATGGACTTTAATTATATTCTTTCAACGTTTAGCAACAAACTTTACTAAGGTTTAATACACAGTTTAACATGAAGCTGTAATAATTGAATAATTATAACAGTTTGATGTAAAACGAAAATGTGTAAACACATTTTTTCACTACATAAAATTTCTTATTTTTATTAATGATATAGGTAGAGTTATAAGAAAATCCACGTTTCTTCTGTTTGCTGATTACCTCAAAATCTTTAAAAAAAACTCGTTCTTATACCGACTGCTTAGACTTACAGTCAGATCTCAACAACGTTTGTGAGTGGAGCCACAATAATAAATTATATTTCAATGCCTCGAATTGCAAAATTATGTCGTATCATCGCACACATGTCTTGAAATTCCATAGATATACACTAGAATCTATACCTATACCCCGCACAGATAATATTAAAACCTGGGTGTCTTGTTCCACAGCAATCTCGCGTTTGGTCCCCACATATAAATTATGTGCAACTCAGCTTATAAAACTCGATGATTTTTTTAATGAGAATCTCTAAGTCGTTTGAAAACCAATCGGTGCTCAAAACGTTGTTTAATTCATTGATCCATAGCAAACTAGAAAGCAATGCTTGCATTTGGAGCAGAACTCACTCATGGTGGAGAAGGCACAAAAAAAATATCTACGATATCTCTATATGAGAGAGTTCGGTGTCTATCCATGGCTTTATCCTACTCAGTTTCTGCTGGGCATGCTTGGGCATAACTCCTTGAGAAGAAGAGATCTGCGTCTCCTGGTATACGTTGTCAAACTCGTTCGAGGAGTTGTGAGCTGTCCAGCATTATTACAAAGATTAGCGTTAAATGTTCCTAACAATTACACTAGACTGCGCCGGCAAGAACTGTTCTCAATAACATACCCAAGAATGGGTCTTCCAGCCGCTATGCCTGTTGGAAGGGCCTTAACTCTTCTGAACGGGACTGCTTCGAATATTGACATATTTCATATCACATTACCAAAAGCAAAAGTAAATTTTCTTCTAAGATGGAGCGCGTTAGAAAGCACTCATCAACATACTTAAGTGACTGTGAATATATGTGTATCATATGTTTGTGTGTATATATATACTCGTATGTATGCATATACGTTATTTTTTTATTTTATATAATTTTTTATCTTTTTCTGTGTAATTTTTCGTAATTTTTAATGTCTTGTATTTTTCAAAGTACGAGTAATTGGACTAAGCCTGTTTTGAAAAAAACAAATAAATAAAATAAATTGTAATTTTATTTTATTTATTTCACACATTGAAATAAAAACTTAAACAACACAAGTTTTATATTCAACTCATTTTCATTTGAATCTTGAAGTCACAACTAATAAACTTCCGAGTCAAACATCATCATCAAACAATATAAAATTGGTTGTACTTACGTATGTGTGTAACAATAAGTGTTGTCATTGTTACGGTTTAATTATTATTATTTAATTAATGTTATAATAAAAAAAGGTTTATTTTCCAAACATTTTTTAACAGTTATCACTTCTTGATATGATGATAAGACATAAAAAACAACAATGGAAAATAATGTATTTAACAGTTGAACAGTAAAATGTAATAATCTTAAAACGAAAAAGTTATTTATAATGAGTGAGAATTCATCTAACGTTTATATTATATAAACACTCAATTATTAGATTCACACATCACTTCGTACTGTTAATAATATACATAAATTCGGTTGGTGCTATCTTGTATAAAGTTTTCTGTCAATAAGATAAATAATCTATTTAGAGTTTAATATCATTCAAATTCTACATTATTAAATATTCCAGTTTCATTTTTTTAAATAATCCTAAAATTTTAGATTTTGACTGTAAAAATAGTTACAACTGCTAAAAGGAAGAGACGATCGCGTCAGTCACAAAAACAAAGTGATGCTCGAGAGAAGCAGTAATACGACAATAACGTGAAGCAGCACAAAGACAAACATATCGTCATAATTAAAAATATTGATTTACTTCTAACAATATTAACGGGCTATTACTAGTTCGATATAAGAACGTTAACAAGAGAACACAGAAATAAATATTTCGAGTATAGTTTCAAAATAAAGAGGTCAATAAGTGTTTATGGTCTAAGACTAGTGGGAAAAGTGAATATTGGGATGTTGTAAATCACAACCATCCACGTGATTTATATTTAATTCTCCTTTTTCTTTCTCTGTACGATCTTCTGCTCCTGGAATATGAATGTTCAGCTTTTCGTTTCAACTTTACTGCAATATTCCCTGGTGATCGACTGCCGAATGATACTTGCAACGTTTTTCATTTCTTTTTACGGATTTGTGTCAGTATTGCCTGTTTTTACCCATTTATTTTATATGTTGGCACATTTTTGTATTTTTCGTATAACAGATTCTATCTACGAAATGGATGACAAGGAAGCGGCAGATCATCTACGCAACGAAGTAAAAGAGACAAGAATATTATATGATTCTCTGTGACATTGGGGCTTTGGGATGCATGAAGTAGAGAAAGCTTAAGTTTTATTTTAGACAGACTTTGGAGGATATACCAAACACATCAGCAAGTGAGTTTCCCGAGACAAACCGTAAGATTTCCTTTTCCAACATTCTAACAAAACACTTTTGTCTAATGGAGTCTGTTTTCGTCTTCATAACATAGGTAACTTAATATCTGTGATTGGCTAGAAAATAAATTCGTTTCGCAAACAATTTATTTCACTATACCCACTTGAAACACACTCTATGGTCGTAAAGGGGGGTGAGTGCGAGGGTGTTGATTCCAATAATGTAACCCCGAGTCCTGAAACGGGCCATTACGAGATTTTGCGTAAAGAAGAAACATTCAATAACTCCTTTATTAGCCACGGCAGTGTACACATTCTGCTCGGTGCGAAATAACGACCTGGTGGATTCTGATAGACCAGAGACGTTAGAACATGGATGACTAAGTCAAAGATATTCTTCGTTGAAATGCACAATCTAATGGAATCAAAATGATCGAAAACTTAGCCAATTTATATTTTTAAATCAGGAAAATAAATGTGCTTATTCATATCCCATATGAAGTTTTTAATCTGAGCTGAAATAACTTGATTATTTTGATTTTTTTAATTTTATAAACTGCAAGGCGCAACAGCGTCTCTATCATTCAAGAATTAGAGATTACCAAAAAACTTTAAACAAATAGTAAAAATGTAATAAAAAAATTATAAAGTTCTGTTGTTAAAAAGAAATATGAAAGTTTGGAGAAGCTGGTGATCACAGAGATACTCGTAGTTGAGGCAAAGGTGAGCAAGAAGAAGGTGTCCTATAAGGTGGTCGAATCAAATAAAGAATTTAACAGTATTCTCTTTAAGTACTGTATTGAACATGCTCCACGACAGGGAGGGATGAAGATAGGTTGTATGCTGAGTTCGAAATGTAACAGAGGATTACGACGCTTAGCAATGAACACGCGATAAAGTGATATTATACCTACGCGTGTTCAATGCAGGCATTCAAAAACAAATGTGTATTAACCATTCAGATATTTTTATAAACTTTTAAAAGTTATGAAAAATCACTAAATATATTTCATAGCTATTTTATGAGGCGAAATGTAATTAACACTAAGAACAACATGTTTTATTTTTATTTCATCAACATATTATGTATTTAATATAAGATTATAAATCAGGAATTTCACTTTAGCACATTGCAGCAACGTATTTTTTCGTTCACATCCCATTAGTGGAACCACTACAGTATGATTATTTAATCACTTCACTAACCGACTTGACGTTGCAAATTCACCAAATAATATCTTCTTCACAGACAGCCACCACCATCGTGGTCTAACAAGGCCTTATAGTTAATGTGACCAGATATACTGTTTTATTCAGAACTGGCGATTACCCATGACTCTTTGCTACATTTTTAATGGGCATGCTTTCATATTATTTTTTAAGCGTAAAAAATAAATCTTCGCACCTATGTACGTTTACATGTATGTATACACACTACTAACAAGAAAAATAGCAAACCCTTTGTTAATTGACAGATTTTAGTTTAATGTACCGGATAATCATTTACTGCATCGTGAACTAAGATGATTTTTGGTGCCGTATTCACGAAATTAACTGTTAAGAGCATATATCCCCATTCGCACACGGAATGACCTTTTTGAATGAAATTCACGATATCGATATCTTCCACATCATGGTGGGGATAAATTAAGGATTAAATGTCTTAATAACCGTTATAAGTATAACTGATTCACTTCACAGGGAGGCATGAGTAATATTGTTCCTGTTGTCATTATGTCAAGTTAACATTTTTTTTCCTTATCATTTGATACCATTGGGATAAACTTGTATAAAATTGAACATAAATAAAAATTTGCATTTGTAAATATTGTAGAAAAACTGTGAATTCAGGTTTTAAAGTTTCAAATACCCACTAGACATGATTTTAAAAAACTTTGATTTTATTGCTTTATTGCAAAAAAACTTATGTGATATAATTTTGAGGTCAGCTTTGACCGTGGGTGAAACCAATATTAAAATATAAGCTAGTGTTATACATGTTATTTTAAATATTGCATGTGATTACTGTATAGTATCTGGCAGTCGACATTCTTATCCGGTTTCTAAACGTGCTTCGTTAGAATTACCATTTTGCGTCAATATATGGTTATAATTATGACATACGTTCAAACTTCAGAGGAATCAGTTTTGGTGCTAATAGTATTGTATTACATTTTTGCTTTATACAGTATGATCTGGCGGTTTTATTGTCATGTGGCAATCTCTTTCAACCAACAAGAAAGGTGCTAAAAAAACTTTAAGAGAAAAACAAATTGGGGTTAATTTTTGGAACATTTCGTTTCTAACGGAGGCTAACATGTGCATCCCGGTTTTTATGTATTACTTTTAGAACTTATAAAATCTGAATTTATTTACTGGGGTTTTTAAACCTGCTTCAATAGCGCTATTTACTTTCTGAAGTATAAATACAAGTTTGCTTACATTATAAGAAAAGTTTATATTTGATAAGGAAATGTGGCTTTCCTGCATTGTTGCTAAGGATATTTGCAGAGTTGAAGTTGCTCCTACCGTTGAAGATGGCACTTACATTTTAAATGAAAATGATATTCAATAATATGAAATGTACCGATTTACATTCAGAAAATGGGGTTAATTCTCTCATGGTTTCAATAAGGTTAGCCTCACATTCACCTTGCCACATTGCACAATTGGTTAAATTTTATTTGTGCTGACTTCTGAGAAAATCTCAGGCTGACTGACATGTTTCCTTTATTGAATTAGCACTGTTCAATTCTCGGGAAGCTTATTAACAAAAATTTATTCGGTTTTCCACTCAGTCAAGTAGTATTGTTAACTTTACACGTTGGATAATTGTAATTGAAACTCAAAAAAATATCTGTGTAATGGTCGTAAAGTATTTATTTATCAATCATTATGTCGTTTTTTTTATTTCAACCGGGAATATTTCAAATTGTAGGTCGTCGTATCTAGGTCTCGTTGTCGAGGATCTCCTCGCCATTCCATCGTTCATGTTGGAAAGTTAAGTTGTGCCGTGGAGTCATCATGTCTTCCTTCTTTTTCTCAACTTAAGCGAGTGAACCGTTGCACACTAGCAAACTTACCGGTCACACCACTGTACTGAATCTGATAGCACACCTGAAATGAGACGATCGGAGCACACCGGCATATTTTTTTCCGTTTTTTAAGTAAATATATGATCGAATTCATAGGTATCCTTATACCTCCAAATACTAGGCGGAAAACATGCCTGTATCATTCGAGGGAAGTAGCGCAGCGTGCACCTCAAATTATAAGAAGACATCGTAAGATGAAGAAGGCAGATAATGCATTGTCGGTGAGATCACGTTGAATAAATTAATGTGAACCGGATTCCCCGTATAGCTTCTCATGTTTACCCCATAGGAAACCAGCCACCAGGCTGACCACCAAAGAGATGGAGAGATAGCTGGTAGTCCACATCCCAGGAAAATGCAGAAGAAAACATATCCAAAATCTGCTGCAAGAAGTAGAAAAAGATAACCATCCTTCAATTTTGGCGGGTTACCAAGTCCCAGCAGAGAAAATTCTTTAATTTTGAGAAGTTAGGAAGATGATCGATATCAGGAGGTACGACCATACGAGAAATGAGAAAATTCATCTTGGAACAAACCAGGCAGCGTTACAATAAGGTTGAAGTGTTGGAGATGGTTGGGTCACGGATTGAGGATGTTACCTGGCAGCTGTTTTAAAGCTGGGCTGTTTTATTTAATGAATCGTACACCCATCCTACACCGTAGGAAGATGTGGAATACCGGGCTGAGAAGATGACTTACCTGAACATAAGTGCTTTGTGGCATCCCTGTATTCTTAATAGAAACTATAGGTTGATGATGTCAGTTTTCGTCAATCACATAGGACTAGAGACAGTGTAAATGTGAGTGGAAGGCGTGATAAATGAAAACCAAGGAAATAATGGGTTTTCAAGTGTGTGATATTTTGAAAGAAAGAAATGTAAAAAGTCAGAGAAATCATAAAGGTTGTACGAGAAGGTGTATAAATGTAGAAATGGTAAAATATGTGTGTCTTGGTAGGAACGCTTGGCACTCTCTCTCCTCTGTTAATTCCGACATGGAATGTATGTATACATACACAATATTAAATATTTACGTGAAATTTAAACACACTCGTATTCTTAGATACTCGTATAATATAAAATTATGTTTGCAACATCTTTTAAAGGTTAATTTGTAAATTTTTTTTTTTCAACTCAATTATTTTGTTTCAAGTTAAAATTATATTTATATAGCTTCAGCGTGAACAACAGAAGCCAAACGGTCAAATCAAAATTCGCTCTGAGCTATCCTATCATTCTTTGCAAATTACATATTCTAAACTTTTTCACAAGATTAAGAATGCTAAGTTTCGAGAGTAATGTGCATAACCCGCATTTCACCAGTTCTGAGATAATAGAGAAAACATCCAGCCATTTTATATGGGGGTGTATTGAACATTTCTTAAAGTCGGAATTGAAATATTAAATACCCATTTATCTTTAGTAGGAGATTCAGGCACGCTTATTCGATAATTCAAATAAACAAAAAAAGCTTCATATATGTCACACGTAGGCTGGTGCCTTTTTGCGTATACACGTTCATTTTTTCGATAACCTTTTACATAGCGCATACGCTTGTCTTATTTTCTCTCTCCTATTTATCGTTACTACATTAATCATTTATAATTTCTCGATAAAAAATCTTTAAACCTCATATTTTTAGGAGAGATAAAAATGTTATCTTATTCTTTGACTATTTATTATTGTTGAATTTTTGCTAATGACATCTAATGTTTTCTAATTTCAATTATAAAATATTTCCTTTGGGTTAATAAGTCCAATGAAACCACTTAAACCTAAACATTGTATTGTATTACTCTTTCGTTGTATACAGAACAACTTATCTATAAGCAACAATTGATTCATTGTTCATTCATAAAGATAGAGAAGCATTATCCGTCATGAAAGTTAGGGGACTTTGGGCATATTTCATTGTATTGTATTATACTTTTGTATACAATACAACCAGTCTCTAAGCAATAATTACGAGTACTTCAATGTTCATTCATAAAGATAGAGACGCATTATCCAGCATGAAAGTAAGAAAGTAAGGGTACCTTGGGCATATTTCATTGTATTGTATTATACTTTCGTTGTATATAGCACAACTAGTCTCTAAGCAATAATTGCTTCATTGTTCATTCATAACATAGAGAAGCATCATCCGTCATGAAAGTAAGAAAGTTAGGATACTTTGGGCAAATCGTATTGTATTACACTATCGTTGTATAAAGTACAATCTGACGAGCTTATTGCTATGTGGCAATCTCTTTCAACCAACCAGAAATATGTTTATGTGGTTTTAAGGGAAAACTAGACTGGACTCCCTTTTTTAAATCTCGTTTCTGCGGGATCTCAACCCGCAACCTCCGGGTTGGGAGATAGGTGTCTTACCATCTAGGTTGCGAAGGTCATCTTTACTCTCAAATCAAACCGAAATCATTCCTTCTGAAGAAAGCTTCGAGATAGGAGATAAAAACTTATGTCGCAGTGTTAAATATAATTTCTGGAATACCAAAGTAATTTTTTGTTAAACATTCTTATATGGTGTGCCACTTTGTGTTTTAATATTTAGAAAATGATATTGGGTTACAAAACGTCGAGGTTTCCGATAAAAATCACCCTACTGATTATCATGTAACGTATAATATTTCTTTACACTTCATTATTTTGCTTCTGTAACGATTAGCAATATACTCGCATATTAAAAGATTGGCCACTAGATTAACATTTTTAATTAAGAAGGAACATAAAAAATCTCAAATAAGCGAAGTTGCTAAACTACAGTATTGACGCGGATGTCAATAAAGCTGATGAAAGCTACTCGACTCGTGGAAGCTAATCAAGCCAGCAAATGAGCCGTGGCCCTAATGAAAAGTGTCACCTACTTCCGCTGCAAGCCATCCAATTAACTTTTCTCGCCATTTTTAAACCTTGTAGTAACTAGTGATGGCCTCAGTTTCTTTAAAATTAACATAATTTCTAGTTCATTCTATGTATAAAATTAAGAATACTGCAGAGTTTAAACAGCGTGAAGGAGAAAATTGGGGCTTAAGTGTCATTTCCGTTTTAGGATGTGATTACAGCTTTCATTAATTAAAGAAACAAAAATGTCGTCGAAATAAAATATTGTAGTCAAAAACAGTTGACTGAGGATTCATATATTTTTCTTGATTTATTTATTTAGTTTAAAAAATTATTGAAAGCTTATATCAACAAAATTACCTAATATTTATTATTTTACATCCGAGAATCGATATTAATTATAGATTTTTTTTCACATCAATAATACATAAATATATTTTTAACATTTTTTTTTATTAAACAAAGTAATATATTGTACAAATATTTGTCCAAGCCATACCTGCATACAAATTTATTACTTAACTAATCTTAATTATATGTTATAATTTATGAACTTACTTAATCTTATTTTCCTAATGTAATTTTTTTTTATTTTTTACAATCTTAATATATGATTTCTTAGAAATAATTAACACCTACATACTCGTTATAACTAGATAACAATTCTTACACTAATTATTTAGCAAAAACAAGTCCACTCGTTCAGGCTACTTGTATTCCATCACATTCACTCAGACCTTGGTCGTCCCAGTTAATACTGTAAGTGGACTAGTCAGGCAACAGATAATGCTTCGGGAGCTTGTGCTTATAACGGAAGGGTAGGTCGGATTTACTCTCGTAAGCCCCCAGGGCAGCGACTAAGGGATTGCTGTGATTTCGTTGACTTTTATAGAACTTCACGGTCCAAGCAAGGATGTGGTGTTGTAGGGTTTCTTCTCGCTGTTCGGCGTGAAGTCGGGTATGGTTTGTTCTGAGATGGGTGTTAAAAGATATCTCGAATGCCTTGTTCTGAACTCTCTGGAGTTTCAGGTGATCCGTGTTGCTCACACTGCCCCAAACGGGCGCAGCATAGGTCAAGATAGGACGAATAAGGGTTTTATAGAGGAGCTTATTTTTGGGTGAAAGGGAGCTGCGTTGATGAAATATCGAACTGATAGCCCCTATGCCCTTGTGACCCTTCTGTCTGATGGTATTCAGATGAGTTTTCATCTTTGAGTCGCCGGTCGAGGTGCAGACCGAGGTATTTAACCATGCCTACCACTTAATCAGGCAACCACTGATGAATAAGGGCATCGACGGCACTCTTTCCTTGATTTTGCGGGAGAACATGATGACCTCAGTTTTGGCGTTATTGATTTTGAGCCTCCAGTCCTGGTAGTATTTCTCAACGATCTCAAGAGCAATCTGAAGACGGCGACCAGCTCGATCCACCTTGAGTGACGATGCGTAGCTTGCCGCATCGTCAGCAAAGAGTGCGAGCTTGCAGTTTGGGGGAGTAGGTATATCGTATTTGTAGATATTAAATAGACACGGTCCAAGTATACTGCCTTACTGCCTTGGTGGACACCCATAGGGATGGGCCTGGCGGATGACGTAGAATTATGAGTGGTGACTGAAGCTTCTATTGGAAAGGTAGGATTGAAGTAGTTTCACAAGATAGAGTAGAGTGCCAGTAAGGTGAATTTTGTGGAGAAAACTATCGTGCCAGACGTGCATATTTTTAACATATTGTACATAAAATAGATCAACGACCTGTCCGGATACTTTCGACTTCTTAAATTCTTTTTGGCATTTCATTACAATATAAATGATTTAGACTTTTTGTAATTTTTTTTCGGCAGCCGAAAGTCATAGCAACTTCTCAGTATGGACCTCCTTATTTTACATCACACAACTTTTCGAGTTTACTGTGGTAAAAAAAAAAACCACTGTCAAGATAAAGTTAAGACACTTCATAATATAGATTATTTTGTAATTTGTTTAGTCTAACACTGTTTATTCCATTCTATAAAACGGTATAACCCTACCGGTTTCAAAGTTTTCACCTCATCATCAGGGGAGTACATACAAGTCTATAAATAATATATAGATTGTGTTATTATGCACACAGTTTACAAAGCATGACTTAAATTCTGGTGAGTTTACTTACTTTTAAAATATTCCTCCTCTAATGAGGAAAATAAAAATGAAACGCTTTGATAGTTTATATCTTTATTTATTTACTCAGTGACAGCTGTTTCGCCAAACAATGGGCATATCAAACTGACATCTTCAATATTCCCCATCCCTTTGTTTTGTACAATTTCAAGTTTCCTCTATTGAGTATCGTTGTATCTTACTTATATATACATACATACCATCAAACCGTCTCCCTGTTGGGGTATGCAGAAACTATAGAGTGCCAGAATTTCCTATCATGACACATGTCCTTCGCCTCTACTACATCCATTCAATATATCACATACGTACTATTTATCTTATATTTTTCATCATACACATCTTACGATTTCGATATTTTTTTATATTTTGTTCTTCCAAAATATTTACTTGATCTAATCATAATTTCCCTGGTCAGTTTTACTACGCCTTTTCCTCATATTGGCACTTGTTTCATTTGTTTTTCTTCATTCATTTTTTCTACATGCCCAAATCATCTTATAAGCTTGTTTATTTTCCTAAATACATCAGCATAAAGTTCACATTTATCCCTTATCATTTTATTCCGTATTCCATCTTATATTTTCACTTCGTGCATTCTTCTAACTAAACGCATTTCTACACTATTTATTTGGCCCTTTAAGTCTTCTACGTCCTTGTGTCACTTCAATTATCAAAGTGGGTACTCAAATGTTGTTTTGGAGCATCACCTTAGCAGATTTTGATGTTGTTTGGTTTGAGATACATATTTTAAGTAGTCCGTTCACTGTGTTTCTTGTCACAACAAGGCGTTCGATTTTCCTCGCAACTCTCCGTCATATAGCAGGACTTTTCAACTTCTCTTAATCTTTTATTAGAGCATGTTGTTAACACAAGTATGTTATTTAACAAAAAATAAGTATTATGCATAAAAATAGGACATTTGTTTTGATTTTATCACTAAGATATGTTCAATGCATAGATAAAAAACAAGATATTTATATAATGATTAATAAATTTCATTATAAATTATGTAATATTTTATCGTTATCTCAAAAGTTTTGGTAGAAAATGCATGAATTCAAATTGATGATAATATTGACTATCAAAGAATTTCAATAACATAAATTAAAACGAAAAGACCACACATGCAATTTTAACTCGCATTTCGTTAACTACCTTATTAACTCGCATTTCGTTAACAGCCTTATTAACTGGCGATTAAGAAAGAACGAAAGATTATAAGATTGTTTAAATATTTTTATCCGTTGATAACGATCTCAATATGTTTCAATTCATATTGTTTTAATGTTTTATTTATTTTATATACTTGTTTATATATCTGAGGTCTGATTATTATTCCGAGATTATTTACTGGAAAATAAACTAAACGGTGCTACAGAATAAATCATCATCATCGACAGTGATTCGATGACCTCCGTGGTCATAGAATTTGGTAAAACACCTGTCAGCCTGGGGATATCGGTTTTGATTTTCGTTGAAACTCAGATTTATTTAAAAAATATTTCCGCCTTATTTTTAGTCGAGGCCTCGTTAAATAAATCCAGGATATGAAATAGGAAAGATAAAAAAGGGGTTGAATGTGTGGAGATAATTAGTGCAAAAATAATGAAAAAATCAGTGCACAAGTCAGAAGTCTATGGGTATCTGAAAAAGGTTGATCGAAAAAAAAAAGGCTGAGTCAAATGGACTAGATTTTCAAATAAACGGAATCTAAAAGTGCGTATAGTAAAATATTATGCGAGACGAGATGTATAAATTTCGAGGAAGTCAAATGATTGGGTTTTGATTGAAGAGTGTGGAGGCTTGTTTTCTCTAAATACTAAAAATATTTCTTACTTTGGACAAAAGTAAGAAATATTTTTACAAAAAGTAAAATGAATCCTTTTCGAACTTATTTCTCATAATTAACAATTGTTGTGATTTTAGTAAAAGATATTTTTTTATTCGACCCAAAAGACAAAATTGCATTACAAAGTTATTTTCAAAATAGTTCAAGAAATAACGGTGATTGAAAAGCGATCAATAATGATTGGTTAATAATTATTGTATTGTATACATCTTTAATTGTGCAGAGTACAACCTTATTACACAGTATAACGAGCTTATTAATATGTGAAGGTCTATTGCAATCAACCAGAAATATGTTAAAAATGCCTTATGCGATAACCAAACTAAAATTATTTAAAAAAAATCTGAGGGTTGACATTTATCGAATGTGCAAACCCCTTGCTGAAAGACAGGCGTCTTATTAATACGTCCACGGAGGTTGTTGGATGTCATTGATATTGGTTGAAATTTTTTACTGTGATTTTTTTTTTTTTTTTTTTTTTTTTTTTTTTTTTTTTTTTTTTTTTTTTTTTTTTTTTATCCACTTTGCACGGATTTCTCCTGTTACACAAAGAGGGTTTGCTTCTAGCGTTAGCTTATTCGTTAGAAATAATATCAGCCAGGATTCTTCTCATACTGCTAGACGGTACCGAGAATATATCAACCGTGTCATTCAGTTGGTTCAATATCTCTATACCACGCGTGACTGAGTGTTTGGCCATGATATTCGTCCTGTAAGTTGGTATGTAGAACAGAGGGTGATTCCTTGCACGGATATATTTATTGGGTACATATAAGCTTAGTGCTTCTAGAATCGCGGGACAGTTAAAGGAACCTTGGAAAACCTTTATTAGGAATATCGCAATGGATTCTTGCCTTCTTGTTTCAAGGCTTCTATAGTTACACACCGTGAGAAGTTCGGCATGGTGAGCATATTTTGGGTAATCGCCCTTTGTTCTGTACCATAGATATCTGAGGAATTTTTTTTGTATTTGTTCTATATTGTTTTTGTATTTGAGCTGGTGAGGAGCCCAAACCGTAGATGCATATTCTAATTTGGTTCTAATTAGATAATTATATAAATTTCGGAGGATATCGGTGCTGTTAAATTCTCTTGATATTCTCATTACAAAACCGAGTAGTTTGTAACAGTCCGATATCAAACGTGAGACATGGTTAACGAACGTGAGTCCGACATCGAAGGTTACGCCCAAATCCTTGAATTCAGAAACTCTGTTTAGTGCCACTCCCTGTATAGTATACTGATGGTGGATTGGTGAAAACGATCGACTATAAGATACACAGACACATTTATTAATGTTGAACAGAAGATGATTTTGCTCACTCCAGGAGACTAGGGAGTCTAGGTCCTTTTGTAACTGTGCACAGTCCTGAGGTGAATTGATCTTTTTGAATATTTTCAAGTCGTCAGCGAACAATAAACATGTCGAGTGACTTATGGAATTTTGAATGTCGTCTATTAATATGAGGAATAGTAGGGGACCTAAATTGGATCCTTGTGGTATACCAGATCTTGCGATAAATTCCACAGAAGACTTGTTACGGATTGTTACGTATTGAGATCTTTCTTTTAGGTAAGATGCAAATAATCCAATTAGATTATCGCTGAAGCCAAGTTTGTGCATTTTCTTAAGTAATATATCGTGATCAACTTTGTCGAAAGCTTTCTGAAAGTCTGTATATATTACGTCCGTTTGTGAAAGTTCATCTAAGTTTGACGCAATCTGTTGTGTGAGAGAGAGAAGATTAGTAACAGTCGATCGTTTTGGCAAAAAGCCATGCTGGTTTCCAATAAGTCTTGTTGATACTTGGTGGGTCAATTGGTTGCACAGTACAGTTTCGAAAATTTTTGGAAGCAAAGAGAGAACAGCTACAGGTCTGTAATTATGAGAGTCTAACGGGTCTCCCGATTTGAAGATAGGGCAGACCCTGGTTGTCTTCCAGCTTACGGGAAATGTATTGGTATTTATGCTCAAGTTAAATATGTAGCAGATGGGATCACACACGTATTTCGCACAGACTTTGAAAATGTCGGCTGATAACCCATCTGGTCCGATTGCTTTGTCGGTTTGCAAGGAGTTTATGCTTTTCAGCACGTCTTCCTTAGAAATGGAATGGAGCGATATGCTTCTGCTGTCTGACGAACTGTTTAAAATATTTTTTGTGTCATATTTGGCCGCTGAATCTACGTAAACTGATTGAAAATATTGTGCAAAGTTTTCTGCAATCTTTTGGGAGTCTTCGGTTATACTGTCTCCCAGTTTCATAGACTTGAAGCTAGTTTTATTCGTTTTTCTATTTTTTACATGATTCCAAAGATTCGAAGGGTTTCCTCGGATGTCGGTCTCTATCTTGGCTAAATACTCATGGCGCGATTGTTTTATTTGAGTTTTTAATTTGGCTCTCAGCCTCGAGTATTCTAAGTAATCAGCCTGGTTTCTGCTTTGAAGATAATTGTTGTGAAGTTTGTTTTTATTTTTGAGATCTCGGATTATATCGACATTGAACCAAACTGGATAGTTGGGCAAATTTGGTAGATTATGTTTCTGTGGGACGCAGATATCTAGCGTTCCGTAAATGACACTATGGAAGTACTCTACGGCTTCGTCAATATTATCTATGCTATACAGGGTGTTCCAGTCGAAGTGTAGTAAAATATTCTTTAAGAGTAAAAAATTTGCCTTTTGGTAGTTATATGTAGGGCGGGAGTTGCGTGGGGAGGGGGGAGGAGCCCTGGGTGGCGAAGGGCGATACTTGCGACCCCTCCCACGGCCCACGCATCTCACCTGGATCTCCACGGAGAGTGTCGGATGATGTCTATCTTCCTTTACAAAGCATTCCAACGATCTGTCCACCTTGCAGTTGGTATTGCTTAAGACTAGGTCCAGCATATTGCCGTATTCGTTATTTATGTGATTGTATTGGACAAGATCGTTGGACTGAAGAAAACAGTCATAATCCAACAATACTTCCGTGGATTCATTATTCAAATTAAAATCTCCTATAATTAAAACATTTTTGCTGTGTAACTTAAGATTGTCCGAATTCAGAGAGTCATAAAATTTCTGTCGGGTTTCGTCGGCACCCGTGCACTCGAAGTAAACTACACAAATATATATTGTTGTATTGTTTATCCTGCACCTCACCCAGATGTCTTGGTCCTTTGAAATTTCTAGCTCAAATATGCGTTCACAGGGAATCCTTTGGTTTACAGCCAATAGTACCCCCCGCCCGCGCTCGCCCGCGTCACTCCGGAACACGTGGTATTCGTTTGTTTCGAACAGCTCTCCATTTTGAACAGACGGACACAACCAGGATTCCGTGAGCGCTATTATGTCCGCATTTTGTAATAGCGTATTGTCCCGGAATTCTTGAAGTTTGGTTTTGAGACCTCTTACATTTTGATACAAAATTCTAATTTTTCCTGTTTTGCTCATTTCCTAGACTTGGCTTTTTAGCTTTTAAAAATATAAATTTGGAGACAGCTATCCCAACTGGCCAACTAGCAGGGTCGTTGAATTTTTCAGCTAGCTGCTCGGGTACTCCAATTTTAAATGATGCGTATTGTTTTTTCGTAGGGAGTTTTTCAATTTGAAAGTCTTCTTTCTCGATAGACCTCACATATGTCAAAATATCGTCCGTGGTTGTCTCTGGGACAAATCTCCAAACGTGTAGGAAGACTGTCCTTTTTACAGCCTTCAGATCAGTGTTTGTTTTTGAACCGGTAGTTACTACTGACCTTTTGGTCTTACGTTTGACAAGTTTCCAGTCACTCGAGCCTTTTGGTGCTGAATCGTCAAAATCTTGGTGAGAAGAGGTTGTTGGGTTTTGCCTTGTAGCCTCTGAGTAGGTTTTTGGACTTTCTTTGTTTTTTGCAGCTTCAGTTGGAGTTGCTTCTGGCGTTTTCGTGGGTTTGGTCCTTTTTCCAACGTTATGTATTTTTGGGGTCGCGGCTTTGGATTCGGGTATGTGGTTTGGTTTATAACTCACCCTTGGCTCGGAAATAGGTTCCCCAACTCCAATGGTTTCGCTTCCCTTCGTACTCACTGACACTTTTGCCTCAAGGGATACTATCTTCGCGCACAAAGATGCTATTGTATTGTCTTGAGTTTTGAGTAACTCAGTTTGACCAATTACACAATTTTCTAAGTTCGATATTTTGCAAATGAGAGACTTTAATTCTCCTCTCAATTCCGATACAACTCCGGTAAATTCCTCGATAATTGCGGCACTTGATCGAGTCATTTTAAATATATTGATATGAAATATTTTTTTACTCGCACATTTGACTTTTTCGTCAATTTTCGACGAGTTGGACGGAGAGCGCGGCACTACACGTCCGTTCAGGTAGAAACTCGGAACCGAACTCATGTGTCTTGATATAAGGTGATAAAGTATAATCATTAGTGATAAAAGGTGACAGCCTCTATATAATATATGCATGTATCGAAAATGCAGCAACTTCAACAAACAAAAACTCTGTAAAAGTGTAAATATTATTTTACTTCTTGATTGATTTCTCCATATGCTCAAAATATATCTTATTCAAGAGCAGCATTCACTTCATATATGTTGTCCACAAATTAAAAATGCTAAAAAAATATGCAATATAAACCGGTTCACATTAGTCGTTAATGAAAAAAAATCTAAAGCTATCATAAGTTTAGACAAATTCTATCGGAAAGCGCCGCACAGTGTTCGAATTGACCAATCTATAGGGACAAAATTATTTTTCATGTCATTTGACATAATTATGTAACATTTTAATAACTAGAGGCTTAGAAAATATAAACAAATGATTTTTAATTTAATAAAAGGTTTTTAATTTATCAAATATGCAATAATACATTGAGAATAAGACAAATTTAGAAACGTTAAAAACTTAATACTTATAATTATGAAAAAATTTTGTGCAAGGCTGCAGGCATATTGTACCATGGGTATAATGATACGAGTATGTACAACATTTTTGTTTCCTTAGCGTAATTTTCAAATTTTGCTGTTCAAAATACATGTTACAATTATGCTCTCTACTTCTGGATAACAATTGTTTTTTCTCTTCTAAAACCCGATCATATGATGGATATAAATTGAAACCCCTTTCAGAAGCTTCCTGCTGGATATTTTTGTACTACATTACCGTAAATTTGTTTGCACTGAACAGTGCTAAAGCTTCTTCTGGGGAGTAAACATTTTGTGTTGGAGTTGTGAAAATTTGTTTCTTGGCCTTTTTATAACTCGTTGCTCTTCTTGGTGATGCAGTCAACATATCTTGTATTGAATTTGCCCTATCACGTCTATCACTGACTCGATTACTAACTACAGCTTCAAATGCCAATTCTTCCTTCTCGTAGCTGGTAAACAAATCACGTACTTTTCTCCTTTTTGATTCGGATGAACATTCTTGAAAGATTTTAGCTGTATGGCCTGCTTTATTAATTGTCTGCATTCTAGAAGAAAAATCTAAATCTTCACACAACCAAAGTTGGTAGAGTTTTAAAAAATAGTAATTCTCGTAAGTCTGGTCCCTATAACAAAAAAATATATTTAAGAAATCGCACAGTATCGCAGTAAATGGTAATACTTTTTATTTAAAGAATATATAAGACTATTTTTTAAACTTAGTTTCATAGCCTTGCGACATCTTGCGCATAACCTTACATCTAGTTAAATTTTGAACTCAATAAAATGCATAGGATGATATTTCATGAATTTGTTATAGTTATTAAAATAATCTATAGTATATATAAATTAATATAATTATGACATAAATAAATGAATAAATACCTGTAGAACACGATGCCATCACAAAAATTATTTTCAATAACTTTTTAAAACACTGTTAACATGCACAAACTTCGGAAGTCAAAAATGTACTAATATAAATATTTTATACCTGCGACACAAAGCGTCACTTTGTCCCGTCTTAAAAAATAAAATAAGGGTTTCTTGAAAAATCTGGCAATTGCATCATATCAAAAGATTTGTTTGACACACTAAAACGGCATTATTTATGTGAAGTATTGATTTTCATTTTTAGGATTTTGTCCCTCTAGATTGGTCAATCCGAAAACTGTGCGCCGTCCAACACTCGGATATTAAATTTGCATATTGAAATTTATTAGTTTAATTGATTTTATCAACAGTTCTACATCGTAAAAGCTATTCAAGAAGAAAAAAGCAATTAAAAAATGATCGTCATGTAATTTTTCAATTTATCGTCTCGTTAAATTAGACGGTTTATACCAATATAATAATATTATTCATATTTATATTTTCTGTTTGATTTTAAAAATACAAATTAATATACGTAGCAAAATTTACATGTTAAATATTGTAAAATATTTAAATTGTGAGTTAATTTAATATAAATGACAATTTATACAGTGCTACTTAGAGAAATGCTTCTCTCCAAGGATGCTCTGATAACAAATGATATCAATATTATAATTTTAAATCAACCACCCTTCTGACCTCCGTGACAAATACACACACGACCTCCGTGGTATAGTTGGCAAGAATCCTGTTTTCCAGTACGGGAATTACGGGCTCGATTCCAATAAAAACACTACATTTTTTAAAAGGGTTTCAGTCTGAACGTAACAAATGGTTTATTAAAACAAGTTTCTGATAGGCTGGAAAAGATTGTTACATCGCGATACTTATATCGAAGTTTTATGATATACGAGTATACACATGTTACATGCTTGTTTTAAAATTATATCTGTATACAAAGCGGATCACGGACTGGATAAATGTCTGTCAGACCGTTCTTCATTTGAATGAATTGTAAAAAGTAATTAATGTTTTACATTTACTCAAAAAGCATTTATGTTTACTGTTGAGTAATATAAAAGTTTTTTTTATATTAACAACGTAGATTTTTCATACATCTTACATACCATATAGGACCATATACTCGTATATTCCATGAAATAAGTGAATATTTATTAATTTCATGTGAATGTTCATTAGGACAACGAAATTTGTCTGTGTTCATTCGATTTTAATCCAAATTTAATACGAAAATCGTATTTTGACATTAAAATAATCAATATTGAATTTCATCGTTGTAGCTTTTATACTCCGGTCAAATCGGATAAAATTAAAATACACAAGGATTCCATTTACACGGTTATTTATTTATTGATAAAATAAACGATACTTAAGTGTCCTTTACGTAACAATTGTAAAATAAAAAATAACATATCAACGTCTAACGCCTACAGTTCTGGATACATATCATATACTTCTCAAAATATGATACATAAAAATAACAATGTATAGTACAGTAAGAGCAACAAGAATACGAAATTAAAGGAAAAATGACAAAAAACTACTTAAGATAAAATGGAATAACAAGTCTTCCAGTCAAGACATAGATTTAAGGAAATGCCTTAGTATGACCCTTAACACCAGGGCTGTGGAGTCGGAGTCGGAGCTGGAGTCGGAGTCGCGGAGTCACGGTGTATGGGCCGGAGTCGGAGTCGGAGTAGGAGTCGTAAAAAACGAGCGACTCCGACTAATTTTTCGTTAAAATTAAAAATACATTTTTTTTTTAATTATTATAATGAATGTGTATTGTGCACGAATATTAAACTTGCAGGCGCAAGTCGCGCCGATATGGTGAATCACCGAGATCCATTTAATGCATAAAGTCTACGAAAATGTGTTTGTCTCCTTCTTTTTCACGTCGAAAGAAAATTCTGTTGGCTGGGATCTATGTTAACCCCATGGTTCGATCCATATTGACGGAAGAACAAATAAATAGAGCGAAAAACGCTCTGTTTGAATTAACCGTTCGTATGAAAGGCCTTCGACTAGAAAAAGAGACGACAACAGGCAGCGTACACGAAGTATCATCATCTTCATCCGACACCGCTGAATCTGAAGACGATTTTGAAAAATATCTCAATGAACAAGATAAACTAAAACGTCCTCGTTTGAATCACAGTCCCAATATAGATGAAGGAGACTCTATTTCAAAATTTAAAATTGAATTTTATGATGCATTGAAAATAATGGAAAAAATTGACCGAACTTATAAGTTAAATGTTGAAATGGCAATACAGCGGTATCTAGAAATCGTAAAAGATTCAGCATTGATCGTTACAGCATTACCCCCAACCCAAGTATCCGTAGAGCGGTTATTTTCCGCTCTTAAAATTCTCAATTCTGATTTGAGAGCCTCTACGAATACATATTTAATAGAAGCAATGTAGTTTTTAAGAATAAATTCTAATAAATAATTATTAAAGTTTGATCTTGTTTTATTTTTATCCCTATAACATGAAAAAAATGGCTATATGCAAAGGTAGGAAACAACCTGCTAAAATTGAGCTTTTTTGAGTCGGAGTTGTAGAGTCGGAGTTGTGGAGTCGAAGTCGTGGAGTCGGAGTTGTGGAGTCGGAGTCGTATTGTTGGTAAATATAGGAATCGGAGTCGGAGTCGGAGTCGTGTTTTTTTAAGCGACTCCACAGCCCTGCTTAACACCATAAGCATTATTTTTTTTACTAAACCAGGTATTGAGTTATCCAAATGTTGCTTCCAGATTATCTTTAGTACATGGGTTATTCTGCTAAACAGGCCCAGTGATACAGAATTGCCAAACATTGACCCTGTTTATCTTGATGGTTCATTGCTGATGTAGTGGATCTCACAGTCCGGCCTCGAGAATCAAGAGAGACGTCATAAATGCGGAGCTCTGAGATGAAATCACACGATATTCACTTAAGGCGCTATTCCCTTGCATTTATTTCACTTTCATTGTATAACCTAGCGGGATTATTACCACGTGGCCATCTCTTTCGATCAACAAAAAAGTGTTAACGACAAAGATGACCGACTAACGACTTCCAACTTCCGACCAATACAAATGTTTCAAAAATCCTTGAGTGATAACTAGAAAAGAAACTTTTTTTTAAAACATTTTGTTTCTATAGAAATCGAACCCGTAACTCTGGCTTGCAAGACAAACGCCTTATTGATTAGGTGATAGAGGTTAGATACAAATAATGGAACTATAAAATTAAATCTTAGGTTCAAATTCATAGTTCGGCTTTAACACTAAATGCTAAATCTTAACAATTTTTATTTCTGAAGAAATAAGTAATATTCCTAAGAAATATTCCTTTTTAAGTTCCTTTAATAAGGAAGCCGTATGATTTCACTATCTTAAAGTTAGGAGCGTACAAGAACAGACTATCAATACAAAAAATGCAATTTTTCATTTAGAAATTAGTATTTAATATTTAGGTAGGACTATGCATTCGGGTCTTAAACTTCATCATCACGATGTAACGTTTAGGTAGATCGGTCATGTAAATAAGGACACCCTCGCCCTGACGACTTGTATTTATTGGCAATCAAGTTAAGTGCGTGAATGCAACTGCAGTGCTGCACAACTGTTATTTCGATATTGAATTTATCATCGCCAATTCGTTTGCCATTCCATGAATTAAGCCCCCGGCCTTTTTTTATCAATCGTTTGTGCATTTTCAAATTAAAATGCACTCGACTAAAAATAATATTGCAGCTTGGATATCTGTATAATATTTTGTTATAAATGTAATAAAACCTTTGAATTTCGATGAAAAAATGTTGGTACACAAATCCATTCCAGGAATATTGTTTATATTTGCATTATATTTTAAATGCTGGAAGCACGAAATCACCTTTTAGATATTTATTTTCGGATTTCTAAATATATTTTTTTGTGTATTCTTCTTAATTAATTCAAATAACCACTTCATTTATTACAAATTGCTTTTTACTGTCCACGGTGTTGGGCTATGAAACTAGCTGCATAATGTACACTCCTTCGTTGGCGTGTTTTAAACAGTGACTCAAAAAGGTATGCATTTTCCCTTCAGTGACGTGGCGTTTCCTGCTTCCTCCATTATCCTTCTTCCCAATATCCCCTCTTATCTAATAGCAGACGTAATTGTTATATTAAAATCCTCAAATTATTCGTGTCTCCTTTTTATTTTACTTTATATTTTATCATTTCATTTTTTTGAACAATACTTTTATGAAAATCTTTCACCTGACGCGGGAGAAAAATTGTTAAATAATTCTCTAGATTTTGTAGGTTCGAAGGTATTATCCCTTGGCAATAAGCCCGCCAAATTGTACACAGTAGAAATAACTGTTTAAATAAGTAAATACAATAATTGCTTTTTAATTTGTTTTATCAAACATTTGATTCCATTATTTATAGGTAACGGTATAACCCTACCGGTTTCAAGGCTCTCACCTAAGTCTTATTTGTGCTCCTATGTTTTTAAAGATCGTCTTAAACTTCTCGTACCTTTTATAAATTGTTTTTTGCAGATCTTTCACCACTCATTCTCACCAGGTGGCTGAAATATCTAAATGCTCCTATCTTCATTTATTTATTTTATATACTCGTATATTATAACATACACTGCTTTAACCTAATTACACACAAAACTTAAAGATACAAACATTACAAAACAATCAAATAAGAAATAGTTGTTAAGCTGAAAGCACTCTCATTATTTAGAAACCTTAATATTAAAATAATTTAAAAAACTTTTTATTCAATTCCTCATTCTGTGAAACAATGTTTTTGCACACATTCTACGAAACGCTTTATGCTTAGGAATTAGAAATCAAATGCCTGAAAAATATTAACCTATCACAAACTTAAAAAACAGTACAGAACGGACAGTAAATTTTTTTTATTTATTAAATCTTAGAAAAGACGTTTGTTTCACTGTTGTCACGTTTATACATTTTAAATAAGTAACTTATTTAAATTTAGTATTCACCACACTTTCATTCGAGTTCACTACCGGTTGCAAAGACCTCCGTCTTCCTCGTCAGGTGAAGTTGAACTAAATTGAATCTGAAGTAATTTTTTTCTTATTGTAATGGGTACAAGAGAGGAGGAGACAAGTGACTTGTAAGGGGAATGGAGTAGGTAGACGTCAAAGGGATGGCTTTTGAACGGAAAATACATTTAGCAAAGGACTATCATGTAAAATATGCTCCTGAGCACTTTTTCCCATTGTGTTGATATACACCGCTAAAATTAATCAAAGTTAAATATCAAATGAAAGTCAAGAGAAATAATCTAACAGTCATTCACTTATTGATAAGGTACCCTTCAATGGAACATGTTTGGTGATTCCGACATATTAAAGAGAAAACATTACCGTGGACAGGATACAACAATGCCTTCAGGCTTAGAAGCACTGGAATAGACACATAGCGCATTATTTGCTATCGCACATGTTAGCAATACTACCGCAGGTGAAGAGGTAACAACACTCGCATACGTCTAACGGAATATTATTGTATTACCAGGTGAACTTTTATCACATGGGGACCCCTTTTTCAATGTCATTGTCGAGTACCATCGGGAATTGAATTCAAACCCCCCCCGGGCTGGAGTTATATATTTAATAGTCATAGTGGGTGTACAATACTATTCCGTCCAAAAAATATATTTTTATGTTGGGAATATGACTTTTCACCGAAACACTTGAGAACGCAGTGATTGATCTTTTATATCATTGGGGTGTAAGAATGGAATGTGGAAGTGAAAAAACATTCGATTACTGAGTATAGTAAGAAAACTCTATGGACTTTTTTCGATACAAATGCTGAACAGAAAGACTAAAAAGGAACTTTGAGACGCTTATGGTACCTTATTAAGAGGAAGGCAATGTTTGGATTAGATTTTATCTTTACATATGGGTGTAGAAAAAATCTTTGGCAAAATATAAGAATCTGTATTGTGCGTTCATGATTTTGGAAAATATACATGATCGAGTGAAAAGAGGTAAGCTATTGGGCCCACACTCTTCTCTCTGTCTATCCCGACAGGAAAATTGCGTGATGTTTGTATGTAACATATGTACGAGTATGTATGATATCTTAGCGATATCTTAGTGGTCATTCACACGCTGTAACGCACTGGACTTCCGTGCAGAAGGTCGCTGGTTTGAACCCCGTACTATGCTACTCCCTCGAGTGGCATAGCCATTTTTTTCTACCTAGTATTTGGGGGTTTAAGGATATCTATGACTTCGGTTATATATTCTTTCGAAAAGAGAAAAAAAAACGTGTTGGTGTGCTCCAATTGTTCCACTTCGATGAGCCATGCATTCAGTACATCGGTGTGGCCAGCAAGTTTACTGGCATGCAATAGCTCACTCCCTTAAAAAAAAGAAAAAAACTTCAGAACATAGATTCACTTTCCAACTGAGTTGACTGACGAGGGAATCCTCGACTACGAGGCCCAGCAACGACGATGATCACAGTGGTCTAAAGGAAAGCTTGCTCGTTATTTTCATTAAAGCATGAACTATTACTAAAGGAAACAAAATAAGGAAGTCAGCGACTTCTTTCGAGAAATAATAAATCAAGTTTTCCTTATATTGCAATAAGTTAAGGATCTAGGGATGCTTATTAATTACAATTCGAGTCAAGTCGCAAAATCTTCACGAATCCCCATTATCTCAACAGATTGTACATTTTCCAAAGCAAAAAAAATATTTTTCAAAGTATCAAACATTTTTCTGAAAAGAATTTCTAAATTGAATCAGTTGGCCTTTTCGCTCTCCAACTTTTCGCTCTCGCACTTAAGCGTTCGTTTATTAATTTTATTATATTAAATTCCATATTGTGCCAAGTGATAAGCGGTGGTCATATTTGTTTTTCTTGTTATAAGCCATCAGGTGAATTAAAAATAAACAGCATGTGATGTAAGGCGACATAATCCCGTGGGGGAGGATAATGAGGAGGAAGCCAGAAGGGGACGAGAAGGGTAAGAGGGATGCAACCCCCGAGCCACCCGAAATTGGGATCCAAGTGCGAGGGGTTACTATTTCATCCAGGGTTACTTTAAAAATGGAGCCGCCATGTCTGAAAACTTAAAATGTCGCCCCGCCAAATCGTTGCTACGGTCAAAATTTATTAAGAATTTTTATACATTTGATTTAAATTAAACGTATTAAAAGAATTTATGGCCACAAAAATGGAAAAAGAAACAAACTAAAGATAACAAAATAATATTTTTTTTTGTCAAAACTTTTCTTTGTCACGACGTCGAAGACTAAAAGATTTATGTGTTAGAAAGTCCATCATAGTTATTCGTTTATGTACGTTAGTCAAAGTATTGTATAATAGTATATACCAATTTTACTCAAAAACAAAAAAAAAGTATGCTAGAGTTTAAGATTAATATATAAGTAACTCATATTATCTCTGGCAGTATATTGGATTAAGGGATTATTAAAAATATTATATTACAATTTCAGTAGCCTGCGTTTGTTTTTGTGTCCCTTTGAACTTGCTGGACATCATAGCATAGCACATTATTAGAACTTGTTACATCGGAAATATATTATGGAGATGGGTTCAAGCTATAGCTTATTCATGATGCATACTCAAAAGTCGACGCGGATTAGCCTCGTCCAGGCATAACTACATAGCAAAATGGCGCTATATAAAAATCTACCTTAAACTATATATGTTATATGCTATAAACCAATACACGCAATGGCGTTGTCTATTCGCAGGATTGGTAACAACCATTCCTTAAAATAACTCGCCTGCGTGCACGACACATAACTCCCATTCATAAGTTACGGCCCTGATTTCATCCCTTCATAATATTCTCTTCTGTCTTATACAAACACTAGAGTAAATTGGACATGGTGCGTGGAATATGGCCTACGGGCTTATGTCTTAAAACTAGCATTGAGAAGGAATTACTGTGGATCTCCCGGCAACGTGACAACAATCTTCCTTTTCGGGTGGAATAAGATATATTATTTTGTGTGATGATATCATATTATGATACGTGAATTTCAGACTATTGATCCCTTATTTATTTGCTATCTATGATACTTTCACTGTACTACAGCCGAGGGGCTAATTAATGCATGACACTATCTACCAACCAGAAAAAAAGTTACAAAAACAATTGCTTGGTTCTGAGTGACAAAATATTCGTAGTCACTAAAACGAAAAATATTAAATGTCAGCAAAGGTCAAGAAAAGGATAAGACATTGGATAGGAATAAGGATGAAAGTTGGGGAAAAGATTTTTCTTGAGATAAATGTCTTTAAAGTCGCTCTTTGAAGTAAGCCAACGAAGATGCGAGTCTTATGATAGCGGGTAGTTGATTTCAGAGTCTCTACGAAGAGTATAATGGAAAAAAATACAAGTCCACCCTTAATTTCAAAAAACATAAACAAGGATTTATATAGCGCTGTAGCGTAACACTGGTCACCATTAAACCGCTCAGATATTTTAACACACATATTCGAAAATATAAATGTTAAATCAGGTATGTCAAAACTACGACCCGCGGGCCAGATATGACCCGCGACATCCATTTTGTGACCTGAAGTTTCACAAAGTGCTCTTCTTCATCTTACTGAACACATCACCCTTAAATTCACATTCACCCCTGATCACTTCATTCCACATTCTGTCATACATTGTCATCCCCATATATTATTCTTAGTGCACGCATTTCTACAGCATTTATTCGGCTCTTTTAAGTCTTTTTCCACGTCCCCGCTTCACTCTCATACATCACAGTTGATACTTAAATACTGTTGTAAACTATATTATTATAATTAGAACAGTAATTATTAATTTGTAAAAAAAACATCAATCGTTTTATTTAGCTGCAGTAATTAACTTTTTTGTTCTTAGACCCACAACGGCTTCTATCAAACATAATATAGCCCACCAAGGTAAAATTTTGTCCTTGTTATAGCGCCCTTGAGAAGGTTCTGCTCTTTAAACTGTGCTATAAAAATTGCCTTTTTATTATTATTATTATTAGATGGTCCACAGACGGACGAGTCAGATTGTGTGCGGATGCAGCAGCATCCTATAAACATCACAATAAGGTTGTGGCGCTGGAGATGGTTTGTTATGTATTGAAGATGTCATTTGGTAGAGTTGGTCAAGAACTGAGCTATTATATTGCCTTTAAGAGGTAAATCGGATACCCAATCGATAATAGCCGTATTGATGTTTTGGAAATCGTGATCGAGAGACAATGAAGGTTAAGAACCACTGGAGTAGGACAATAAATTACAATACGCTATCGCACATGTTGGAGATACTACGCATATGGAAAGTTAAAAACACGTGCACACTTCTAGTCTATTCGAGTATTGCACAGACTAGGATTATTTTTTTCGGGTACCATCAGGAATTGAATCCAAAACCCCTGGATGAGAAACCGTTATCTTAGCTACTAGGCAACAGAGGTGTCGGGAGTGGGGAAAAATTATGTTAAGACTCAATTCTAAAAATGGTATAGTTGGTAAGACACTTGACTTTCACCCGAGTGTTTCGGGCTCTATTCTCAAAGAGTCCCAGTCTGATAAAAAAAACCAGGTCTATTCTAACTTCTAAGCCTCAAAGATGTTGTTTCCTGGTCATGCTTTTCAATATGTTTGGATCGCTAGTTCAAATAAGTCGAATGAAAAAAGTCAATCATTAACAAAAATACTTTAAGACACTCCATTACACTAAATCCGTCCATAATTTGAGAACATGTCTGAAGAGAGTTGCAATTTCTTCGCAAGAATTGAGATCTCCCGACTTAGAATGAAAATGCAGTATAGCATAAAGGACGTCTTTATCCCGCATTATTTGCGCCGAATCATCTAACTGATGGGATATTCTGAATAGAGGAGTAAAGTTATCCATCATGCTACAACCATTTTTCTTGTGGCAAAGTGGATAATGTAGACGCAACTATCCAGACTTCAAAATTGGATGTTTGCTCGAGTTTTGTAGTTTATACATAGTACATTGTAAAACCTGATGGAACACGCTATTTTTATTAAAACTTTCATAAAATATCATTTTAATATTGCTAAAGCGGTAAAGCAAGGATTTATTATGTCACTCTTTTTGTTTAATATTTAAATAGTATCATTTGTAAAAAACTGCAGAGGTTAATGGGGGTATACAAATGTCGAATGGGAATGTATGTGGTTTGTAGTATGATATGGTACTATTAACGGAGAATGAAGTTGAATTATAGAGTTATATAAATAAATTGTCTGACAATGAATGATTCGGAGAATGAAGTTGAGTTGTAGAGTTTTATAAGTAAATTGTCTGATAATGAATAATTCGAAATTTAAAACAGTGATAACAAAGTGTGACAGGGAAAGTAAATGCGATATATGGGTGAACAATGAAATATTAGAACAAGTTAAGAAATTATGCTATTAAGGTTGTATTTTCATTAATGATAGAAGAACTACAAGAGATATCGAACGACGTGTAGCGATATAAAACCAAGCTAATGGGGTATTATTGTAAAATATGTATACTCAAACTGGATAGTATCAAACTATGTTAAGATAATAGCCAACAATAGCATTCTAGTACATTTACAAACTTTGATGTATGAAAGTGAAACGGGGAAAAAATAGAACGGCATCACATTACAATACATAGATAGATGATGATAGATGAAGTAGAAGATAGTCTACATTTAGAAGTGAACCAATAAAAAATCAGAACTTACACTTATAATGTCCATTGACGTGGATACCACCTCAAACAAAATAGTTAACTGCTATACATATTCGAAGATCGGTTTAAATTATGGCTGACGTTTCGAAGACGTTGCAGTCTTCATCATCAAGGCGATGTCAAAAAAAGAATATCAAATATTTTAGAGGCTAGAGAATAGAGGCTCCAAAACCTTCGAAACGTCGGTTATCATTTAAGTCAACTCAACAAACATTTTGAACTTAAAATGAAAAAAATAGAGGGAACAGATATTTTCCAAGGGAAATTAAGAGAAGAATGCTAATCATTAGACCACATTTTTCGAGCGATTCTTTCGTTTTAGTAAAGCAATAGAACAATGTTGATACGACTCGAAGTTTATTGTCAAGTCTTTAAATTTTTATCATTTCTTTTCATCCTAAGTGTGGACACTTAGAATGTTACATTATGTTTGGTCGATAGCAGTTATCTGTAGAAGGGGAGACTTAGTACGAAGGTATTACGGCGGGTTTATTTGGGGGAGTGGCGACTCAATTGCAACTAGGGTTTGGGTGATATTGGGGGTGAGTGGGCGGCGTTCTGTGGGTGGGGATTTGTGATTGATGGCGATTTTGGCGGGAAAATCCCCATTAGTTGTTACCCAGACATGATGCCGGAGAGTTTTATCGTCCCGGCTGACACTTGACAAAAAATATCACAAGACAAACGTCAGAATGACATTTAATTGAATACGTCATTGCGGAGTTACTATTCTTGGATAACAAACTGTGATATAAGATAATTATTTTTATTACCAAATAGAAAATAAATTGTTGTGTAAACTATTGTAACTATTGTAACTTAGTTTGTACGACAAACTAAGCTCTCCAGATTTTTATATTATTTCTGTAAGTTCAAATAAACTGTTATATAGAATATGTAAATATAAAAAGTAATTGAAATGTAAAAGATCTGAGAATGAATATTAAGTAATCATTAAGCATGGTGATACAAAAGTGTGAAAGGAAAAGTAATTCGATGTGAAGGTGAGAATTGAAAGATTAAAATAAATTCAGCTATGTAGATAACATTTTCTCAGATGACGGACGATTTGCGAGGAATACCGAGCAGCATGTAGCGGTAAGAAATAAAACCAGTGGGGCACAAAATAATACATTCTTGAAATCTTTTAAAATTATAACCCATAATAGTCCGGTTGGTTGGAAGAGATTACCGCCTGGCAATAATCCCACCAGATTCTATTTGCAATAAAAATGTTAAATAAATAAATAAATAGTGTTTTAGTACCAACTTACATTTTTGGAAGTGATACAAAAAAATACTGCGAGAAGCCGAACAAATGTTGTAAAAATGCGTGCATTGAGAATAATACATGAGATTACAATGTATGATAGAATAGGAAACGAATTGACTAGGGAGGAATGTGAACTTAAGGTAGGTGTAGAAGAGCACTTTGAAATGGTATGGACAAGTAGAACGAAGGAATGAAAAAATTACAAACTAATTAATAAATGTTGGTAGACTGCGTGGTAGAAGACTAAGGAACATAAAGTCGGATCAAGTTTTTATGTGCCATATTTAGATGCTTGAGTTTAATCGAATTTTTGACCTTGTTAATGAGATATCAAAAGACTTTTTTGAAAAATTAAAATTTTGAATTGAAAGATTTTCTTATGTGTTGGGAAATAAGTTTTTATTTTTAAGGTAAAACCTTGTTTTAATTAAAAAAATACATATTAAAATGGCCATTTTGTACGATGATAATTGCAAAGCTAAATTAATAAGAAAATTTTATTTTGTATTATGAATATTTAAAATTATTGTAATTTATTTTTATCAAACACTGTTTATTCCACGTTTTTGTGACGGTATAACCCTACCGGTTTCAAGGCTTTCACCTCATCTTCAGGGGAGCGCAAACAAGACTTGTTTGCGCTCCTCTGAATATGAGGTGAAAGCCTTGAAACCGGTAGGGTTATACCGTCACAAAAAAATGGAATAAACAGTGTTTGATAAAAACAAATTACAATGTCTTTAAACCTCCACAACGTTAATGCCTTAACTATAAACAACATATTTAAAATTATTGTTAGACAAATATATGGTATACCATATTCATACACCATGTTTTGATCGGTACAAATAAAATTCATTAAATCGACCTCGTTCATTACGATATCGCTATTGCACAAGTTCCCAGGAGGAAGTCGAGCGTCTTACCAACAAGGACGACCTCTGTGGCCTTGTTGATAAGATGTTTGACTGCCACTGGTGGATTTCAGGTACGTTTCCCGATGATACCGAAAAACATACTAGCACTGGGTCCTGGTCATAAAGATGTCACACGCGTTAGACGTATATGAGTATTGTTGCCTCTTCACGTGCGGTAGTAATTGCAACACGTGCCTTGATTAATGGGGCCGCTGACAGCTGTGTTCCGTTTACTCTTACACTTGTTCAACGTCTGAATCAATAATAAGGATATGTTGAATGGTACATACGAAAGAATAATGAATGCATATTCTATGAACTAAACATCAATGGTAAAAACGGCACACCTTTAAATTCGTTAAGCCAAATTAATCTTAACAAAAAAAATGTGTTTCAGTTAAACACGAATCTTATTCGAAATGTGATCTTTGTAAAAATATTAACCTATTATTTATGCCATATATGAACCCAACTTAGATTAAAAAGTGTCATTTTGCGAATTTCGTCTTATTTATAGCATTTTGTATTTTTTTAAACACCTAATTTTGTCTGGAAACATTAAACTGAATAATTCATTTGAATTTTAAAACTCAATAATCGCGACAAGATACTAATTGAGAGAAATAGTGGAGGAAAGAGGAGTGGTTGTATTATTTTATAATTATACAGTTCAACCTGGCGGGCTTATTTCATATGACAATCTCTTTCAACCAACCAGAAAGATGCTATAAAGGCCTTAAGTAAACAAAGACTGACATATTTTTGTCATCAAGTAAGACAATTCTGTTAATTTGTTCTTCTTATATTATAAAACATGCTTTAAGAAGCGACTGAAAAAACTTTTAATTTCTAGTCAGTAATATAAAGTGTTTCATTTCTTTTAAGTTTCTAATTTATCTTTAAAGTCCACCATTCCTTTCTTTTCCTTTGATTGATAATTTCTCACTTTTACCTTTATTATGTATATGTTCATAAATTTCATCAAAATAAATAATCATTGGAATATTTTTTATTCGATATGTAACTACCTTTATTTATTTTTGTCTGGTTGGTTGGAAGAGATTGTTAGCCTGCAATAAATCCACCACGTGTTTTTACAATGAAATGTTAAATAAATAAAGAACAAATCAAGTGTTTTTATACGTGAATTAATACGTTCATTTATGGTTTTGTTAAATATGTATAAAATCAAAATTTTAAGATAGTTACTTTAAATTGCTTTCTTTGATGTTAATAATTAACTAAAACTTTTATGGAGATGCTATTTCATTTTAACACGATATATGCTAGTTAATTAATTAAATCTTATGATGTTGAGGATTTTAGATTACAGAGACAAGGAAGTATATCCATATTGCTTATTTATTGTATCTATATTGCTTATTTATTGTAGTCACTCTTATTGTATATTCAGTTCAACTTGGCTCGTTTATTGAAAGTGAAAATTTCTTCCAATAAACGAAAAAAGGGGTTAAGAAACCTTAAGTTAAAACCAGACTGGAATATTTTTCTAATAAAAATCTGAATTGAATCGGCAACCCCAGACTGGAAATCAGGTCTCTTACCAACTACGGCAAGGAGATCAACTAGTGGTTCATCAGGTAAAAGCATATATGGCTGGAGTATCAGAGATCATGATATTGTCATTTAGACTTTTGCACTAAGAGTGCGATATAAATTAATTTGTTTTATTCTTAATTATACAAAAAAAAACATTTCTGCAATCTCACTCAAATCAAACTTTTTTCCAGATTAAACAGGCCTTACACAGTGCCCACATTAAGAAGTCGAGTCGTGCCAAACTAACATTTTATATTTAATAAAAATGATTTCTTTCTGATGGCGCGATAATAAAAACCTAGCTGCCAGCTTATTACCATACCATGTCGCGGTACCATAAGGGCTATTATTCTGTAGCAAACCAAGTGTTATGGGGGATGGGAATTAAGAAACCGAATCGCGTTCAAAATATTTTATTTATTAATTTTATTGTACGGTCTACTAAGGACCTTTTTCGAAATGAAGGAGAGACGCCTGTGCTTGTTGTGGTTTATACTCGTAGTATGAAAGTCGGCAGCCGTAATCTAATTGTAAACTTTCACGCTCAGCAAACGGACATCTCAAGTTCGATTCCTGGTGGATTCACTTTATAACTGGTTTTACTGTCAAATCGTTTAACATCTTAAATTATATTTTTCTGAAGCTTATATGCTACGTACAATTAATTCTTTTTTTTTTTAACCTGGCGAGTTTATTGCCATGTGGCAATCTCTTCCAGCCAACCAGAAAGATTTTTTTATAGACTCAAAGTGTTAATCAGACTGGAATCCTATTTTAAAAAATCTGGGTTCCAGCGTGAATCGAACCCGCAACCTCCGGATCGGCAGACAAGTGTCTTACCACCAGGCCACGGAGGTCGTCTTGTATTGTATCTTGTATTAATTATTATTAAGTATATTATCCACAATTCTTATATCGCTTTTAAAAACAACACAAAATACCCCTATATAAAACTCGTGCAAGATGCAGCAGATTAAAATGAAATTAAATCTTTATGCCATTGGAACTTTGGATAAGATTTTTCAAGACTGTGTACTTGCTGAAGTGCAACAGCTTTCATAAAATAAATCAATAAACTCACAGTCGTCTTCAATTCACAGGATGACTGAAAATAATATTCGGTAACGAGGGATAGCTTATTATATCATAATGCAAGCAAACATTATGTACCCAAATTTTCGATATTAAGGAGACTAAAGCTCCAAAACGATTGGCAAGTGTTATCTGCTACAATCATTAGGAAGGCAGAGTTGTATATAGCGCTATTGAATGTTTATGTGCATGGTTGTGCGGTAACACACTGGACTTCCTTGCAGAAGGTCGCTAGTTCGAACCCCGCGCAATGCTACTGTCCTCGAAGGACCTAGTATTCGGTTATTTAAGGATATCTATGACTTCGGGTATATCGATTCTTTCAAACAGAAGAAATAAACATGCCAGTATGCTCACTTAAAACATGCCAGTATGCTCTGATCGTCTCCCTTTGGTGTGCTATCAGATACAGTACAGCGGTGGGACCGTTAAGTTTACTGGTATGCAACGGTACACTCACTTAAAACATTCCAGTATGCTCTGATCGTCTCCCTTTGGTGTGCTATCAGATACAGTACAGCGGTGGGACCGTTAAGTTTACTGGTATGCAACGGTACACTCACTTAAAACATTCCAGTATGCTCTGATCGTCTCCCTTTGGTGTGCTATCAGATACAGTACAGCGGTGGGACCGTTAAGTTTACTGGTATGCAACGGTACACTCACTTAAAACATTCCAGTATGTTCTGATCGTCTCCCTTTGGTGTGCTATCAGATACAGTACAGCGGTGGGACCGTTAAGTTTACTGGTATGCAACGGTACACTCACTTAAAACATTCCAGTATGCTCTGATCGTCTCCCTTTGGTGTGCTATCAGATACAGTACAGCGGTGGGACCATTAAGTATACTGGTATGTAACGGTACACTCACTTAAAAAAACAAATTCCACGATATAGCTTCGCTTTCCAACTGAATGGACGTTGGAATGATGATCGAGATTCTCAGAGAGAAGAGGCTCAACAACAACGAAGACAAATAGCGTTATAACAATTAATAACACGCATTATAGATGTGCACGCTATAAGTTACAAAATAACATAAATTCCGATTTAAACAGCGTAAGACTAAAACCATTCTGGATGTGATCGGTCAGTAATTGAACCTGAGACGTTCGCATGTTTCGTTTAAATGTTAACCGTTAGATCACGGCTGCGAAAGAAGAGAAGTAAGGAACACGAAAAACCGATGATTGTCAATTAAAATTTGTATTAATGAAAATTCAGAGAGAACGGCAAATATAATACTGTTACGCCTCGTCCCTTTTAAGGCATTATTCGTTTGTATTTCCGCTTTTTTTTCTTTCGTATGATATTCCTCAACACACACAAATTCATGTTTTAGACATGTTGAAGAGCATGTCTGTGAAACAACGTTGTTTTTAATTTCAATAATTGACCCTTTGGGTTCAGAACCACTGCAGTAACCGAGTACCGCAGAGTTCAATATCGTATCTGTTAAAAAATACTACTGCATGTAAACAGGCAACGACATTCAAATGCGAATATTTTTACTGGATGAATTCTCTTAATTTTATTTATCTTTTTTTTTTTGGTACGATAGGGAATCGAAACCGAAACCCTCAGTTGTAAGGCCAACTATAGTTATAGAATAGTTTATCAAAGGATTTAGGACTTGGTTCGACTCTTTTGTTATAATTTGGGGTCGCAGACGTAAACAAAGTTGAGAATTTTTTTTATATATATTAAACAATTTTATCGTTATGTGAAAATATTTTACGACAGTTTTTCATTGTTTTTCACTTTTTCGATGTTTGAGTTAAAAAGAAGTATTTTAATTGTTGAAGCTTATATGGAAATTTTTTTTATTTACCTAAAAAAATATCTAAAACTATAATATAATTTTTCAAAAAGCTTTAAATTGGAGCCAGCAGATTTGACAAAGTTGTTTCCGATTTTTCTTTACCGAATCCATAAAACTTCTGCGTTATATTTTATTTTTTTACAATTCATTTATTTATAGTACAGCCTGGTGTGCTTATTCATTTATTTATAGTACAACCTGGTGTGTTTATTCATTTATTTATAGTACAACCTGGTGTGTTTATTCATTTATTTATAGTACAACCTGGTGTGTTTATTAATTTATTTATAGTACAACCTTGTGTGTTTATTCATTTATTTATAGTACAACCTGGTGTGTTTATTGCCATCTGGCTATTTATTTCCACTGAAAAATAAGATATCAAAAGGTCCTTTATAAAATACCAGACCTGGATTTATTTTTTCTGGATCCAGGTGTCAGTGAGAATGAATACTAAATTCGCGAGATTTGGTGAGCCGCTCTCTTAAAGATTGGAAATTTTGAATTTCAGAAAGATATTTATAACATTTTCACCATATACTGCACAACCTGGTAGGGTTATTGCTATGTACAAATATGTTCCGACCAACGAGACAGATGTTAAAGAGGTCTCAATTCAAAACCAGATTAGAATCTTTTAAAACAAATCTGGATTCCAACGGTAGTAAAACTCGCAGCCCCTATGCTTGAATATGGTAGTCTTACCAACTAAGCCACGGAGACCATCTCTAGCTTTGATTCTAAAGGAATTTGGGTGATAGTGTATACGCGTTTTCCAATGGATGATAATCACTCGATGTCGATGGGGTTTGCTCAGAAAAACGATTTTCTTGAAATTTCTTGTTTTCATCATATTCCTGTTGGTGACAAGAGTGAAGAAATTTTTGTTAAATGAAGTTTTTCTGTGGATGCCTTGTCTGGCAACTTGTGAATCATATAGATAGCTGCTGTGGAAGGAAGGTTTAAAGTGCAAACAAAGCCTTTGTATTTCATTATCATCCTCAGCATTATGTCCCCTCTTCAAGCATAACATTATTTCTTAAGCTCGTTTCACTGTAAAATAGTCAAGGTATTCAGGTCACCTCAATAAAAATCGATATACATCTAATTGATTTTTCGGTTCGGTAGACAGAAATGCGTATTTTATACAATCAGAATGTATTTCATACTTTCAAAGTGTAATACAATGCAATCTGTGTGAAGTTTTGTGTATAATTCAGTAGATTCAAATAAAATTTCGGTGATTATTTTTTTATCAAGCACTTGAGTTATGCATGTCGAAAAATAAAGATCGAATCCAATGATTTCGTCGTGATGTTTGTTTTTTTGCATAAAAATTTACAGCTTATTTGCGTCGTTTTATTTTAGACCTTTTATATTTAGTTTACTAAGTACACACTTTGTTGTTTCCTTTTGAAAAAAATTCCACGAATTCGTAAACACGTTTTATTGACTTTTAACTGTTTTGGCCAAGTTGAATGTAAAAAATAGGTAATGTAAGTTGACTGACCTAATAAATGTTTATTATCATCCTAAACGATAACTGGGTTTTGAGGTTCGTGATATAACTAATTATTCGATTTGTAACAAAATAGAAAAAAATATAGTTGAAGGAATACAAAGAGGTTGACAATTTTATCAATCTAGGTGCTCTCATTTAGAATAATTGAGAATACGAAACAAATATCCGATAACGAAAAGGAATAACAAAATCAGCTATGTTAAGTTTGTCAAAGATATTAATTAATCGGTATTTACTCAGGAGAACCACAATCTGTCTAGGGAAATTTCTAGTGTTCTCCAAAGTACTTTATGGAATAAAAACATGGACAGTGAGAAATAAGAAAAGAAACTTGATAGATACCTTAAAGATGTGGTGATGGTGGCAGACGCTTCGTATCTCGTAGAACATAAGCCGCATCAACGTCTCTACCACTTAATACTATTCAATTACCGAAAAACTTTCGACGGCATATCAATTGAGAATGTTTACTTTAAATTACTATAAGTATTTTTTTTTAAATACTAGGTAAACCAACATTTACTCGTGATGTAAATATATAAACATGCCGAAAAAGGATACCTACGTACTTTGGGCATATTACCAGAAATATACGCTGCCTAATATGACCAAATTACCGATTCGAATATGTTGAAAAATATTTCACGAAAGAAAAAGTTCCAGACATAACAGAGTACCACGACGCTCTACAGAAGAAAAGGGGAAAACATTTCAAAGGAATAATACCTGAATGAATGTTCATTTTACAGATAGTTCGATCTCTTTACAAACCACGTCGTTTTATTGGGTACAAAAGTAGTTCCCATTTAACGTGATCTATAGCAGAAGATCCAAATAGTCTACATTTATTATGAGTATAGTACTCGTACTTTCGCGAAAAATTCGCAGGTAGCAAAACTATTCTTTAACGCCACTTAATCGGCGTAACCAATCAGTGTGAAGATGAACCGATGTACTCGTAAGGCGAAACGAGGATTCTTTCAGAAATTATTGAGTAGATTTTCATCGCAGTATCACAAGATGTGATATGTTTACAAGAAGCAAGAGTGGACAATACAACTATCCACGTGGCTTTATTGATAAAATGCTTGGTTTTAATCCGGGGACTTCCAAAAAGTTATAGAAAAAAAAAAAGTATCCTGTTCTACTAAAATCATTTGTATAGTATAATAACAATGATCCCACGCGCTAGACGTGTTTGAGTTTTGTTGCCTCTCAACGAGTTATGTACTTCAGTAGTTTTAAATCCGAAGGCTCATCAATGAGACCAAAAACAATGTTGTATTCTGTTCAATAAGTCTGAATCTCCAAATTGAATAAGTCGAATGGTAATTAATAGAATAATGTAGGAATTAAAGTACAGATTGTTTTTTTTTTTCACAAATACTATCTCAAAAAACTATTGGTTATAGAAAACTCAAAAAAGAGGAACAGTCTTCTTAAATCATATGATGGTGATCATGAGAAATTATCCGTTCTTCACAATACAGTAAGAACTCACTTTAATGTCTACTGAAAAAACTCATTAAGAAAAATAAATGAAACGAAAATAAGTAAGAATATCAATATTTAAATCAAACAGGTCAAAGAATCAAGTCACGACGAGCAAATGCACCATCCATTGCAGGTACAATGGACAATAATGTATTTATCATTGACGAACCACTGTAAATTCTCAGTTAAAAGAGAAGCCATCCAAACCACAACACTTAATAAGTCAGGCAAAATCAGTCAACAATCAAGCTCCATCATCTACTATTTGCTTTCATCGAGATGCTGTAGAATGGATGTGAATCGCAGAAGTCCGTTGAAGTATTCAGTAATGATCAGGCAGCCGAAAGTTCTTCGTCGCCTGCGGATGCCATAAAACTCCATTAACGTTGACAACTTAGTGAGAGAGAGAAAAAGAGCTGTGATAATCAAATTATTTTAAATTTAAATATGCTCTCCTACTGTCTGGTGCACCTTTCTATGGGAAACAATCTGGTGAACTGAACACAATGGAGATGTCCGTTATTTATAATGTGAAACAATTGAGATTTGAAAGTAGATAAACATTGACTCGACATGACAAGGACGTTTCGTATTGTATAATGCTTTCATTGTGTACAGTATAATATGGCTGGTTTATTTGTTTATTATTCTAAAAATCCCCAGCCTTTACAAAAAAGTGAATTTCGATCATATAAAAAATAAAAATAAATTAAAACAGCAACAAAATTAAACAACATCATAGCTTGAATATATAATCAAAACGGAATAACTATAATGGACAAAACAAAATAAATATATGTCAAAAGTATTATACGAGTATTATAAACTTTTATGTGCTGACTGTGATAATTTCTATATAGGAAAGACAGGAAGATCTTTTGAAAAGAGATTTCGTGAACACAAATCCGCCTTAACAAATCCTCTAATTTATTCTGAAATGGCTAATCATTGTCACCGTGAGAATCATACTTTGTCTATCGATGATGCCAAATTCTTACATATTAGTGGCAACGGAAATAAATTGGACAGATTAGAGGCCCTAGAAATTTCTAAGTCAGTATACCGATCGGAACATCTGTTGAATAGTTATTTCCCCAAAATCTCCCCGCTCTTGGCCGAAATTATCCCTAGCCTTCCTCACCCCCCAGCCTCCAACCGTTGAAGCGTCTATATCGGTACCAGTTCGAACAGCATTTAGTCTTGTTTGCGCTCCCCTGAAGATGAGGTGAAAGCCTTGAAACTGGTAGGGTTATTCCGTCATAAAAAAAATAAAAAAAAGTGGAATAAACAGTGTTTGATAAAAATAAATTACAATAACTTAAAATTATTTTTAATTCATTAACATTAATTTGACATTAAAATAAATAAAATAAATAAGAATTAATGTGGCATAAAAATTTTCTAATGTACTCGTATGTGGACTGTTGCATGCAAATGACATGGTTGTATCAGTAGATAATTAAAATAAGGTGCACCACGTGATTGGCCAATTTTATGCAAAATTGGCATAAAAACAAATGTTCCAAAACCTAATGGCATGGCAACTGAAAAGGATGAATGGAAATTATATGTGATATTTTAGTAACCAATGAAAGATTAGAACTATGTAGTTGAAGAATTCTGTTACTTGGTAAATATGTTTCAGACGACGGGAAAGTAAAACAAGACATTGAACGACGAGTTACAGTAGGAATCAATGCCAACGGGGCAGTAAAATACGTATATTCAAACTAAGCAATGTCGTTATCTGCTTAAATAATTCACAGAATCGTTTTAGTGCAAATGCCTGTAATTAGTAATTTCTACTATCAAAACAGAAAGTACGAGTGGTACAAAGCTCCTAAATGAATATAAACTGAGTCAATTTTTTTAAGTCTACCAATCGTGAGGTACATGGCCACGCGGTAAAGCACTGAACTTCCATACAGAAGGTCGTAAGTTTGAGCCCGCACTGTGTTACTCCCCTCGTACGACACAGGCATTTTTTCCGCCTAGTATTCGGGATTATAAGGATATCTATGACTTCGGTCATATCTATTTTTATGACAATAAAAAAATAGACTTTCAGCAATGCGTCGAAAATTGTTAAAAACATCAAATGTATTATTGTATTAAATTACAATTTTCATGCTTTTATGGAGGTGTCGTGTCTATTATCCGAACAAAGGACTTGCTGTGCTATTATAATTTTATTAGCAAAATTTAAAATATTTCGTAAATAATACGACTTGAGAAACATTCTATGTTCCTCACAAGATGAATAAGGAACGAACTTCATAGCCAATAGAGTAAATGCTGTCCTTTCCGGTAGCTCCTTCGTCCTTGAGTGAAACATCTTCGTAATCTCCTGGGACAGAAGGGGATTAAATATTGATTTTATCTGATTGAAATCTAGAAGGTTATGGACATAGTCACGTTAAGAGATGCCGAGAACTAAGCGAAATGGACACAAGTAATTAGAGCTGAACTGAAACTAATAGTAAATAATCGTCAATCATCACACATACGACTATTATGGCAAGAGTGAGCCAAAAATATATTAATAGATTTTGAAGTTTTCGCGGTTGTTTGAATCAGTTTTTTAAACGTTTTTGAAGCGTTGCATCGCGTGATTTGGCTTACGATGTTGACGTTCTGAAAACGTTACAGTTTTCACCTTCAGGGCTTGTGTGTTAACGATTTCGTCATGGCGGAGTTGATTATAAGGATAGTTTTATAGCTTTCTTCAATTTTTGTAAAAAAATAACCGGTGACTATAAAGCAGTATAAAAAAGTATTTTTTTTATCTTCTCATTCATCATCTCTGTTTGTGGTATATGATCTTCTGTTGATGCCACTGCTATCCTTTTCGCACTCTGATGTAGCGTCAGCAGAGGGGAGGCTTCCCCGGGGACAGGGGCTCTTTCGTCATAGTATGGCTGTACCTAATTTTCTTACGAGTGGTACGATCACGCTGTAACCTAATTCTTTTCCACAGACAGCGTGGGTGGAGGAGATACAAATGTTTCTTTAAGAAAACTCCGAAAGATTTTATACAACTGGAACAAAATTAGGGGTTTTGGCCTCTAACTGAAGGCAGTGGAATTTAAAAACCGCCTAGAAGTTTTTATCAATCAGATATATCATCCTATATTATTATTATGCCTTAATAATCTTGACATCTGTTCAGGATACATTGTAACCAGTACTGAGAGTAAAAGGGAATAGTGAACATATTTTTCATAAGTGGCATCTCGGATTTAAGCACATTTGCATGCATTATTTAATCTATCTGAATGTTTTAATACTCGTATATATAATATAACATACATATATAGGTTTTTAGACTTGTCTTTAGCGACAGATGCTTAAAGCAGTCTAGACTAATCTTGGTGACATCCGTGGCGTCAGTAAGACGCTTGACTTTCATCTAGTGAATTTCGGGTTCGATTCCCGATGATAACCGAAAAAAATAAAAAAAGGTTCCATGCTCGGTAAAAAAAAATATAGTGCGAAGTATGACATTCTCGCATGCAAGACACACATACCATTATGTCAGAGTTGTTGTTTCTTTACGTGTGGTTATATTGCCAACACACGCGACTATGAACCGATAATTTTGTGATTACTCCAGTATTTCTCAACTCGAAGGCCGAGGACAATGTTGACTTCCATCTACTTCCTTCAATATGTAATTAATTACCATCACGCCGTTTTTCTGTTGGGGTAGACAGTGGAGAGAGCACCAGACATTCCTATCGCGACATTACATAGTTTGTTTCTTCTATATGTATCCTATACGAGTCCCTCACTCCTACGGTTTCTCTGACTTTCTACATTCCCTTCTTTTAAAATATCATACATTTAATCCAACAATACTTCCTTTGGTCTAGCTTTACCACGCCTAACGCCATTTACATTTGTATATTTGTTTTGTTTGTCTTTCTTCATTCACTCGTTATACATGCCTAAACCGTCTTAGAGTACTCTTCTTTATCTTAATTAATACATCAGCTTTAAGTTCACATTCATCCCTGATTACGTCATTTCATATTCAGCCATACATGGTCACCCCGTGAATTATTTTCTTCAATATGTTCGCATCGCTAATTCAGATATGTTGAAGATTACCATACGAATGATTGAATGATTGATTCTTTGTTATATGCTCAGCAAGCATTTATGTTAACCATCGTTTCAAGGATATTTTATGATTTTATAGTGTGAATAGATAAATTATTATTATTTAATAATTTGTCACGTTTGTTTTATCGGATTTACCAAAGTACACAAACCATTTATAGCAATAAATCTCCGCGTGATATGAATACAAATGTTTCATTGATGTAATAAAACAGTGGCATCACGTCTCATCTTTGAAGTTGTGTGTATTTTAAAAACATTATCATTTCCCTACATTTTGGCGCCAAAACGTCCGGGCGACAGTAGTCGGTGGCGCCTGAATATCCTGCATGTTTCAAAAAATGCGTATCATCATTAAATAGTTACAAAATAAAAAAGTCACAAATTGGTTTATTTATTAAGTTCATTATATAACGATTTGGCGAGCTTATTGCTAGGCGACAATCTCTTCCAATCAACCAGACAAAAGTTAATATAGAAGTAGCACAATAGCGAAAATTTATTTAAAAAAATTTACTCCACAAAATTTATGAACAATAACATACTCGTAAATAAAAGTGAGATATCATTAATAAAAAAAATGAATGGATGTTAGTGCGGAAAGGAAAATCTAGAATGAAACACGTTACATTACTAACTTGAAATTAAGACTCTTCCAGTCACTCTATAAAACATGCTGATGACGGAGCGAGTCTAAGATTAGTTAGTAACTGGTTACAGAGTCTCACTTGGTTTAATAGTCAAACACCAAGGTGTTACGTCAAGAATTGAAGGTCGAAAGCTCTTAATCACTATCTTCTTCTTGTCGTACCCTATCAGGTCCCCCCGATGTTGGCAATCATTCTGTCCTCCAGACGCCCCATCCCCGTCCAGTCTCTTATATTGCGCAGCCAAGATGTTTACTTTCTACCAGGACCACGCTGCCCCTCGATCTTGCCCATCAGTATCAACTGGAGGATTTCGTACTTCTCTACACGTAAAATGTGACCCAGATAGGATATCTTGCGGACCTTAATATCTGTCAGCAGCTGTCTACGGCAATTAACTCTCCACAAGACCTCCAAATTGGTAATCATATCAGTCCACGATATACGAAGCATTCTTCTGTGCAACCACATTTCGAACGCTTCCAACCGATTCACAGTATGAACCTTCAGCGTCCATGTTTTCGAGCCATACAACAGAACAGACCAAACATAGCACTTCAATATTATCTGCCTTAGTTTCAGATTCAATTTATCATTGCAGAATATTGATTTGATTTTGTTGAATGAACTACGGGCTGCTTCAATCCTGCACTTTACCTCCATATCTGGGTCGACAGATGTAGTAATCATACTGCCAAGGTATTACTATAAAATACTGAAATAATGTCTATATGGCAATCTAAAATTATTATTGATGGCAAAATTGAAGATTGACACGGAATCGGTATAAGGTGCCTGTCTTGGTTACACAACATTCGCGAATGGACAGGTATCTAGACAGTTGAGGAGCTGTTCCGTGCTGTCAAAGACAGATATATTTTCTCCAGAGTGATTGCCAGAGTTAGGAGGACCAATCACATGACATGGAGAAGGAAAATAATTAAGTAAACAGCTAATACAATTATAAACTCAATAGATATGGACTAAAATTGCTAAAAAATTAAATACACACACTCCCAGATTCACTTTAACAAAACAGGAATAAATTATAAGACATTTTTGGCTGAGAATTGTCATATCACGCGAGCCGGAGAGCTAGTTATGTACTATATACTCGTATATGTGAATTTCGTTGGTATAAATCAGCTGTATCAGAACAGGCCTCGAGCCAGGTGAGATGGCTGCTATATCAAATTAAAATAAACGAAAAATAGTTACAGCGATAAAAATGTAGTATGCAAATATAAATCCTGCTATTACACTTATATATTAAGGTAATTTGATCAAACCATACTTTCATTTGATTTCTTTTACACGCCTTCCACTCACATTTGCGTTGTATTTGCACTATTTTGTTGGTCTTTCTTCATTTAATATTTTAATTATCCAAATTGATCGTAATTTAAGAATGACACCAACTTACTATTGTCGACTTTTCCCTGCTACATACGAGTACATACAAATTTATCGGTAACATGATAATATAATACTCGTATATTCGTCAATTTACAAATTGTTATTTTAGACAACTGTCATAAATTACAAATCAAATTTTGGTCCTTCTCAGTTTTACGTTCTATAAAAGCATATCTTAACATACTTTATTCTATTGTCCAAACAATCTATCAAAAACACTTTTTCTCACAGCAATCAATGGATATGGAAGGAGTCATGACCACAGGAGTGGACCTGCCTCAGTCGGCCTAGGGTTCCTGATTACCATACAAATGGAGCGGGGTATCGGGGACCCGAGCAGTGATTCACGTTTCACTCGTGATTGACATCTCATACATGGTTGACAGGACGTGCCTATTGGTTTAGAGGTTATCTTATGTCAAGCGTATGGCCTTGGCAATATATAGAAGCCTTTACATACTTAAACACTCCATACTTTACACATTTTGCGGTATATGTACGAGTATATAGAAATCTTTCAACTAAAAACACCCCTACTTTCTAGTAAAACCTCTCGTGAAGAACTTTTTTGATGTGTTTTTTTCCAGTTACAAGCCAAAAATCGCACACGATTTGAATTTTTTTTTCTTAGTGTATTTATTCCGTTATCGATACTATCATCACTATCATCAACATCATGCTATGCCTCTATTCGGGTAGGAAGAGGGAACAGGTATCCACTTCATTCTGTTCTGGCACACATATTTCGCTTATATCATCGTCATACATCTCATCATGTAAACTTTCATCTTATTTATTTATTTACAGTCGATTTCAACCATTTTTTTTTACAAAATACAATTATAATCCAGAGTGCGGGGGAAAACAAAAATACAAGATGTCACGATAGATACATAAATATCAAAACACAACCATGATTCATAAAATATAATTTGCAGTCTAAAAGAAATACATAAGTACTACTAAACACGACAGGTCAAGGCTGAGAAGACCCAGGGACGCATGTCGTACAAAAAAAACATCCTAATATCTTTATGAACACATTTCAATAAACATGCTTATATGTATACCTCAATATTTATTTTTCTTGCTTGTTTACATATTGAAAAAAACATTTATATGAATAAAAATTTCTTCCAAATAACACAAATTAAAGCCTCAATCAAAAATAATGTTATAAAATGAAAAGATAAAATTCTTCATTTATAAGTTTTAAAGCCTTTACGATCTTCCCTCTTTCAGAATTCGTTTAATTTGTCCGAACAACGTTTTTTTAGGTTTTTCGAAACTTCAAGTATCTTCTATTCTAGTTGTTATATAATATATTCCAAGGCGACTTCAAAATAATAAATACTATATAGTTTTATGCAATCAGAAGCCTAGTAAAAGCGATGAAAATGCGTGAATTGAGAAAAATAAGTGGTATGTCCATGTATGATAGAATAAGAACTTTAACTATAAAGAACGAATGTGAGCTAAGAAGTGACTAAATACGTAGGGTGAAAAAGAGCACACTGAGATGGTTTAAACATTATTGTAAAGATGGATAACGAAAGACTTACAAACAAATTTACAATACAAACACCTAAATTTGTTAAGTGAATCTTTCATTTTTTTTTCTTATCAAGAAAAGTAAAGATGGACCAAGGACATGAAATTTTCACTAGAAGTTACTGTATGGGTCTTTGATGCTATTTCTCTTTGTATACTCCAAAAAGAAAATAGCGTGAGAGTATGTGTGAAAGAATTATGAAACCAATCAATGAAATTAAAGTCGTAAAAATGAATTCCCTCTGAACACTCTTGACATCTGGTTATCAACCCGTAAAAGATTTTTAATAATTCAATTGGTTTTAATGTAGAATTTCATTTTGACTTTATGACACAGTTAAAAAATTACCTTTAATGTTTTCTTTTCCGTATACGAGTATATGATTGATTATTTTGTAACTTTTAACTAAGCATTAATCGATAATTTTTATTTTGTTATTCTTATGTAACTCGTGTAACAGTTTCCTGTTTGCCGCGTGGCCGTAAACCAGCTGGATGGTGTCATGCACGAAGGAATCGTAATAATATTTTTTTTTAAGAATTTCTCAAAAAAAAAAAAAAATGATTTTGGACACATATGGTTTGGACACATATAGCTACTCGAATTTTAAGAAAAAGCATCAGATTTTGAAAAAAAAAAGGAAAAGTAATAATAATAATAATAAAACGACAATTTATATAGCGTCATTTAGAGAGCAGACTCTCTTCATGGACACTCTTATTCAGATTTTGATAAGTTACTTATCTTCATCTGCAGAGAAGAGACGTTAAGAAAAACATTTTGGCTAGAAAATCGCAGAAAACTTAACAAAGGAAGAGACGAACTATAAAGAACCCTTGGTAGATTTTCCAATATACGATAATAACATATTCGGCTTTAGGTGCACTATAGTGTTCATATATAATCATAAATGTTGACTTCCCATAATGGGGTGTCTTCAAGTGGTTTCTAAAGCTGCACACGCCACTCATATATCTAACACAGCCAGCCCATTCTCAGATCATTCTATGTGGTTTGATGAAAAAAACAGCTAACGTTTTTTATGAGAGTTAAACAACAGCTAACACTAAATATAGTGTCACTTGACATTTCAAAATAAATAAAAAATAATTAAAGTAAATCTAATGAGTCTAGAAAAAAGAGAATTTACTTTATGGTTTGTACGACAATGTACGAGGGTTGATAAAAAAATACGAGAATTTATTAATGATTGTTAATTAAGCCCATTTTTTTTCACATTGGCGATTCTGTCTGTGATGAACATTTCAATTTTCCTCCATATTCGTTGGGCATTTTGTGTTAACAGGCAAGTATTTACAACACATTTTGGCAAGTTTGCGACTTTTTCATTTTAAAAATGTTTTTTTTTTGAGGTTCTATGCCGCTTGCGCGAGCTAATCCGAAGAAAACGAACATAATTGTGGGCAAACAACTCCTGAATTTTGTACCACGATAATGCACTGAGTCATACTTCACTGCTGATTCGTGAATATTTGCCCAAAACCAAAACTGTCGTGGTGCCGCAGCCACCGAATTCACCAGATATAGCCCCCTGCGACGTATGCTATTCCCGAAGATGCAGAGGACATTGAAAGGAGAAAGTTTTGCGACCTTAGACGAGATAAAAGCAAAATCACTGGGTGTGCTTAAAGGCTATACCTAAAAGTGCATTTCACAAATGTTTTACGGATTAGAAAAAGCGTTGGCAACCGTGCATTTTATCCTATGGGGACTACTTAAAAGGGGACAATATTAATAATTGAAAAAATATTTTTTGATAAAAAATTTTATTCTCGTGTTTTTTATCAAACCTGTGCATGTCATAACTCTTAATTAACTCAACATTTTGTAAAGTAACGTATCAGTATGAGACGAAATAATAAATGCTGTCAAAATTGACTCAAGAAAAATAATTGAGTTTTATGATATTGGCTGGAATATGTAAATAACTTGCTATTGATTACAATTAAGACTTGTACAGAGCTACCAAAGTAATAAATATTATATAAAATCGATTCTAAGCTACAATTGTAAATTACGAGTGCAATAAAAACTTTGAATTAAAAATTATTGAAAACACTACTAATAAATATTGAAAATCCAGTTTTACATATTTATTGACGTACATCAGATAAAGGATAACTAGTTGTTAGAGATGGATCGTATAAATATAAAAATATATATAATAAAAATTAAGAAATGATTGCTGAAAAGGGGGGTTTTTGTGTATTTGCAAGGTATGGGTGAATAATTAAATATTAGAATAAATTTTGTTGTCTGGGGAGCATGTTTGCGGGATATGGTAAGAATGAGAAAGACGAAAAGATGTTTTGCTGCAGGTAACAAAGATAATGCCATTCTTACTACTGTTATGGAAAGAAATTAACAGTAATATCTTCAAAAAATGTTGTGCACAGTGTTATACTAGTGCCAACCTTTGAAGCAAAGCCTGGGCATTGAAACCGAGTGAAGCGATTAGAATTAATGCGGTGGAAATGAGTGAGTTGTGAAAAATATTTGACAACACCATGTTTGATACAGTACGATATGATCGGATAAAGAATAACTGTTTGTTAGAGATGAACGTTATAAATAGAACTAAGAAAGGAATGTTGAGATGGTTTCGACTCACATTGAGAGAATGAGTTAAAAAAGACTTATAAAACAAATAATTTTGTTCGGAATTAATGAAGAAGGTAGACCAAGGAAAAAGCAGATGGAGATAGCTGGAGAAGCTAAGAAGTATGAGAAATATGTGTGACGAATATATGACGAGATGAATGGATAAAAACGAGGCAACATTCATGAACATGTACATAAATACATGGGATCTATTATCTCTGCCTACATCATAAAGGACATGACATGATGGTATGTATGTGTATATTGGCATCCAATAAAAACCGAAGGGATAAAAGCAGAGACTCGAATGGGTAGGTCATGTTCCTATAATAAATGATAAAAGATCCACTAAGGCTGTCATTAATGTCATGTCAACCGGAACGGCTCCGCCTTAGATAAACGAGAAGAGCAACACAAGACAGATCAACCTGGAAGACTTCAGTTAATTCGGTTTTAGATCTAGATGGTTTATAACGCCAACGGAGATTTTTAGATTTTTTTTTCTTCAACTTTCCTATCTCTACACTCAATTTTTTTAAAAATATTTTTAACCATTATATGAGAATGCGTTCTATTCCCGACTTATTGTGGATTGACTTGGAGAAGAGCTTGATCTATAAACGGTACTTTATAAATTGTTCTTTTATTTATCATTATATTTTTTTTAAATCCCCTGATTAGCTAAAGAAGAAAAAAACTTTAAAAAATTGGATACCGGTACTAAAAGGTGCAGTCAAATTTTACATAGGGATACTCATGATGCTAAAGGGTCTTTCAAATTGAGCGGTTTTTTTAATTCTTAGATAAAACACAGATGGCGTCGCGAACTTGTGACATTTGAGAAGTGTAAAGTATGATATTTATAAAAATGGAGTCGTATACAATACAACAACGCGTTTAAATTATCGAATTATTTTATGTATTGTAATCTCCGGAAACGGTGATTTTAATTAGCCACCAAGATCATGTGATCTGACACCGTTGGACTATTTTCTCTGGGGTTACGTGAAAAGCGAGGTCTATAAGAATGACCCCCAATCAATTCCTGAGCTAAATGACGAAATTATTCGCGTTATTGGTGAGCTAGAACCGCAATTATGTCAAAATGTCATCGAACATTTTGACAAAAGAGTGGACATCTGTGGAGCTGCAAGAGGTGAACATTTGGCGGATATTGATTTACGTGTTTAAATATCATACATTATACTTGAATGACCAATAAAAAGTTTTTTGAAATCAAAGCAATTTGTGTCTTTTATTCAGGAATTAAAAAAGCGCTCACTTTGAAAGACCCTTTACATACCGTGTGATGTGTGAGGATTTTGATTCCGCATGATGTTTCCAGTTGTAATTGAGTGTCACTGTTTGTCAGGTTGATGAGAGCGTGACACGGGGTTTTGTTTTTGTGTAATCAAAAATCGGAAAGAAGTATCGTTTTATTTTTTCATGCAAAATATCCTCAGTAAGATACAGGCAAAAGCCAAGTTTACTGGGGATACGACAAATGAAAGGCGACAAACCCAGATCCATTAAAATAATGTATGTCTAAATTAAATTATCTGTTGTTTTCTCGCAAATTATGTATATTTCTTGTCATGTGTAATAATAAATAAATAAATAAAAAAATACCATACAATTTATATTTTAGGCAGCTTAAATTTCATAGAAAAATGGCATACGATTTTATGATCGTGTAGAAAATCATTTTTACAAAGTAAGCTTAATTGTTTAATTTCCTTCCAGAACATTTTTTCACTGGTTATAAATTCAATTGCTAAATAAAATATTCACTTTGATAGAATAGTTAACATCTTGTTAAATAAATATAGGTGGAAAGAGGGAAGTTTAAACTCAGTAGATAATCGTGAATAAAAACATCAGCCCTGCACTAACTCCACCCTTTTCTTTATAGAAAACTCAATAAACTGAAAGGTTTAAAGATAAGGGTTTCTGCAAGAGGGTGATGAATTATGTGAGCGTGGGGTGCTGCAAGAAGACAACCATCTTATGTTCTACCCGAATCTGGAGACAAACTACCAACAAACGCGTTATTGCTCTTTCACAGCAAACTTACGTTTTGTTTTCGTATCAAGAATATATGTTTATTTGCTAATTAAGTTCTAGGATTTCTAATAAGAGTTTCTAGGGCATTTATTGGTGTTACTATTGTGAGATATCTTTTTAATGGTTTGAATCGCAGTCGATTGGAGTGCGATTCAATCATATGTTGTGGGATGAAGTGTATTTTCTGCAGTTTATTTCGAGATATATGTGCGATTTCGGAATGAATTTATATATGTACACATTATGTTGCTGTCAATGAACTATATTTATTTGTTTGATAACATCTGAGGTGGTATTTGTCGATTTTTTTTTCTGCCATCTATGTCATTTATTTTCTGTTATTTTTCTTCTTAATCTACATGTGCAAGGGTGTGAGCTGAAAAACATCTGGTGTCTTCGTGGCTTGGCTCGCCCTATATTGGTGCGATGTATCATGGCCGGGGGATGTTACGAGATGAAACCAGACATTTTGATAGCTTCTCTCTTAAATGTATTTTCTGCTATTTATGTGTTTTTGGAATGTATTTAAATATTTTATGTACATACTATGTTGCTATCAATAAACCTTTATTAATTTATTTATTATTTATATGAAACCCATAAGGAATTTTCCATTACACCCTGATAGTTGAGCGAGTACAAAAGAGACTTCTGCGACACCTTTATTACAGGGAATAGGGATTTTACCCTTAGCTCTAGCCTATATTTTTAATGGGTATACATGGTTACAACACCTTAAACTGGAGAAAATCCATGCTGTTGTTAGTACATATACACATTACTAATAGAAAAATAACAAGAAAAACCCTTTGTTGATTCACAAATTTTCGTATAATGCACCTAAACTTATCAAGGCCTGTTTAAATAATCATTCACAACTTCCAAGATCTGCTAAATTGATATTGAGGAATAAAACGTGGTCGTGGAAAATGAATGAAATGAGCCAAGTAAATGCGTGAAGTTAGAAAAATATGCAGTGTGTCAATATACGGATATGAGCTAACTGACTAGTTAAGTAGGGTAAAAAGAGCACCTTGAGGAGGTTTGGATATATTGAACGGACAGGTAACGAAAATATGTAGTGTGTCAATATACGGATATGAGCTAACTGACTAGTTAAGTAGGGTAAAAAGAGCACCTTGAGGAGGTTTGGATATATTGAACGGACAGGTAACGAAAATATGTAGTGTGTCAATATACGGATATGAGCTAACTGACTAGTCAAGTAGGGTAAAAAGAGCACCTTGAGGAGGTTTGGATATATTGAACGGACAGGTAACGAAAATATGTAGTGTGTCAATATACGGATATGAGCTAACTGACTAGTTAAGTAGGGTAAAAAGAGCACCTTGAGGAGGTTTGGATATATTGAACGGACAGGTAACGAAAATATGTAGTGTGTCAATATACGGATATGAGCTAACTGACTAGTTAAGTAGGGTAAAAAGAGCACCTTGAGGAGGTTTGGATATATTGAACGGACAGGTAACGAAAATATGTAGTGTGTCAATATACGGATATGAGCTAACTGACTAGTTAAGTAGGGTAAAAAGAGCACCTTGAGGAGGTTTGGATATATTGAACGGACAGGTAACGAAAATATGTAGTGTGTCAATATACGGATATGAGCTAACTGACTAGTTAAGTAGGGTAAAAAGAGCACCTTGAGGAGGTTTGGATATATTGAACGGACAGGTAACGAAAAACTTTTTAATAATTATTGAGAGTCGTGCTAAAAGATGACCAGAAAAATATAGTTGGAAGAAAATAATGAAATTTTGAAAGAATGAAAGGTAAAAAGTAAGAGATACAGGAGGATCTATATGGATGTGGAGAAGAGGAAGGAAATTTGGCACTAATGTAACCAATTGATCACAGATCATGCATAACGAAATTGTTCTGTATTTAGATAAAATTGTATTTTTTTTGCATTATTGTATACTTTTATTCAATGTTTCACATTTCCAGTATAATAATGTAAATTGTAAATGTTGTATTGTGGATAGCAAAAATTAAATCAATAAATTAAAAACTCTTGTTTTTATTACATTTCATTCACTGGTTTAGAATAAATTCACGTGATTATTTTCAAAGACACATTAACAGTAAATAAGTATTACATATACCATTTAGACAACACATAGATTATGTGGTTTAGTAATTTAATTACATCAAGTTCTTTGGAACACGAAACTTATTGTTTCATTAAATATACAAGCTCGTTTTCCACTCTAAATTAGGCTAAAAGATTAGACTAACTTTAAAGCACGTATAGGAATGAAGCCCAGTGGCACCGCGTCAAAGTTAGAATAACAAAAATTCACGTGATTATTTTCAAAGACACATTAACAGTAAATAAGTATTACATAGACCATTTAGACAACACATATATTATGTGGTTTAGTAATTTAATTACATCAAGTTCTTTGTAATACGAAACTTATTATTTCATAAAATATACAAACTCGTATTCCATTCTAAATTAGACAAAAATATTAGACTAACTTTAAAACACGTATGGGAATGAAGCCCAGTGGCGCCGCGTCAAAGTTAGAATAAAAAAAATTGTTGTGGCAAAGGATTTTCAGGTTAATTTAAAAAAAAATAGGCATACTTATGCAGTAGAAATCCTTTAATTATTTCATTGCACAAAGACATCTGGCGGAAAGTGCTCGGTAAAGCCTTCTAAAATTAAAATTTGCCCTCATTAATTCAGGATTGTTAATCAAAAGTTTCCGATGAGAAATAAGTATTTTTGAGTATTTCGAGATTGTTAAAAAAAACGTTATGTGTTTTATAAGGATATTCTGCCATACTTGAAAGCCGATGAAAGCTTTAAATATGCAGTATTTGACGGAACACTTAGACCTTCTGACGTTGATGATCATCAGAGCAAAAGACTATTAAGAAAACATAAAGTTCTTTATAATTTAATAAAAAAAAGTTTTCTTCTTCATAAATCACCGATTTCTTCATCAAAAGTTCTTGTGAACCTTTATACTCTTAAAATGAGTTACAAATTTAACCGGTACTGCACTGTGTAAATGACACCCAAGGGGATATATTCATAACCAAAATTTCTGTGAAACTCACGGACATGCATACATGCCATTACATCGTTTCTCTGTCAGGGTAGGTTGAGAGAACAGAGTTCCCCTTTCCCATCTTACATACATATTTAGTATCTTCTACATTCATACAACTCTTTCGATCTTTCTAACTTTTTACATTTCGTTATTTCAAAATAGTAATACTCGTAACTTCATCCAACCATTTTTCTTGGTCTTTCTATACCACACCTTCTACTCCCATTTGCAATGTATATTTGTTTTATTAGTATTTCTTCTTTTATACGTTCTACATGTCCAAACTATCTCAGAATGCTCTACATCATCTTACTTAACAGTTTAAATTTCATATTCCCCTCTAATCACTTAACTCCGTATGCTGTCATACGTTGGTGGTTGTCCATCTTTGTGGGATTTATGGACGTATGCTCACGTATATGCCCATGGATTTCGTGGAGATTGATAGTCATTTGAATATTTTTTTTCGACCATGTAACTTGCTTTATTTACTTTTGTCTGGTTGGTCGGAAGAGATTGCCGCCTGGTAATAACCCCGCAAAATTGTATTTTAATTAAGCGTTAAATACATTGCCGGCCCGTGTATTCTTCTAAGTGCATGCATTTCAACAGCATTTGTTCCAGATTTTTTCCACCTCCGCGTTTCACTCTCTTTATATCAAAGTTGGTACTAGAATACTAATGTGGACTATCATTTTAGTGGTTCAGATCATGGACAGTTATACTATCAACATTATGTTACTGTCAGTCTAGCCATATTTTTAGTTCACTACTTTATGATTAAAAAAAATAGAAATAAACAATTGAGGGTACCCATTTTTTAAAGTGCTTTATTGTAAAGTATACATACGAGTATGTAGATGGTGAGTCAACTAACATACGACAATATCTTCCAAACAACCAGATAAGTGCTAGTTGGTAAATGAAAACAAAGATTTGTGCAAATTGGTAAATGAAAAGTTTCAACGCTATTTTCATAAAGAAAAAGAAAAAAAACACAGATAGCATTAAAAACAAGTGAAAAAAAAACATTAAAAAAATATTTGCAAATGTCACCAAATATTAGAAAAGGTTGAAAACAACAAGAAAATATAAGTTTTGGAAAAACACCTTCCGTCGTTGAAGATATATATATATATATATAATATTTTTAAGCGCCAGTTTAAAGAAAGCTAACGAAGGTGAGAGTCTTACGGCAGTCGGTAACTGGTTCCAGAGTCTGACTTCATAGACAGTAAAGGACGACGAAGTTTGATTATCTCATGAATATTGATTTCATAATGACGAGAGGATTCTTAACTGCTCGTACAAGACCCAGCAAAGTTTCGACATTCATTTTGAAGTAAATATCTCTGCAAAGAAAATATAATGATTTACTCGTATGATGTCAAATCCAGTCAAAACTGTTGCCCACGTGACTCAAGGCTATACAGCTTGGTTTTCGTATAATTTAAATAATCAATCTCAGGTTCGATTTCTAGCAAGTCACTTTTAGAAAGGTATAACTTTCAAGCATTTCATCTTCTAGATTTGTTGTTATACTTATTTATTTACGCCATATCCATCCAACGGGCATAACCAGCATATTGGTTATCATCACTTTATTCACGGTTGTTCTAAAGAAAGACGTTGATATACCGAACCAGTCTCTCAGATTTTCAACCATAAATCATATTATCAGGGCCCTGTTTTCCTGCTGATTTCCCATAAAGGACAAGGTTTAAGATGTAGTACTTTTCTGGATGTGGTATTGGTGCTTAGTACATCATCATCAGGTTTACAAACCATGATAGATATTGGCAGCCTGTAGGATTTCTCTCAATAGTATCCCCTCCTCAAATTGGTTATATGCAGTGTGCGAAAAATCTATCACACCATCCTCCCATGTTAGATTGGTTTCGCACCTTTTTCCTTTCAAGATAAATATTTTGCATGTGGTATAAATACCCAAGCTAAAGCAGTCCAACAATTTTTATAACTTTTGCTACGCTAACTTTGCCATACAGTGTGAAAAGTCTTTAACTATACCTCTGTCTCTAAGCGGCATTCTAATAAATAGGGGTACAAGTGCATAAAAAGTAGCGTTTCACTGACTGAACCTCATTGTTTTGAAAGTCTATTATTTATTTTTATATTTTTCAATTTGTTGAAAATTTTTAAATTGGGAAGCGTATACTTTGTTACACAGTTTTTTTTTTCAAATACTAGTCGAGGTGTTTTAAATGTATTACTCGTATGTTTGTAACTTAAAAAAATCATTTCTTACTAAATACATTAAGTTCCCTCAACATTGAAATCGGTGTGAACATAGGGAAAAAAATAAAATGTCAAGTTAAAAAAGGTACCTTTTCTTCATTCAACCCAGAAGCTCGGGGTTGGGCTCTTGCAAAAGATTGAGTTTTTTAACCCCAGCATTTTAGTAGAATCGTCTTCACGCTAGGGTGGGCTGATCGCGATATAAGTAACCCTACTCTTTTAAGTGGGAAAGTCTTAATTAGACCTTTATTGTCGCCGGGCCTGTGGGGTAGGTACTTTGTAATTTACTACCCTTCTCCGTTTTTTTTTATCTCTCCCGGTTTCCCCGTTTCTACGGTGTTAATTTGTTAAGTGGGTTATTCAAAAAACCAGAAACACAGATATTCAGATAAGATAAGAATTTCATCAATCCGATTGGACATTTTGTTTTATTAAAATTTTCACTTATTGATTTAGTTTTCGTTGATAACAAATTCAAAACTTACCTTGTACACAGAATTTTGGAAATGTAAGTAAATGCTTTCGTTGTTTGAAACTTGAAAATGTTTTTGATGTATGACGACAAAAGCTTTATAGCTTGGAAAAGTTAACAAATTGTTTTCCTTAGAAATACTATATACGAGTATATACACATGTTTTATTCATCAAAACTTCTTTTCGCGTTTTCTTATACTTCTTATACAAGATAAAGTTATTTAGTTGGATTAAAGCGTCATCGAGGTAAGTTAACTCACAATTTATTTAGACACTTTCTTTTAAAATACACATATGGTTAATTTATTGCAATATCTTCTAGCCCACCAAAGACGATATACGCAAGTAAATACTTATTATTATGTGAAAGGTAACAATATTATAAAAAAAGTATACTTGTTATACGGCAATTTTTTCCAATAAACCACACAAAAATTACGCAGATGAGTAGCAATTGCTGAGTTAAAGGTTTTATGTATGTTATTTTTAAAAAAATTGGACGTTCTTAAATCATTAAAGAACAATGAAAAAAAAAACAACAAAACAAAATATTTGCAAATATAACCATAGACTGGTACAGAAGAAAGATGATGGAAAAGGTCAAGAACATGGAGTCTGTGAAAAAACGATGGTAGGCAGTCCATCATGATTGAATCCGATTATCAGCCATATTATAAATGGAAGACGTGTGTGCGTAGTGTGTTTGTAGTGTGCAAGCTGTTGTACTTCAGCAAATATAAAGTCTTAGAGACAAAACACAAAGTTCTATGACGATGGGCAAGTTTAATATGTTGCAACTTTTGGTTAAGCAGACTTTTATATGGAGCTTTGTTTCTGGTTTTTAATTTTTGTCGCTGTGGCACTTTAAGAATGTTGTGATAGCAATATAAAAGTTACAAAAATTCAGATGCAAAACTATCTAAAAGTTAAACAAGTCCGTAAGTAAATCCGTCGTGAATTAAAGCTGGGATGCCCTTTTGGTAAGTGTGAATGATAGGGGCGAGAGTCGACAGACAGCCGGTAACTGATTTCAGATTCTTACACTATTGCTACCTGCAGCGGCGGTTGGTCTCGAGGTGCTTTGGTGCGCTGAGCATGACGTATGACGTGGTGGTATAAATTTATAGCATGAATTGAATGCCACATTGCCGTTGACGAGTATAATAAAATGCACAGTAAAAAATGCGAAAATTGTAATAGGCATATTCTTTAGCATATAGGATAAGATGTGATAGCATTTATTGTTGCAATAATATGAATGATAAACTGTATGATATGTACGTGACTTAAATATGGCAAAAGTATGAATGACAAACTGTAAATGACAATATGGCTAAAGTATTAATGATAAATGATAAACTGTAAAAATATGAATGATAAACTGTATGGCCATGGCTTGAATATGGCAAAATAATGATAACAGTGAATATATGTTCTTTCTGTCTATGATTTCTGCGTGATATTAAAGATTTTACATGATTATAAGACTTTTAGCGCGAATCACTTATTCTGTCCTGCATATGCCAATCACAATTTTCTATTACCATTCGTTTGAACTAATTTGTGAAGGCATTAAGAACACAATGTCCAGCAAATAGTGGTAAGGTTAAACTAGAAGATATAATTTTATCAAAGATTAACGAAATTCATACATAACATAAAATTTTAGCCATTCAACCTTTCCCACACCTTTATGATTTCTTCAAATAAAAAATATTTGGTTAGGACTTTGATATAAAAGTTTTTTCAATAAAAAAAGTTTTGTATTTTTGTTAAAATATTTGGGTTTTTTTTTTCAGACAATTTTTCGAAAAAAAAATACTGTAGATAAAAATGTTAAAATATTTTTGGTTTGACCCTTCCTCACCCGCGTTGTTTGAAAGTCGGGAAAAGTTTCCCCAAAGTCAAAATAAATTAAGAAAAAAGGAAAAATAAAAAAGATGTAAGAAACAAAAGGGGAACGTTTAAGAAATTGCGAATAAAGATAACTCGATAAAGTTTTTCGGGGTGCGAAATGTATTGTCGACTTTCAATATCCGAATTCGCCAAAAAAGGGAATGGTATTGTGAGCATTTTTTTAGTTAGTTTTTTTAATACTGTTAAACCAAAAGGGGGTGATGTGAGAAATTTTGAATACTTTGTTTTTTTTTTTTTACAAAATGAATCATTGAAATTCTTAATGAGGGAGATAATAGGGGTTTAAAAAGAAACAAAATGCATCTTAGAGAAGATTGCAAAGGAATAATAGATTAAAAAATACTTTTTAAGACAGGTTAATTGATTATTTCAATACGGTATTTATTTTGCTGTGTATCAATTGCTTTCTTATAACTAGTTTTAGTTAAATATAGTAATAAAAAAAAATTAAAAAAACGATGGGTATAAAGTTATAAAAATAATTACTTTTATCTGAATATGGTGTACTAACAGGTTGTAGCGAGATGCTTAACTTGATACGTCGTGATGATTTTGATATGTCTTGTATTTAAAATAAATACAAAACTCAGGAATGCGGATAAAAGTGAGAGTAAATAATCCATGAATGGTCGAGTGAATAATAATGTTTATTTGTCTACAAGTAGGTATTTTATAGTTGTGCGTGAATGCACCCGCGATATATACTTTGTCTCACTCCTGCGCGTGCAGTATAGCGGGTAGGATATTTATTTGCCGAAACGGCGAGACAAAGCGATGCGCTCTCCCTCTACCGTGGCATGCCGCGTAAATAATATTTGCGAGTACACATTGTTGACGTTTCTAGTATGTGACAATTGTAGATGTCCAGAGGTTGATTCATCGGTCGTTGACCCTGTATGTTTGACAATTTATTTAGGGACGTAGGTACGCTACAAGGTAATGATAAAAATTTATCGGTTAATCACGAAAACTTTGTTAAAACATTTCAGGATTAATTTTTGCTGGGAAAAATTAATCTTCAAATGCTTAAGATCCAAAATCTGTTATTTAAGTTCTTATAATTTGGTTTAAATTTAATTCGATATTGTTTCTTATGCTAAAAAATACAAGGAAAAAATAGTCATGCACAATATTATACATTATTTATACTTAAGGCGTTCACACTGGGGAGAAATTTAGATATAAATCGGTTTAACTAAAACACGGTTTTTTCATTTGAGATAACGTTATGGTTCTTGATGGGATGAACCACTTGAAATAAGTCGGGTCGTACAATTATGTTCAATGGATAAAACAGTGTTTAACTTTAATCAGTTAAAATACACCGAATTTTTTAATTTATTTAGATCATAAACGATACATAGTACGTTTTAAAAACATTTACCAACAAGAATGCCATGTTATATATTTAAATGTTGTAATAAAACACGAAAAAAAAATCATAATTTAAAGGTGTATAAAAGATATGTAATTATGAAAAATTAAAATGTACATAAAAAAATATTTTCACAAAAAATAGTTATTTATGTATATAAAACATAAAAAATAAATAAAATAATCTAAAGAATGAATTTTATTTACAATACATAAAACAAAAAAACGTTTATTAAGTATACATACAAGTACAGTCTAGGGGAGGAAACGCTTGAACACATTTTTTAAACTATTTATACCATTCCTTCTTAAGCAATGCGCGTTTTTTAAAACCATCCACAGTTCTTCATTGCATTTTTCATACATATCACCAGGTTTTTGGCACAAGTTGATAATTGCAAATTAAAAACCAATCAATTTTTTCGGTAATCATCGACAGATATACACGTCGGGTACTTATATTCAAACTGAAAATTCTATTTTCACCAACTGAATGTTGTTAATTTTTTTATAAAATAATCGTTATATTTTTTAAATCTCTTTTACTTTTAAAGTATAAATTTTACATTTAACTTCTTTTTACTTTTAAAGTATAAATTAAAGGTTTTTTTGTGTTGTTTTTGATATTATGAATATACGAAGCTGCGTTGTATGTAATACTTTTTTTATATTTTAAGGACGTTTTTAATTTTTTACTGATGTGGGCGTATTACTCGGCCATAACTAATAAAATTCATTACACGTGATCAATCGTATTTAAAAAAAATGTTTTAAATTGAAATTTTCTTTTTATAAAATAACACAACAATACAGGCACTAATAGATAACAATGTAACGTTTTGGCCGTGAGTACTTCAGTACTATGATATTACGAGTATATTAGCAAAAAAGTATACATACACATCGATACTAACACAACTCGTACTAAAATGTCCTTGGCATGCTTTAAGAAGCGACTGAAAAAACTCTTAATTTCTAGTCAGTAAAATAACGTGTTTCATTCCTGATTTTTCTTTTCCTTTCCTCTCCACCATCCCTTCCTTTCCTTTTGATTGATGATATCTCACTTTATATGAAAAAAAATGTTCGGGTGATTGTCCGTCTTTGTGGGGTTCGTGGGCATTTGCTCACGTATGTGTTTATGGATTTTGTGGGGATGGATAGTCATTTGAATGATTTATGCGACCATGTAACTTGCTTCATTTACTTTTGTCTGGTTGGTTGGAAGAGATTGCCACCTGGCAATAAGCCCACCAGATTGTATTGCAATAAAAGTGTTAAATAAATGAATAAATAAAATGTGAAATATTTGTGTTTTGTTTTTACACAATTAAACATTTGGTGGTTTTTGAATCTGAATAAGAAAATGCTAACTATTAAAAGTGGGGTCCATGTAAAGTAAACTGGAGAGCAAGAATATGAAATGATCACGAGCTAAGTGTTCGCTGGGGAGCAGTTTAATTTAAATTCGCCACCTCGATTTCCTCCTGATTTCCTGGCCATTCTTCCGGCAGCGTCCTCTTTTCAGTATTCAGGTGGTGTCGCTACATCCTATCGACAGGGGCATTGTCGATTGTTATCCTCTGGAGACACTTTTTATCGAGATTGTATGCTGAAACAAATAATCAGTCTTATCGAGATTATACACTTATACAAATAACACTACTCAGAAGTGAAATAATTTTTTTACACATTGTACTACATGTATATTTTTTGAAAACAGTATTTTTATGAAGATAACATAAAATAATGTCTGGAACGAGAACAGTACACTTATGAAGAGAATGCAAAGAAATGATATCTCGAATTAAAACAGTATTATTATGACGAGAATGCATAAAAATGATGTTTTGGAACTAGAACAATACTTTTAATCAAGATAATGCACGAAAATTATGTATCATACTAGAACAATACTTTTATGAAGAAAATGCAAATAAATTATAGCTCGAACTAGTACGATTATGAAGAGAATGCATGAAAATGATGTATGGAACTAGAATAGTACTTTTAATTAAGATAATGCACGAAAATGATGTGTCAAACAAGAACAGCACTTTTATGAATAAAATTGATTTCTGGAACTAGAACAGTAGTTTTATGAAGATAATGCATAAAAATGGTGTCTTGAACTAGAATAGTACATTTATGAAGATAATGCATAAAAATGATGTTTGAAACTAGAAAAATAATTTTATTAAGTGAATGCATAAAAATGATGCCTTGAACTAGAATAGTATTTTTTTATAAAAATAATGTTTAAAAATGATGTCTCAAACTAGAATAGTACTTTTATGAAGATGCTGTGTAAAAATGATGTTTCGAACTATGGCCGGTCGCAAGGTAATTGTAAAATAGTAAACTTAAAATTTATTAATTTATAATTAATTTTTTGTCATGTTTGACACATCAGATTTTGGGTACTCAATGTATCCATACGTTGGTGTTGAAAGGGGGAGTTTACTTGGCCCTGAAAAAAACCGTTCTCCTGAGCTTTTGATGAAATTCCCTTCATCATCTTCGGATGATTGTGGGGTTATGGCCTGGTCTGAATATATGTTGCCCGGCGGGCGTCCGTGATACAAAACAGATTCTGGATATTCAACGTATCCGTGGGATCTAGAATCTGTCTCCATCGTATTATATATGTACATATAAATTAAATTATGTAGCAGGTTATCTACATACTACATTATTTTGTTAATTATAACATAATAAAATAATGTAAAAAATATATTATTTAGTAAGTACACATAAATACCTTTGTTATTTTCATTAATATTTGTCTTTAGAAACACTTTATTGAATATGAACACTCGTATGAAGTATATTGAATTATTTTTATCGAATAACTTAAATATTATATATTGCAAAGCGTAAAACGTAAATGTAAAGAAAATAAAAAAAACAATTTTCTTAATAACACTTAATATTTTATTCTTCTTTAGTTTGTCAGAATGCTTCACCCATCAGCTGTTTCCCTCACCTAGCCTTATCATTGTGTTGGAGATCACCCTCTACTTCTTCGTCCCTTGACCCCACCAGCTACAATCAACATTTTGGGTTGTCAGACTCACGTATCGCAATACGTCCAAAGTAACTCAACATGTGCTTGAGGCATATTGTCGACAAGCGTGCAGCTATTTGGAGTTCTGACGATATTGATGCGTTTGTTCTATAAGTTATCCATGACACTTGTGGAGTCTCCTCTAGTACCACATTCTTAGAAGAAAAATGGAGAACAAAAGAGTCTGCACTAGTCTAACAACACTATCCTCATAAGTCTTTTTATCCAATTAAAGATTTTGTCACAATTTTTGTTTTTTAAATCCGTGGCTTACGGACCACATAAGAATATACGGCGGGAATGATGTCTGGAACTACTATAGCACAGTTCTACAGTAGAATAGTACATCCACATGCAGTTCGCAGGTTGTTGTTTGCTCAGGCCTGTTCTAAGCCAACCCAGACTGACCAGTGCTGTCCAAAAGATATTATTATTATTTATTATTTAACACTTTAATCGCAAAAACAATCTGACGGGCTTATTGCCAGACAGCAATCTCTTCCAACCAACCAGACAAAAGTAAATGAAGCAAGTTACGTGGTTGTATAAATCATTCAAATGACTATTCATCCCCACGAAATCCATAAACACATACGTGAGCATACCCACGAACCTCACAAAGACGGACAATCACCCGAACATTTTTTTTCATATAAAGTGAGATATCATCAATCAAAAGGAAAGGAAGGGATGGTGAAGAGGAAAGGAAAAGAAAAATCAGGAATGAAACACTTTACTTTACTGACTAGAAATTAAGAGTTTTTAACTCTTAATTACTGACTAGAAATTAAGAGTTTTCATGCCAAGGACGGAGCGAGCCTTATATTGGTTTGTAACTGATTCCAGAGTCTTACTGCATGGATAGTTAAGGACGACGTAAAAGAGGAGCGGTGAACTGGAAAGGCCAATAGACAATCTCTGTTTGAGCGTAGGGCTAATCCATGATTGGAAAGACGCTGAAAATTTTCGGTGAGATAAAGGGGGTGGCGGGATAGTTAAGGATGCTATACAATAGAGATAGTATGTGAATTGGGATACTGCCGTTTAATATCTCGCTACACCTATGAAGGATACAAAGAATGACTATTATTTAAAAAATGGCCTGAAAGGAAGAGTTTTATTCTCGGTAGTAGACAAATAAAAAAACTATGCTTGTTGACTCAGAAAAAAAAAATCTTATGTCCTCTGCATATGCGAGTTGATTGAATGAATATATTTGTAAAATCATTAGATAAGGAAGACTAAGGTTTCAATAATTTAAGAATGGTGTTTCCAAAACTCAGTAACGTCAAAAACGGTACGAATTTTTGTGAGTTCACAGATAAGAACTTTGATGCTGAAATTAAGGCTGAGTTAAATAAACGTGAACTAGTGGATTTCTAACAAAGCTGTGGTTTATGGATTTTTAGGAAACCGAAAACGCTTTTTATTAAATAGAAGGAGCTTTTTTTTAAAACTGAAAATATAACAATTGATACATATACGAGTATAATGATTAAAACGAAAGGGTTTTCTGTAAATGTTAAATTTATTTTCCAATAGTCACCTCGTTTTTAATAAGTACTGTATTTGCATTTTTTTCTGATTCGACAATTTGTTATTGTCAAATCAATGCGATGAAGAATTCATTACAAGTCATATTCATATAGTTGCTCTTGATGCTTAACAGATTCAGGGCCGTGTCTAGCTTATGGTTTAAAATTTGTTAGAAAAAAACAAGGAGTACAAATCGACGTCGAGTGTCGTATCATCATTAGAACTTTTTTAAACCACCTTTGACACACATGAACGCTTCTTTCATCGTAAAACATTAACCTTTAGGGCTAACTTTTATTAATATATCGGTCCACAATCTTTCAAGCTCACCTATACTAATCAATTGATCCTTAAATGACTAATTATCAGGAGGTTGTTTGGATACTGAGGTTTGTTGGAATATGATTTTTACTAGTCAACTTAAATATACATCTCCGGTAGAATAAACAACGAGTACCCTAATTTCTCACTTTTTAGTATGTACTCTAATTTATGCATCCCGGAGCCTGGAAATGTTGCATAAATATTCCCTGCACTGCAATCTCTAAATTCACTAGAGCAGCCACCTTACCAATGTGTTAGTTCTGCAGCATCCTGATTACAGACCGATTGAGGATATAATCGTGGAGATGCGATTGAGATGGGCAGGCCGTGTAATCCGCATCATAGTCTACCAAAACGTGTCCTTTATGAAGAAGTACTGGTCAGATGAAATACTGGAGGTCAGAGAAAAAGATTTAAGTGGAGGTTAGAGAAAAATATTGTTGAACTTGTGTGTGTCACCTGAGTTCATGGGAGGTGAAGAGTTGTTTGTACTCTGGCTTATAGTCCTGCAGCTATCAGGCGAGAACGGAACTACTAAGGTTTTAGACATTCAGTAGCGTAATGGATGACTCAGAGTGAAATCTGAAGCAAAGTATATATTTCGGAAATTAGGTCGTTTACCCATAAGCAATCTGATGTCAAACGTTAAGTAGTTCAATAATTCTGTTGAAATCGTAAGAAGATATTCGACTATGAAGTTCAGCAACACCGCCGACGATGACTCATCATGGGTAATTGTCTTTCGATTATGTGTACTTGATATAGAGCCAAGAATCATATTTTATATTACATTTTCGATTAAAAAACTTTTCGATTAAAAAACGTTAATGTGGTCATGTGTTTAACTTTCGATTAAAACACATGACCACATTAACACAAATGAATTTTAAGTTTTAAAACTATAGATTCGGGCGGCTATCCAATTTAACAAGCCTCTGTCAGGAAGTTAATATTTTTGTTCGTGTAGTTAGTTAAATAACTCTCGTATGATTTTACTTTGAATAATTTATTGGCCCCTGGCTCATTATGTCAGAGTGGTACACTGATTGTTCCTCACGCAGCAGGTTGATGTATGGACCTCACGGATTCCGGCTCGCTCCGAGCTCAATCCTCGTGGAACTTTTGACAACTCTGACAAACAACAGCGTGTTGCAAGAGAGCACGAATTATTGTGCTTCATTAAATTGAAAAAAAAAATGATAATCAACAATTTTTACCTACGACAGGTTGTTACAGAGACGAATTGGTCAAATTCTTAAAAATAAAATCTCATTCATTCAAATAAATATTGGTTTATTGTAATTTGTTTAATCAAACACTGATTATTCCACTTTGTATAACGGTATAACTATATCGGTTTCAAAGTTTTCACCTCATCATCAGGGGAGCACTAACATAAATAAAACTAAATACCCACGCTCCTCTGATGATGAGGTGAAAACCTTGAAACCGGTAGTGTTATACCGTTATATAAAATGGAATAACCAGTGTTTGATTAAATAAATTAAAATGTCTTCAAACCTCCACAGTGTTAATTACTTTATACATAATACCGGTTTATTGATAGTAACATAGTATATACATATAAACAAACACGTATATCCAGAAATTGCTTATGTATGATATTTCAAGTTAATGGAGAACAAAACACAATTAAAAGAGAAGCAATTGAAAGGTTTGGACTTATCTCATAACATCTCTCCAATCGAGATACACTCCCACCACTGGAGGGTGAGCCTGGCCGCGAAGACATGAGATGTTTTTCAACGCACACCCTCGTACACGTAAATTAAAATTAAGAAAAAAAAAATATTAAGTAGTCAATACAATTAATCCAGTTCATATAATAAAAGGCTTAACGATTAACAAAAATTGCGTACGAATATATTACACATACGAGTATATCCCGCAATCACATACATGTTAAGGCAAAGGAAAAGAAAACTCATTCAAGAGATAATTATTTATTTATTCATTCATATGTTCAATATATTCCTTTTAGTAATGCCAGACATTAAGACTTTGATATGCATAAATTATTACCCAATCCACATTTTACCTGTTCCAAAATAATGAAGGAAATATTATCCCACTTTATATGTGCTTACATGGAATGATTTTCCTGACCAAGTTAGTAAGATAAGATGCCAGTCTTCAAACCCGGTGTTTGCGGGTACCCATTTTTTTCAAATGAAGTTCTTGTCAGGTTTTTACCAAATGTGTCAGATATCTTTCTGATTGGATGGAAGATATGGTCACATGGCAATAAGTTCTCCAGGTTGTGTATATATGGTATAAAATTGTTGTCAAATAATCTATATTTATTTATTTGAGTTAATCTGAGGTGGTATTTGTGGGTTACTTTTTTATTTTTTTCTGCCATTTATTCATTTACTGTCTTTTTTTAATCTACGGGTACATGCGCGAAGATATGGTCTGAAAAACATCTGGTATCCTCGCAGCTGGACTCGCCCTACATTGGTGGGGTGTATCTCGGCCGAGAGGATGTTATGAGATGATCCCAGACCTTTCGATAGCTTCTCTCTTAAATATATTTTCTGTTATTTATTTTGAGACATACGCGAAAATGTGATTTTGGAATGTCTTTAAATATATACATGCTATGTTGCAAGCAATATACCTATGTTTATTTATTGAAATACTACATTGTTTTAGAGGAAATTCAACTATAAAATACCATTTTACTAGCTTGATATTTATGATATAAATTACTCTGTCATCAAACAAACTATAATCCCAATGGCATGTCTTGCAATTCTTATTATCGCGGAAAGACGTCGATAACATGTGTTTAAAAACTATTGAGGATACCTTATATGTATCGTTACACTCGAGAATCAAAATTTTGTTAGACAAGCTATGTACAATTTTTGGCATAATTTACAACAAACAAATTATATACTAGGCGTATCCAGAAAGTAAGTGTACTGAGGCTCTCACGACCGGATGGATTTTATTTTCGACATGTTGGCTACACTTCCGTGTAGCCTGACCCTTCCCCTCCGCAATGAGACCGGTTCGAGGTCAGTACGTTGAGAAGTGTCGACGCAATAACACGTTTCGTGAAAAATGTCAATCCAATCTTCCGCCAAGTGCGAAATACGCGGCGTCATCCGTTATCTCGTTTGGAAGGGAAAACCTCCGGTTGAGGTTTATAATGAGGTGAAAACTGCATATGGTGATAAAGCTATGAATCGTACGAGTGTGTACAAGTGATGTCGCGAGTTTAAAAACGGTCGTACGTCTGTGCATGATGATCAGAGGAGCGGAAGACCTTGTTGCACACTACACGCCTGAAACCAAAAGGCAGTCTCAACAGTGGCGTCACACCTCTTCACCCTCCGCCAAAAAGTTCAAAACCACAATTTCAGCCAAGAAAATCGCGGCATCCGTGTTTTGGGACTGTCAAGGCATAATTTTAATTGAATATATGCCTCAAGGGGAGACCATCAACTCTGCAAGATACTGTGAGACCCTAAAAAAATTGCGGAGGACGATTCAGAACAAGAGGAGAGGCATGCTGACAAAGGGAGTCTGCCTGCTGCATGACAATGCCAGACCACACACGGCCAACGCCACGAAGGAACTACTCGCCTCGTTTAAATGGGATGTCCTGAACCATCCCGCGCATTCCCCTGATCTAGCACCTTCAGATTACTATCTCTTTACCTCCCTGAAGCTGCACATGGGTGGAAAAAGGTTTTCAACCGACGAGGAGGTAAAGGAGGAGGTGGAGAAGTGGACGGAGGTTGGAGGTGGAGAAGGGGTTGGTGGGAAACTACTTCGAGGAAGGCATCAAAAAGTTGATACCCCGCTTCACCACCTGCATTGAGAGGAATGGGGACTATGTCGAAAAATAGCTTACATATGTACTACGGTAACCACGTAATTTTTTTGTTTAAATAAAAAAAAATTGTTATCTATAAAAATTCAATACACTTACTTTCTGGATATGCCTCGTATTTTGAATTACTTTATAAACAATAGTTTAAACACTACACTTTTAGTTAAAAAATCGAACTCTCCGATACTTGAAAAGGTAAAAAAATAATTGCGGAAATAATTCAAGCCTCTATAGCAAACGTGATCAAACTTGAATGCGGTTTGAACAATTCTCAAATGTCGTACGGTTCACCCCTAGGACATTTTGACATAAAATATTTATTTAAATGAAAATTGTGCACAAATACCAAGAAATCTATTTTACATAGTTTTTCTGTAGAAACACATAACATATATTGTTCAACAATTAATTTGGTATTATAATTTAACTCAACTTCTCATTCCTCTAAACTATATTAAGTTGAACAAAAAATTGCTCCAAGGTTATTATTTATTTTCATCTCTAGAGCTATCTATTCTTATGTTTTGAAATTAATTCAAGAGTCTATCCTTGAAAAGCTTTTTGACTTCCCCAGACAAATTTTTTTTGGTCTGTTTCTTAGATATCTATTCTTGAGACTTCTTTGAAAATTCACTTAAGAATCTAATGAGGTATGCTCTAACTATAATCTTAAAATGTATTAGAAGAAAATTGGTTTGTCGACAATTTTCTTTATCACGTTTTATCCTTTTATTAAAAAAATATTATATTTACATAAGAAAACTTCGAAATTTTGAATTCAAAATTATTAAAATATTTTGAACATTTATATTTATGAAGTTTTAAATATAAATATATGCCAGTTGATGGTTTCGGAGAAAGACCAAGAAAAGCATGGTCAGGAGATAATATTGTCTGCAGTGGTCTTTAATATTGCTCAAAAATCGAATTTTCACCATATTTGTTGTCGTTTATAATTCTTGTCACTAATTGTTTACTATGCGGCTTTTCATATTTTGGACGATTCATTAAATAATTCAGTAGTATTGTATCCTTCAATATACACGAACCGGTGATTCAGTCATATAAGAGAGCGTGGACAGGAGACATTTTCTCCTAGTCATAATAAAAATCGAGCCTTCGGGCTTAGAGTCACCGGAGTATGCACGGAACTCGCGGTTTGTCTTCGTACGTGTTGACAATACTACCATGAACGTGTAGAGACAAGAACATTTCACAAGTCTAGCACGTATTAACAATATAACCTTACGAGCTCTATTACTAGACCTTTCTTTTTGTGTTATCAGGAATCGAACTCGTAATCATTTTAACAGTGAAGCGGAAGTCATTTTAAAACTAATGCTCCATTCTCTTTGAAATCGACCTTATAAACCCCACTTTTGGTTTATCGTTCGAGTGTGGATGGATTGTCTATTGAATAAAGATAAATAATTCATTAGATTTTCGAATGATACGTGTAGTTTATTTTTCGAATGATACGTGTAGTTTATTTTTAAAGTTTTCCCATCTGAAATGTAAAAAAATTCAATCATTTCACAATAGCATATTATGACCATGCGATCACGTGTTAAACGGAGAATGAGTGAATTTACTTAACGTAGTTGAAATAAGTATAATTGGAATACTGTTAGAATTTAAAGACATGAAATAAAATACATTGTTGAAGTAGTAAATAAGCATACGTACATACCACCACGCTATTTCCTTGACGGGGTAGACATAGAGGGCAGATCGCCAGAATTTCCTATTTCGACACACATGTATCGGCTTTTCTGGATCCACGATATTTACAGTTCTCATTCAATACTCACACACGTCTAGTATTGTTACCAGTCGGAACTTTTTTTAGTTCCAACAAGAATCGAAGCCTAAACCCCCGGTAGAAGATAAACATCTTACTAAATAGGCCACGGAAGTCGTAACCCAATTTAATATACATACATTTTTACCACACAATTTCCCTGTCAGGGTAGACAGAGAAGACGGAGTGGCAGACTTTCCTGTTACAACACACATATTTAACCTCTTTTAATCTATACACCTTCTCATACAATCCTACGATTTCTCAGGCCTTTTAAATTTTCTTCGTTTGTAATGAAGTTAGTTACGAAAATTTGGTCCTGACATCTTTCCAAGAAATATGAGACTACTCTCCGAATAAAATATTATATCTGAATTCGTTGTCTTAAAAGATTTACTATTTTTGAAGTTTCAACATATTTTTACACTTTTATTTTATTTATCGGATGGAATGTCTAGTTATTAAAAAATAGCTAAAATATGGCAACTATTGTATGTATAACCGTTTAATTAAGAAAATATACTGAGATACTAAGAGAACGTTTAAAGAATATTCGTTAATATTGAATTATTTGGTTGAAAACTTTTGGCTAAACAATACTTGAAAGGAAGGTAAAAAAATACAGAGTGGTGTAAAAAAACGGATGAGATCCTCCTTCAAGCACTAGCAGTTGACCTTTATTTGGAATGCTTCATAAGTTTTTTTTCCAAATTTACTATTTTCTCAATCTATAGACTACTGATTCATGTCCAAAGAGTTATCGTGGGAACATCCTTAAGATCTGATCATCTCTAAAAATATTCACGAGAGAAAAATTTATATTCATGAAGTGTTAAGATGTAATATGAATGCTTGCAAGTACAGGTTTCAGCGCTGCCTCTAAGGGGTCTTTCGGTTAACAGAACCAACAAACAGAGGCCATTTTATTTACGATCGTAAGTAAAAGTCACGTACAAGGCAATGTTTTGTTAGTCTTAAATGTACTAATTTGGGTTTTAGACCAATATTGGGAAATATTTTTTTGGTCTTTCCAAAGATTGATTTTTGTATTATTATATAACACTTTTGTACTGTATATTTGACATGTTTATTGCAATATGGAAATCTATTTTAACCAAACATAATGAGTAAAAACTAAATTGGAATATTGAACAAAAGCTAAGTTACAACAGCAATCGAACTGCTGGGCAAGAATACAGCCGTTTTAGCAACTTGTATACAAATTTCGCCTGTTAAAACTAAATTTAGTTTTGAAAAAATGCATGGATGATAGTTACTTCATTAATAAAGTAAATTTACATAGAGGTTATACTACCAAGTGAAGAGCATGTACCACCCAAGTGAGTCAGCCCTTAGCATACTGTATCAATTAAAAAAACAGCCTTTTCCAATGGACAGTGCGGGAAACATAATTGAGTAAGTGTATCTGGTGAAGATTTGACACAACACCACTTAGTACTGTTGATTCTAGACAGGTTTTATCCAGTTGAAAGTATTTTATTTTATCACTTTTTATTTTAGTGGGACTTGGTCGTACCATCAGTAAATAAAAGGGTAACACAAAGATTCAATAAAAGTCACGTCCTCAGCAATTTCAAGTTCTCTGTCGTGACAATAACCAGGTTCAGATCCCTTGCTTAATTTTTTACAAATTTTTGTTATTATTGAATGCCTCTTTTTCAATAGTTTGTTAACTTATGAGAAATGACAATTTTCGAGAATAACTCACGATTTTCATTTGCAATAAGTTTTAAAAATCATCATGTAATATTGATTATTAATTTATAATTCAATTTCTTATATATGTGTATGATATACGAGTATATTAACTTTTCTTGTATGTGTGTATGATATACGAGTATATTAACTTTTCTTGTATATGTGTGTGATATACGAGTATATTAACTTTTCTTGTATATGTGTATGATATACGAGTAAATTAACTTTTCTACCGTCTTAGTAACTAACACCTAAGCTGTATGCATTTAACGATCTTCAATTAAAATCACATATTTTTTTCAATTAAAATCACATCACTTTTTTAATATGTTTTATATTATAACGTAAAAGAAGAGGGGAGAAATATAGGGAAATAGAAAAAGCTGAACCAAATGGTAGAAGTGAGAATACTAATAGATGACTGAAGAAAACTTGAAAAACGGAGCGAAACTCGATGTAAACAAAGAGAATCCATTTTGGAACGCGAAGTTCCCCTGGATACGAGAAAAACTAAATGCAGTAGGTGTAATCAAATTGAATTTCCTAGTACTGTCAATCAATAATTACTGTTAGCAGTGAGAGAGCAGTATACGGTATATGGCAAATTACATACAACTGCAAATATTGCAATGCAATATTTGCAGTTGTATGTAATTGAATAGAAGAAGCTAACTCTCGAATAATTTTACTAAATGTTGCCTCAATGGAAAGGTTTCGCTTAACTTATTATCTGGGATACTCAAATTGTAACAAGAACTGCTTACAGAATATACACGAACCACAAACAAGAACTGCTTACAGAATATATACGAACCACAAACAACTATAGATAAATAATAAGAGAATATAATTCGGTTAAAACGTTTTGCATCAAGAGGTGCAAATCTGGACAAAAGTCAGATTTGAACAAAATACGAATAATGCACCTATTTCAAGAACAAGCAAAATGACATATCATTATTGTATCAAAATATAAAAATGCTATGTCACTTTTTCTGTTTTACGATGCTGCTTTTTCCATAGCGATGGAGGATGTGCAGCAGATGTAACACATAGAATTAGTGTGGGATGGATGAAATTTAGATCAATGACGGGAATTCTGTGTGATCCGAAACTGCCAGTAAATTTAAAAGGAAAAATATACCAAACGATTGTCAGACCCTCACTCCTCTATGGCTCCGAATGCTGGACGATGTATAACTCTTACTCTAGGCAACTAGAAACTGCTGAAATGCGCATGCTAAGATGGTCAGCTGGTGTGTCCCTAAGAGACAAAATAAAAAGCTCATGCATTCGTGGAAGCCTAGGTATTACAGACATCAACAGTAAGATGGAGGAGAGGCGATTGAGATGGTATGGGCACGTTGGACGCAGAGCACCCGATCACATTGTGAACCAGGCAATCTCCATGGATGTTCCTCGAATAACAACCAGAGGAAGACCAAAGAATTCATGGGTGGTGCAAAAAGATAACCTGATGCAGAGGCATGGCCTGGGAAACGTAGTCCGGGACAGAAGAGCATACAACCTGAGGACGAGGAGAGCTGACCCCAACAGTCTTCCCAGACAGTGAGTTGGGATGAAGCCAGGGAGAAGAAGACTGATGTCGGGGTTAATGTTTGAAAGTTTAATCCTTAGATCTGATTACACCTGCAGCCGGTTTCTATATTTATTTTTTATATAGACGAAGGTTGATAACCCTTTTTCACGTTAAACAACTGGTTGTAAACGCACCTTAACTTTTACAGCTACGTCTGCTATATCCGGATTTTATTTGCTTGAAATGAGTCAAAAGTTGGACTAATTGTTGTATTTGAATATCGTTTTTTAACATGAATTACATAAAATCTCAAAAAAATTGTTTAAACAAATAAATATAATAATAAATATAGGTTTATTACTAGCAACATAATATGTACATATTTATCCTAAAATTACATGTATATTTTAAGAGAGCGAAAAAGATAATATATTTAAAACAGAAGTTTACTAACGGTCTGGGTTCATCTGACCTTGTCAAGGTATACCCCTACCAATAGAAGGCGAGCTCGGTCGTTAGGACATCAGATGTGTTTCAGCCCACACCCCTTGTACACGTAAATCATAAATAACACAAAAAATGAAAATAAATAAGCAGTCAAATGCACTTCTAAACTCAATAAATTTATACGTAAATTGTTGAAAATATAAATGCAGAAACACATAACCCTGTATTCACTACAGCGTAAAGAGAAAAAAATAAATAAAAGTGCAACTTTTGACAAAATAGATAAGTAAACTAGAATACTATACAACTGCAAGTGGTCAAACCACGCGGGTGACATCAGCTCGTATCTGTTGCTAAGCCAATTATGGCTTTCCTGTGCAAATATAATAATCTCACTGACATATTTCATTTAATTGGATATTTGATATGATTTCTATATTTATTTGGAAATGTTAAATAATGTGCTGTATGTGAAATAGTTCGCGGTTCCCCTGGGATATATTCGAGGACCTCCGGAGGTCTACATACCCTAGTTTGGGAACGGCTGTTTCATTTGATAAGTTTTTAGAACTGAGAGGGTTTTGTTAGCTGTCAGTTATTGAATCACTGACAACATAAAACCGAAGAAAATATGTATCAAGTTCTACCTTAGTCGAAGGTTTTTTCCTCTCGATTAAGTAGGGCGATAAACCCGATATGAAAAAGAAGACGTAATTTTTTCCTCTGGTCTCCTTCATTTCACGGTCGAATCACGTAAGTGCGAACAAAAACAAATTACCCGGCCGATTCATCTGTCCTTGGGGCGTCTATTGTTATTTTAAGCGAACCGAGCAAGCTTGGTCGTGCATACACACATCTTCGTATTGTTGACGGGGGAATAAGCCTACGCTATCTCACAATTATTTTCGGTGCCGTATTTACGAATTGAGATGTTATAATCACTCGCACACGGAATAACCTTGTTGAATGAATTTTCTAATGTCAATATCTTCCATATCTCCATGGATAAAATGTGGATTAAACTCCTTAATAAACTTTATAGGTATAACTGCCGCACTTCACAGGGAAGCATGAGTAAGATTGTTCCTGTTATCACTATGTTACAAGGTTTAGACATACTATAATATTTTAATTCCTTATTGTTTGATGTAATTGGGTAGCCTACATCAAATGTAAAATAAATTATATAAATAAACAAAATGGTACCAAAAATAAGTTAACTTGTGGAAAATATATTGGTTCATACATACCCATCATGCCTTGTCCTTGTTGGCGTTGGCAGAGAGGGCAGACCTACATATCTTTCGATACACGAACACAACCTTTGACTCATTCACATGCATACTTGTGGTGCATGGCCGCGCGGTAACGTACTGGACTTCCGTGCGGAAGGCCACCGGTTCGAACCCCGCGCAGGGTTTCTCCCCTCATTCGAGGGGCATTTACGCAGGCATTTATTCCGCTTAGTATTCGGGAATTTAACGATACTCATGACTTTGGTCAAATCTATTCTTAAAAAAAAACGTCAATTTATGCATATTTTTATGTTTTTTACACTCAGTTATAATTTTTATAACTATCTTCTTCTGTACCTTTCTCAAATAACTTATTGTATTACCATATATTGTGTAATGCTTTCGTTGTATACAATATAACCTTTTGGGTTAATTGCTATGTCACAATTACTTCCAATCAACCAGAAATGTATTATAAGGCCCAAACTGAAAAACTGCCGAATTTTCTTTTTTATAAATTGGTCACCATCAGGAATTGAACCCGCGACCATAGGCCTCGGAGGTCATCTTTTCAGTCCCCGTTCAAACACACGTTATATATTTTTTTCTACATCTTTCGCAATTCATTCTCTTAATGTGTATAATCCATTTGATAATACTTTGTTTCATTCTATCCATATCTGTCTTTTTCAAACAGTTATATGAAACAGACAGATTATACTGACTTCCAAGACCAAGATGTAAAACGTTTGATTTCCACCTAGACTCAGGCTTGTTTCCCAACGCCTAAATTCTGTCAGATAACATTGCACCTGATGAAATTTTTATACAAAAAATGCAGATTTTTCCATAAACAAAATGTTAATGTTGAAGGGTAGTTTTCCTACCTGTGCATACCTTTATGACTGCACGCGTAATGTATGCGGAATACCAATTAAATAAATGAATAAATGTAAAACGCCCTCGAATCTCTTTCTCACAATGCGAAATTCTCAAAGAAGAATATGTCGTTTTTTATCCTTAATGACGCCACCGAACTGAGGCTTCGGTTTCTAAAGCAACAAGTTCACATTTTGGGATAAATGGAAGAAAAAAATAGTTAATTGAATGTGGAATGATCACACAACCGTTGTCAAATAGAGAAGATCCTCTTCCTTTTCGTGTTGTTGTACATTTATTGTATTGTTTTCAACAAGAAAATGTGTTTCTGTGACTTACTTACATATAATTATACTATATTCATTGTCTATAGTACAACCTGGTTGGTTAATTGCCTCATGTATTAATTAATCTTCAAATTAACCAGAAAGTAGTTTAACAAGTATCATGTTAAACCCGGACTAGAACTGTTTAACAAGTATCATGTTAAAACCGGACTAGAACTGTTTAACAAGTATCATGTTAAAACCGGACTAGAACTGTTTTAACAAGTATCATGTTGAAACCGGACTAGAACTGTTTTTACTAAAAATACATAATTCAAGTTGAAATATAAACGCATTTGCAAGTAGGCTACAGGGTCCTAAACACCGATATAATTTCATTAATACAATTAAGCGGGTTGTTTGTGAATTGGGCATTTCCTCAAACAGACTATTTATACATTGTAATTTGTTTTTATCAAACACTGTTTATTCCACTTTTTGTAACGGTATAACCCTATCGGTTTCAAGGCTTTCATCTCATCATCAGGGAGCACAAACAAGACTTGTTGATAAAACAATTTACAATGTCTTTAAACCTCCACAATGGCAATGCCTTAACTACAAATAATAGACTATTATACATATATTATAGACCTGAATTTGAAAAAATACAGTCCTTGTAGTTTGGTTCACAATCAGGAATTGAGAACCTCCCTGCTCTAATTGGTAAAACGCTGGGTTTCTGCTTTTGAACGCTGGTTTTTGCATTTTCACGTGCGGTAGTATTGTCAACACTAGCGATGATGAACTGCGAATTCCGAGTCTATTCCAGTGGTTCTATAATCCAAAGTTCTATTTATGGGCCGGAGATAACATTTTCTCCAGGCCACATTCTTTAATGTGTCCGCAACCCAAATTGGATATAGTTAGAGATACCATACCAATGAATAAAATGAAGAAATCTGTAATTCAACTTGAAATCTCTAGGTCGAAAACAAGTATTGTGTTGTATTACACTTTCGTTGTATACAGTATAATCTAGTGGGTTTATTGACATGTAGAAATCTCTCCCAACAAATCAGAAAGGTTTTAAAAAAACCTAAAGTAAAAACCAGATAGTTTTTTTAGATTTAGAACTGGACGATTTATCCGGTTTTGAACTATTTTTAAACGGTGGTTGTATAAAAAATATTTGCGAGACCCATTCGTACTCCTTAAAAATATTTGATATTAATTTACCAAATAAAATAATACATTAAACACAATAATACCCTCTCAATACATCACCTAACAGCTGAATGTCAAAAGCATAAAATCTTCACTCGGGACTATATAACATATCGGAATATCTAAAAAAGTTTCATTGTACTGTCTTCCTTGATAAGTTTTCTGCGGGTTTCGTACAAAATATACTTTTCTGAACATATGCAGATGCGAGAAAGAACGTAATCTAATAGTCATAGCCTCTACCTTCATATCATAATATTCAGCTTATGAATTTTCAGATACGTATCAATATCTTTCATATCTCCGTGGATAAAATGATGATAAAACTCCTTACTAAAATTTGTTGGTATAACTGAGTCACTTCACATGAAAGTACGAGTAACATTGTTTTTGTTGTCATACTACATAAATACATTATATATTTTCTTATTGTTTAATGTAACCTATATCAAAAGTACAATAAATTATAAAAATAAATAAAATGATACCAATAATATTTTGAATCTGTAAATAATAGTGTGTTTGAATTCCGCTTTAGAGCGCCCTAGAAGAGATTTTGTTCTCTAAACGCCGCTATATAATTAGCCCTTTTATTATTACTTTTATTGAAAAACAAATTCAGGATCCTACAGCCTAGTTGTTAATACGTTTGCTTGCCAACCCGGGGATTGCGTCTTGGAATCCTTTAATTATCTATTTTTTTAATAATACACGTTTCCAGAGGTGGCAGAAAGGCGTCTTACCTATAATGCCACGGAGGTTGTAATCTATTCTAGCAAGAGGCTTTGCAGGTAAAATATGGAAAATATTATAAAACCATCCCATATTTAACAAGACATAACATAGTAAGTTCCATGTAAATATAAAAACTATAGCAATTATTCCTCATATGGTAATGATAGTAGCTAAAGAAGCCCGGCCGAGGAGATACCCAGATGCCAAGGAACAAGTTCTTGTAGTTGCATGTTGCAGCGCCTAATACCGGCAATTAGTTATGGAGGTAGCAACATCCGAGGAACATCAGCTACACCTCCCGCGCTTGCTCACGACCACCGAGGTACAGAGTAGAGTTTAAAAGCTTGTAACAACTTGTTGCTGTTTTATTACATTCACTCTTAGACCATT